>BSBN01000438.1:7560000-8160000 GCA_027924645.1 Cunninghamia lanceolata
TGAAGACCAGTGAGGCGGCGCATGCCTGAATGAGGAGGAATCGTGGGTTTTGGATGTCATTTGTAATTCCAGTAACAAGACTATGCTGGCCGCCCCTATTGGAGTTGCTTATATTTTGATTTCTAGCAACTTGTTGGGTATGTATTTGCAAGGATATTTCTAATCTTTGATACTCTGAAATATATATTGATCTGAATATTCAAATCTTTAATTTGAACAAACTATTCTATCATGCAAACTATTTGTTACAAACCCATCCATTTGCACTAATGCTGGTCAGCTATACTTAAGTTATATGTTGAAAGAAAACCACTTTGCACTATTCTATAATAATTTCATTCAAAATTTCAGATCTATGAGTAAACTATGAAAATTTTGACGAAATGTCTATATGAGGAAAACAAAAAATTTGAGTTTGAATGAAAACTAGACAAGGGTTTTTATAGTGGTATCAGAGCCAGGCTAGGAGCCCCAAGCACCTGCAGTGTGGCTTAAGGAGGAGGTGTTGGGGGTAAGCCACACCCGGACCGACGATGGGCTGGCCACAAGGGGCCAATAGCTCAATTAGTAGAGCACTCCAGCAGCAAATGGAAGGTCCTATGTTTGAGTCCTAGCTGGTCCATATGAGTTGTAGCTCAACAATTGGTATCAGAGCCAGGCTAGGAGCCCCAAGAACCTATAGTGTGGCTTAAGAGGGGGTGTTGGAAATAAGCCACACCCGGACAGACAATGGGCTAGCCACAAAGGGGGGCTAGTAGCTCAATTGGTAGAGCACTCCAACAGCAAATGGAAGATCCTAGGTTTAAGTCCTAGCTAGTCCATATGAGCAGTAGTTCAACAATTGGTATCAGAGCAGAGTATCCTGCCAGCTTGTTGGGTTTTGCATTTCAAAAAATAATGATTACATGCAACATGTAAATCCATGCAAGAGAGTGAAAGGGCTAGAAGATATTTTGAAAGAGAAAAAAAACGAAAATAGTTTCAGATTTGTGAACCTTACCCAAAAGAGGATACTTTTTCAGCAGCATTACAAGCAAGACAACCACTTACAACCGTAGTTTAAAAACTCAGACTCGGCAATTACTCAGTTGACCCCAAATTTTTAAAAACTTGGGACTCGGCAAAAACTCGGGGAAAAACTCGGCAATAACTCGTCAAATTTATCAAACGTTAAACAATACATTAATTTTAAAAAATATGCTTTACAAACATACATATTATTGAATTTATGAAATATATTGCCTGTTTTGGTTTGAATTCGTGGATCTAGCAAATTTTTTCTGCTGGTTGGGTTCATTTGTACAAAAAACAAATAATAATATAATATTATAATATATAAATATTTGTTTTTGATACATACTGGAGATATTTTATATTAAACTTTGAAAAAGGAAATACATTTGTTTATGCTGAACTGCATAGCATTTTGTTCATGGCAGATTTAAACCCCCAAACTGACCCAACTAGAAACTAATCTAAGTATCTGTATGTGACCTCGCAGGGTCAAACTCCCATCTATTTTCTATACTATAATGGAGGCTTTCTTGTAACAAAATGAAGCCTGCTAACTATTCAAAAGAGCCAACTATCAAAAAGACAATATCCACATTACAGTCTTACTCCTTGTCGTAATCTAGCAACTGGAGGTTGAAGTCTGCTACCCATTGATACCCTTCTTTCGCCACCACACCGAGCATCCTTTTGATAAACTCCACTGCAACCTGTGCCTGTTCCTTCAAGACTAAGAGTTCGAGGCCTTCGAGTATCCAGGAGGAAAGGAAACAGTTTTAATACCTCATCCGGGTCGTGAAGAAGCGCCATGTCTCTTGGCCTAGGGACAATGCCCAGAGAAGCCACTTGCAGAATCACTTCTAGGTCACCCAAGAGCTCTGCAATGAAAAGACCCCTCATGATAGCCTCTGCTTCTACCTTTGCAATGCTCATCTCTAATAGCATTGCCAAGAATTGAGATGGAATATCATAATCGACTCTATAGCATTCGTTGTCCGACAAGGACTTTTTGCCCAAAACCATACGAACAGCACCCACCATTAACGGATTAGAATGGCGAAGAATCCTCTGTAAACGAAGTTTTGTAACTTGACCTAAAAGGCCATTTGCCTTTTTGCACTGACCAATCTAATGGGAGTGTCCATGCCTCCACACCGAATGGCTTCTGTAGAGAAAATGACTACGAATTGAGAAGGCATGGATGGAGGGACTCTACACTGGAGAATGCCTAAGGAGAGCTCTGCAGAAATGAGTGTCATGAATGTTTTAACTGCTTAATGTTTCCTTGAGAAGACTCTCGAAGCATGCGAATTAATTAACCTTCCCA
Organism: Cunninghamia lanceolata; assembly: GCA_027924645.1. NCBI lineage: Eukaryota > Viridiplantae > Streptophyta > Pinopsida > Cupressales > Cupressaceae > Cunninghamia > Cunninghamia lanceolata. Next base: position 7,562,339 of record BSBN01000438.1, read on the forward strand.
TCATATCTCCTGTATAACTCCGGCTGTCTTCGTAGTCATAGCTATGCCTATCACCCCTTACCATCTACTAGCTGTAATCAAGATTGAGATTTTTCATAGCCTTCCCCGCTCGGTGAATCCACCCGACCTTACCAGCTTAGCTGAGGTGGCAAGGTGCCCACCCAACCGCCCACATTTTAATATATAAATACTAATAATATACATATTAATAATTTAATATTATACTATAAAATTTATAATATATAAATATTAATAATATAATGCGATACTTAATAATGTATATAATATTAATTGATTAATTATATAATACTATAATATAATATTATAATACTATAATATATACTATAATACTATAATTGATATTTTTTTGGTGGTCGAGTTCATATTATATAGTAATAATTAATACTATAATATTATAATATATCAATACTAGAATACATAAATATATAAATATTAATAATATAATACGATACTTAATAATCTATATTATATTAATTATATAATACAATACTTTATATAATCTATAATATGATATTTATAGATTATTAATATTATACTCATAGTTTTTGTCGAGCTTCAAAAATTTTAGTGTTTTTTAAGTTGTCGAGTTTTTGCCAAGTACTCTTCGAGTCGGAATTTTTTGGCTTGTCGAGTAGTCTCCAAGTCCGAATTGGTGAACTAGGATTATACTATACTATGTTGGTGCCTTAGTTGTTGCATTGTTGCATTACTCTCGCTCTCTCCCATATAGTCGAAAAAACTGCAAGATAAAAATAAAAAATCATAACCCATATAATACAGAAAATTTTCATCGAGTTTTTGTCCCAATTTTTGGTGATTTTCGCGATTTTAAGCGCGTTTTTTCAAAAAAAAAAACACTGTGATTTATTGGATAAACTTGCAGCCGAGTTTTTGCCACGATTACTGGTGTGATAAGAATTTTTGTGAGTACTCGTGAGTCCGACAAGTACTCGTTGGGTTTTTAAACACTACTTACAGCAATAACAAAAATTGATTCCATGGATAGAGGTGGAAGTGGTTCAAGTAGTGGAAGCCCTAGAGATAGGGGTGAGAGGAGGATTGAGATTCCAAGTATGGAAAATATTCTGAATGACCTTGCCCATGGAAAGCAACAAATGATGAAACAATTTACGCAATCACAACAGCAGTTGATTACAGCGATTGCATAGATGTCCCAAAATATGGATACCCTCAAAGTGAACAATAACAATACAGGTGAATATAGTAATTCAGGTAACCACATTATAGACCATTTCAGCCCAGCTTTGTACAAAGAGAGGAAGTAGAAGCTCTTGAACCTGAGGAAGAGGCACCATTGGTTGATGAAGTGATAGATGTTTATGATGAATATCACACACTCCCTAAATGTATTAGAGATGAGTTGTCCTTAAACCAGTATATGAATCAAAGGAAAGACAAGAAGAGAGCAAAACAGGAACAAAGGCCATGGAAACAACAGGGGTATCAGCATGCATTGGGTAAGCTAGCTCTTCCTAATTTTGATGGTAGTGGGAGAAGCACTGCATGTGCCTCGATAAATAAGTTAGACACATTCTTGAAACTTAAACCCCATGCCTGAAGATGAAGCAATTAAGTTTGCTACCATGCATTTGGGCGGAGTTGCTTATGATTGGTGGCACCATGGACTAGTCACTCAAAACCATGCCTTGATCCACTCTTATGATGAATTCAGCAAGAAATTGATTGGGAGATTTGATAGGAAAGATGCAGAAGTATATTTCCGTGAGTTAGCTCAAATTAAACAAAGTGGCAATGTTGATAACTATGTTAATGAGTTCCAAAAGCTTGTTGTCATGGTTCCTAATATATCAGAAAACAGGGTACTGATGTCATTTGTTGAGGATTTATCTGAAAATTTGTGTGGTTTGGTAAAGGCTTTCAAGCCTACTACTTTACAGGATGCTATCCAGATGTCCCAAAAGAAGAGTTTCCAACACAACAAACCATTTCAAAGATCTTTCAACCAGCCCAAGATTATGCCACCCAAGATGGATCAAGAGATGAAGAATGAGTTGCGTAGAAAGAAGTTGTGCTTTTCTTGCAAGAACCTTGCAAACCGGGTCACAGATGCCTTGGAAAGGGTAAGGTAGAGGTCACTTCAAACATCGAATAAGAGGTGAAAGATTCTAGTTCGAAAAGTGAACAAGAGGAACAAGTTGAGCTTGTAGAAGCTGTTACAGGTGACACTACTCAGGGTGCTATTGCTTCAGTTTCCAGTGTTCCTAGATATCACCCTTTCAAATTGAGAGGAGTTTTGCAAGGACATGTTACCGTCTTGGTAGATAGTGGAGCAACTCATAATTTCATAGATGAGGGCTTAGTGGTGAAGAGAGGATTACATGTTGAAGATTTGTATGGTTTAGTGTGATGGTGGCTAATGGTTTCTCAATGAGCTGCACCCGAAAGATTTCCCAATTGAGCATTTAGTCAGGCAATCACACAGTCACTAATGATTTTTATGTTGTTGGGATTGGTGAGATGGATGTCGTGTTGGGCATCCAAAGGTTGCATTCACTTGGCACGTATATACAAGATTTTCAGAAGATGGAATTGGAGTTCACAGTGAATGGGAAGAAGGTAGTGCTTCATGCTATGGCAAATGGAGCACCTAGAGTTGTTATAGCAAAGAAGATGGAGGCATTGTTTAGGCATGGAGAGGTTATCATGTGGATATCTAATCTATGTTGGATAAGCATAGTATGGTCTTTAAGGAGATCCCCCCTGGTACGCCACCGGATAGAGGGTTTGATGTAATGTCCCTTTTTTCCGAGTGATCACCCAGCAGAGTCGGCTAGGCTATTTTACTCCCGTAGGCTAAGTCGAGAGTACAAGGGAATAATCTAATTCATTAAATACTAAGTAATCCTAAGTCAATTTTGGATTATATATATTTAATTAATTAAGTTGGACCTATTTGTAATATAAAATGATTTTATTATAAATGTGAGCCACTTTGAAAATAAAAGAAAATATAATATAATATAAAATATGACCAAAAAGAGAGGTCGGCCAAAAGGAGGTCGGCCAAGTGCAGGATTAAGTGGTGACTATAAAAGAAGGAAAAAGAAAGTCATTTCAATCATTCATATCATATCATCTTCATTGGAGATTTTCTCTTGTGGCTGCAACTTTGGTTCGGCATATTCCAAGGACAAAAACCCTTAGGAATATTGGTGGATTGGACGAAAACCCAATTCCATCTTGGAGGTGGATTCATACAGAGTTCACATTTGCACTTCATTGGAAATTTGGAAGGAAGGCTTGAGCTTCAAAGACCTATTTATTTTTGCAGATTTGGAGAAGACCTAGACCCAAAATTGTGAGATTTGTGACCAAATACAATTTTGGAGATTGAAATATATTCAGATTTGTTTGAGGTTATCGATTGTAGGTTTTATATCAGATTTGGAGGAGTTTTATAGATCAAATCATTGAAGATTTTATGAGGATTTTATAGAGTTTCATATCCAAACCCTAGCGCCTAGGTTTTATGAAGGGGAAGGGCTTTGATGTTTAAAAGGCAAATCTCAAGCCTCTTATAGTGGCGCAGCCCTCAAAGCTAGGGTAAATCAGATTGGGAAGGGACTAAAACCCTAGACTTATATGCAGATTTGATTGCAAGTTTATTTCAGATTTCGTATCAGACCTAAGCAACAATATTTCAGCTTCATATTGAGGGTTCTATTTGAAGAATGATATAAAGGTTTATGCCCTAGGAGGGCACCATCCTTGAGGAGTCAAAATTCAGGTTTTGGATAATGTTGAAGACCAAACCCTAGTCGCCGCCCTCTTGTAGCATGCAAATACCATTTATCATGGAGTGCCACCTTGAAGAAGGAAACCCTAACTGAATTTGAAGGAATAATGGAGTTTTTGGAGGCATTAAGGTGCATAAACAAGTGTCATTTCAGTTCGCCTGTAATGTCCCCTTTTAGGATATTCTTGATTTCTTAACCTGCACACAAGAATAACTACTAGAAAGGGACATTAGCACTATTAAAGATCAATTTAGTAATGAAATCAATGCATCGTAATCATAATCAATAACAATGAACAAGAATGTAATGTTACTTGTGCGTACATATACTCAAATCCTACAATCAAACACATTAACAACATATACAAATACATATATCCATTTATAATCATTAGGGTGAGCAATATCATAATCATAATCAATGATAATGAACAAGTACATATATCCAGATGTATTTCCTCGTACTTATACTTTAACCATGTTTAGGTCTCATGATATACTTTGGGAATGGCGACGTCGAGCCCGATCGTTAATCTAGCCCAATCATCTACCCTAGCGGAGGAGGGGAAAATATTACGTTTAGGGCGTCGAATAATTGAACTCCACTGCCGTAGACCCAAGGGTTTCATGCTCGCCTGACAATACCACCACTTGGCCCAAAGGTGTCACGAACGGCCATCGATACCACCATTTGGGAGTCACCTACTGTGCGAGCCATTTCAATAAAAATAATAATAATAATAATAACAAACCATACATCCCTAACAACCCAAACATCCTCATTAGGGCAAAGGAGAAAGCTTAACGTGGCAAGGTCACACTTATCCCTCGTATATCATGAGTTAGGTTAGTATAACTATTAAGGATAATCGTATGAGTTAGAGAGATCGTACCAATATGAGATTTGTCTACTTAGATGATTCGAAGATGCCCAATTGATCTTACGATTACCAATATAATTAGTACCTTGCTTTCACACAAGGTTATTATAAGGAATATGGAATTCCTCTTGACTATGCTATCGTTCCTATACTAGGAACTTAATAGGATTAATAATAGATCCACCAATGATGGCTGGACCAAATGACCATGCAATCTCTGCACCTCTTGCTGATATAAATATCTATAGTATTAAATTGGTATTGCTGTCTTGAATGCTCCTTTGATTATATTCTTGTTGTATGTAGTTTGAATTCTTTCCTTGGATTGTATATTCAGCTATTAAGATGTTACGATGATTCTGAATTGTATTGTGTTGTGACTGAATATTGTGAACAAATGCTGATGATGCTCTTATTCCAACCACCGATCATTATTTATATGCTAGGCGGGGGTGTTGGTTGGCCATCGGTCGCCACCCTTCATGATATCCTTCCATAAGCACTAACCTTGTCTTTACTACTCTGCGGCTGGCTCAACCAATTTCCTTAATCGTGTATTTGCTAAGACCATTTAATTATTGCTTGTTGGCGTCTCAAGGAGGGAATCGCTTTTGTCTAGGTCATGCCTACGTGAAGTTGAATAGTCGTTGAAGGAATAATACAGCAAGCACAATTTATTCTATTAAGAATCGCACCTAGTCAAAGAAGGAGATTTCACATAAAGCAAGGTGACGTTGCAAGCAAAGGGGAATCGTAGTCAAGGAAAAGAAATGAAGTTTCAATGCATTTGTTGCAAAATCTAAACTCGTGTCATAAAAGGACTTAACTCTAATGTCCCTTTTTAATTTGTAAAGATATATTTATTTAGATTAGTTTTTTTATAATAATATCTAAATTATTAATATATATATATATATATATATATATATATATTCATATTTATTATTTGATAAATATAATAATATATCTTTGTTAATTAAAATAAATGTATTATATAATAATATTATTAAATATTACTTATTAAATATTGTATATTAATTATCTCTTCACCGACGTTATCATGATGTTTAAATTTTTAATTTAAATGTCTTAATATCAGGACATTACATCGCCCATCTAGGGTTTGACGGTCATCATCATCCATTGTTTGTCAATCATATATTGAAGGGGCAAATCTGAGTTTGAATGTATTTTGCTGATGTTACTTCATTGCTGGCCGCCAAAACTGGATCTGCACATTAATACATGGATGTAGAGTTGTCTTATGCTTTGGTGATTGGTATGTAACACTTCAAATCTTTAATTTGAATCATCTATTTTCCATCTACAACCTGATTTAGTAATTTTGAGTATATTACGGCGAACTGGATGTTTGTAATTCATTGATTTGGATCAAGTAAAGGCTGATTTGAGTTATCCTATTGTATGACAAATGTTTGATGTAATAACTAGTCATTAGAGGTTGTATTGTGGGATTATTTTCTGTATATCTATCTGCTGTTCCAAATAAACAAACTCAGAAATAAACCCTAGCAGCTTACATGACAAGGGTTTGACAAAATACAAATCAGAAATTTAGGGCAGAACTGATTAAGGATATTACATTTGAGCAGGTGATTGAGCTAGAGGAGGGATCCAAGCCCGTTATTACTACTCCTTATCGGCACCCCAAAAGTCTTAAGGAAGAGATCGAGAAGACGATTGAGGAGTTGTTAGATATGGGTCATATCAGGCCTAGCTCTAGTCCCTATGTTTCTTCAGTTGTTTTGGTGAAGAAGAACAATGGGGCCATGCAGATGTGCATTGACTATCATGCACTCAATAGGAAGACCATCAAAAGTAGGTACCCTATTCCTAGGATCGATGAGTTGTATGGGGTTGTATATTTTTCGATGATTGATCTTCGTTCGAGGTATCATCAGATTAGAGTATGGGAGCAAGACATACATAAGACAGCCTTTAGGTGCCATTATGGCCACTATGAATTTCTGGTATGTCTTTCGGTTTGACCAATGCCCCTGCTACCGTTCAGTCCTGCATGAATCACATTTTCAACAAGCAGCTACGGAAGTTTTTATTGGTATTCTTTGGTGACATACTTAGCAACACTTGGGAGGATCACCTTAGGCACCTGGATAAGGTATTGGGCATTATGGAGGCACGGTCCTTGTTCGCCAAAGCTTCCAAGTGTGAGTTTGGCATGACGGACATAATTTACTTGGGGCATGTTATCAGAGCTAATGGAGTGAAGGTCCATCAAGAGAAAATTCAGGCCATCCTAGATTGGCCACCGCCGAAGACTTTATCTAATTTGAGAGGATTCTTTGGCCTGTGCAACTACTATCGGAGGTTTGTTAAGGGGTTCTCACAATTGGGTGCACCTCTTACAGATCTTATCAAGAAGGGAGCTTTCAAGTGGACAGATGAGGCTCAATGCACATTCGACAAATTGAAGGAGATAATGAGCACATGTCTTGTTTTGGCATTACCTGATTTCTATCAACCCTTTGTTTTGGAATGTGATGCTTCAGGTGAGGGTATAGGTGCAGTCCTTATGCAGAATAGGCATCCTATTGCTTATGATAAGGAGATGCTTGCCATTATGCATGCATTGGCAAAATTCAGACAATATTTGGTAGGTGGAAAATTTGTTGTGAGAACGGATCATAACAGCTTGAAATATTTCTTAGAGCAAAAGGATCTGAATGAAAGGCAACAAAAGTGGGTTAGCAAAATCCAAGCCTATGACTTTGACATTGAATTTGTGAAGGGGAAGTGGAATGTTGTCGCAGATGCACTATCCAGGGGACCCACACTTTGCTCTATGTCAGAAATTTCAGCTGATTGGAAGGCTCACCTTTTGGTTGAGTATTCCAAGAATTCTTTTGCATGGGAGCTCATGGACGGTAAGATTCAGGATGACAAGTACAAGGTGGTTGATGATGTGATTTACTACAAGGACAGGATATATTTGGTGCCTAAATATAAAATGAAGGATAAATGTTTTAGAGTTGTTCATGACACTCCACTTGCAGGACATCTTGGTTACTTCAAGACCTATAGACAAATCAGAGAGACATTCTCATGGAAAGGTCTCAAGGATGATGTCTTGCAGTATGTTAGAAAGTGTGTGACTTGTCAGCAGAACAAATCAGAGCATACTTTCTCAGCAAGATTACTTCAGCCTTTGCCTATTCCTAAGCAAAAGTGGGAGAGTATATCTATGGACTTTATCACTAGCCTTCCAAAAGTCCAAGGCAAAGATTGCATATATGTTGTTGTTGACAGGTTAACCAAATATGCACATTTCTTTGCTATTTCATTTGAGTATAAGGCACCTCAAGTTGCAAAGTTGTTTTTCAAAGAGGTGTTTAGATTACATGGGCTTCCGAAGAATATTGTCAACGATCGGGATAGCAAATTTCATAGTGTTTTCTGGCAGGAGATATTCAAATTGGCCGATACAAGGTTGACCCTGAGTACTAGCTACCACCCACAGATTGATGGTCAAACGGAGATTGTAAGCAAGTGGGTGGAAGGTTACTTGTGCAATTATCTTGCGGGACAGCAGAAGGCCTAGATCAAGTGGTTATATTTCGGGGAGCATTGTTATAACACCACCTATCATATGTCAATCGGCATGATCCCATTCAAAGCTTTATATGGGTATGACACTGTCTTTTGTAGACTTAGCATTTGATGATAGCAAAGCTCCTAGAGCGAGACAGATGATGCAAGATAGCCAAGATATCCTTAAGGCACTCAAGGATAATCTACACCGTGCTCAAAATCAGCAGAAGATTAATGCAAATAGGCACAAGGTGGAAAGGATATTTGGAGTTGGTGATCTACTTTTCCTGCACCTACAACCATACAAACAGTCTAAACTGAAGAAGAGTGGTGCAAAAATACTAAAGCCACGGTTCTACGGCCTATTGATGATTGTTTTTAGACAGGTCAACAATAGAGTAAAACACTAGAGTATCCCACTCTCTCTTGAATAAAGCTCTTCAAAGGCTGAACTATGAGATCCGGTTGAGTAACTCCAAGGTTCCTTATTTATGATTCATGATGGGTTAACTCAATGATTACATGTGATCTTGTTGATAATCACAAAGGGACTTACATTAGACTTCTTCATACTTCCTTAGCTTATTCCTCCTTTCAGTGTGGATGATATATTAATAATAAAGAAAAGCAAAAGCTAAGGGTTCAGAAAGGCTAATCTAAGGTCAATGAAGTAAATGATGATGCTTGAATAGACAAACTCCTTGATTAACCTAACTCCACTTCGCCAAGGATGCCTACAACTACATGAAGTTGGTGGAATCTCCTAAGGTACGCGAATGGTTTTCAAATCATGAAAGCTTATACAAGCACCCATTAAACGGCGCAGCTCAAACAAGCATCATAATCGAACTTAAGCAAATAATAAGGCTCAGACTAGCTTTACACAACACTTCACCAGCGGTGAGTGTTAAAAGCATGAGCTAGGAGTTGATCAGATATTCAATACAACATACATAACATCAATGAGCTTCTAATCTACTTCTAATCTAATTTGAAACATCCCTCCACTTCATCAAAGTACAAGAAACCATGTCATTTCACAAGCTAACACTTAACACCAAACAATGCTCCAATGTCTTTGCATTAATCTTGAGAAATATTTACAACTTCAAGTCCTCTCAGAGAATTTCAAGAGTCTCTCCTATTCTACTCCTAAAAAAAAACTAATAAATTACAAATGAGGCAACAAGAGCTTTATATAGAGGTCCAGAGTACAATGAATGGCTCAGATTGATCAAGATAGCCAAGGGCTCAGATCATGCCACCTCAGTAGGTAGTTACAACAACTTGCTATTTTTAGCACATATGAGAGGCAATGAAGGCACGCTTTCCAAGAAGATAAGAATAAGATGGAATCTTTGGAACATCTTCCACATGGACGTCCTCTCTGTCTTCTTGCTTGTCAAATGATGTGGCGACTTGTGATTGGCTTGATGATGAATGTCTGCCATGTAGGTGCCACCTTAGCATATTCCCAAATTGTATCATCAATGTGATGTCTTCGATGTGATCGCTTTGAATTTGTATGTTTGGAAATACTTTGCTGATCTTCTTGTAAACTGAATGTATGATATGTGTTGCTTCATTTGACTAACACCGTGATTCTATCTTCTTCTTGTAGGTAGGTTGATGTTCTTTGGATGCATCTTCTTGAAGAGTGTCGTAGGAGATAATGATGGTACTTGATTCATGATTAGAAGTAGGAGATCTCTCTTTAGACTTGAAGATTGAGAAAGAACTTGAAGTTGAATGGATAAAGTGTCTTTGACATGATGCCATTGAAGATGAAGTAGTGTACTTGCCATGTATACTTGAACTTGATGTAGATGATGAAATGCTCCAACTTGAAAGGGTCCTTTGGAGTGTAGATATTGATGATAACATCTTCCTTATATGTAGAGTAGCTGACTTCTCAAGGAGGCTTGAATGCACCGGAGGAACTAGAAACTTTATAGATGTCTTTGGGATGCTTGATAATGATGAGAAGTTCCTTTGGAGCAGCTACATGCTGATCTTGAAGCTATGGTTGATGAAGAAGCTAGTTGATACTTGAAGTGATTCCTTGGAGCAGCTACATAACGTCTTCTCCAAAATGACAACTTGTTGACTCCGGATGTTAGCTCCTTTGATGATTCTTTAACTCAATCCTCGCTCCTACAACACACAAGGAAAGAGACAACATCAATCCTCTTGATAAACACTTGATTTTATAACATATAAGAATCATTTCATGTAATCTTATCATCAAATTGATTTCACTTTTGATATCCCAATGACTTCAAACAATAGGAGATGACATAAAATGATGATACTTCTCAAAGAACCCACTCAAAAGACTATCTTATGAAAGCTCTTTCTAGGCGCAGCAGATCACAGTTTGTCTTCTTAAAATTTCACCTCCTGCAAACTAGTTCAGACTTCCTAGTTTTGGCGCATTGGTTTGCAATTTTGATGCTTGGTTAAAATCATACTTGAAACCAAAACTCCCTTCCTAGGTGATGGCGCATCAGTCTAGGCGCAAGAGATCATCATTTTGCGCTCATCTTAAAATTCACCTAGAACTGCAATCTACACCTCTTCTTAGAATGGCGCATTGAATGAAGCGCAATAGATTTGTTGCATTAGATCATAATTTTGATCTCCGGTTGGAAGTGATGCATTTCATCAAGATTTTGTGCCACTCATATGTCTTGGCGCATTGGATCAAGTTTCTGCGCTCTCTTCAATACTTAGTCGTTTTTTAGTGTCCTCAGGGCAAGGTATATTGAAAAATATATTTAAGTCTCGAATCCACTGGATTTAACATGCAAAATCTAGAATTTGGAGGATCCACCAGATTTCAGACTTAGTCAATTTTTCAGGATTTTTAGGATATCAAGATACCAGACTTAGTCATTTTCAGGATATCAAGATACCAGACTTAGTCATTTTCAAGATCTCAACCATACATCAAGATTGGTCTCAGAATGAAAGCAAATGACTCTTGAATTAGAAACTAGACTGAGAACTCAAACAAACCACTGACCTCATCATGCAATAAACCTAAAGACATCATCCAAACTTCATGCAAAGCATCAGAGTTCAAAAAAAAGGGGGTCCCCATTTGCAATGGGGCGATGTGTGATTAGGTCACAACACACCCCTTACAGGATTGTGAGGAGAGTTGAAGAGGTAGCACATGAGTTAGAGTTACCTAAGGGTAGCAGAATTCATAATATGTTTCATCTATCTTACCTCAAAAGGGCAATTGGGCAGCACATTACAACTTATCCAGAGCGTCCACCATTGGATGAAGAGGGTAAATTGATTATGGTTCCTGATGCTATTCTGGATGTTAAGGAGCAAAAGTTGAGAAGTAGAGTGATCAAGGAATATCTTATCAGATGGAGAGACTTGCCACTTGAGGATGCTACTTGGAAGGGAGAGTAGATTCTTCAACATTCGAATTTGCAATTGCTTGTGGGCAAGCAATTTTAGGAAGGGAGGATTGTAATGTCCCCTTCATCAGCCTAGTCGGTGGAGGTGACCATTTAGCCTATTTTATTCCTGTAGGTTAATTTGGAGTTGAATAAAGGAATAATATTTAATTAAATAAATTAAGTCGTCTCAATTCTCCTATTTTATGGGCAGCTTATATTTATTTATTATCTATTTGATATCGTGACTTCGAAGGGGGTTCATCATGTTATATTATAAAGTCACTTTATATTGTGCTTAAGTGAAATATTAAAAAAGTGAATTTAATATTTTACCCTTCAGGAATATTCTATGGAAAATATAAAAGGGAGTTCAAAAGCTCATTTGCATTATTCTAAATATATTTTCTTGGAGGAATTTATAAGCTCTTGCTTGAGCAAACCTGGGACAGAAACCCTAAGGGAAATCAATTTCAGTAGTGCAAGATCTACCCTAGCTAGTTGTTGGTGGAATCATATAGGTTTCACGTTGGTGCTTATTGATGGAGATTCAAGTTTGTGCTAAAGGATTCATATTTACAAATTTATGAAGATTTGCAAGCAAATATAAATTTGTGGTTTCGAAGATATTTGTAGAGATTCAATGTGCCTTGGTTGTGGGTTCAAGATAGACTCTAGCGGTTGGTTGTGGAGTCCATGTTAATGTTGGCGTTTGGATTTAAGGTAGGAATTAACCTAGCCGCAGCTCCCTATTTTCTACCATGACCATATTACAAGGAGGACGCCTTTGAAAGTGACGCCAAGTCCTTGGATGTGGATTCAGCCCCTCTCATAGTAGCCGCAGTTTCCTCTTGATAGATCGCAGCCTTTTATGTGTGTTTGGCCCCTCTATAAGTGACGTGAGGGTCTGAACGTGTCCACACAACCCCTAAAATTTCAGCCGCAGTCATATTCCATCAGTCGTTTCATCATTGCTGGGAGTCGCCATTGTTGAAGCAATGTAAAGAGTCCTCTGCAGGCATCAAGGGGGATTGTGAAGACTAGTGAGGAGGGGGCAAGCCTGAATGAGGAGGAATCATGGATTTTGGACGTCATTTGTAATTCCAGTAACAAGCCTATGTTGGCCGCCCCTATTGGAGTTGCTTATATTCTGATTTCTAGCAGCTTGTTGGGTATGCAAGGATATTTCTAATCTTTGATACTCTGAAATATATATAGATCTGAATATTCAAATCTTTAATTTGAACAAACTATTCTATCATGCAAATTATTTGTTACAAACCCATCCATTTGCACTAATGCTGGTCAGGTATACTTAAGTTATATGTTGAAACAAAACCTCTTTGCACTGTTCTATGATAACTACATTCAGAATTTCAGATCTGTAAGTAAACTATGAAATTTTTGACGAAATGTTTGTTTGAGGAAAACAGAAAATTTGTGAGTTTGAATGAAAACTAGACAGGGGTTTTTACAGGTATCCAGTAATATACAGCCATAAAAACCATTCTTGAGCGCATAATTGATCTTAAGAATGTTTTCTTTTGCTAAGTATTTGTTTCAAGATATTGAATTCCAATGAGTTCTTCAGCTTTATATACAATAAATTCATAATTTCATATATATTTGAATTTTCAGTAGAAAATAATTTTAAAATATGATCTTAAGTTCTGAACTACCAAATCATTTGAAACATTTTTACACCAACCACATCCAAATTTAAACTATTCACCATCCCAATATAGTAGTTAAAAAACATGTGGGAATACTATCAGTTACACAATATGTGGAAAGCACAAATTGCAATAAACAGATATATTTTTATGTACATGTTCACACCTAAACCAAATATACCAATCGAAATGTGGTGAAGTCCTACAGACAAATCCAGATGGCATTCTTGTATAATGGCAATCCTAGGCTAATAAAGTTGCATCCATAAAACACACCAAAATTAGAACTATAGAAAAAACCAACTGAAAGAGGTCTTACAATATGGACTCCAAAAAAGAAATTTTGAAAATATAATTCTATATATACATAAGCTTTAACTTAGTCTATAAGAAATGTGACTAGTCAACCTTATTTTGGACAAAATGAACCATATCAAGGGAAACATACATAGGTGGTAATAATTCACAAGTTATCCTGAATGCTAAACATCATAGAGAATAGTAAATAATAAAGAAACAAACATGACTAATCTATTTACAAACCTAAGACTTTTTAGTACAATTTCCCTGGCCACTATTAGTTAAGATAGATAACACAAACATCAAAATGACAGAAATACATCCAATCAAAGGAAGGAATTCATTGATATGGAACAACACTTATAAATGCCCATGCTCTAGTACCCCTTATAGTAAAATCCATTATTTAAGACATCTTATATAATATACCAGCCTTTTTTTTTTTTTACAAATTTATGATGAAAATGCATAACCCTCACACTTTTTGATCACCAAGATCTCGATGTGGACATGATGAGAGCATACAGTGATCAAGACATTACCTAGCGACAAGCCGCACAATCTAAATGAACCCAATGTTGAAAGGAAATCAATGTCATGGTGGCATAGCCTTCCAGACTGATCAATGTCAAATTGGCAGATAATGAAATGTGCAGTTCTTTGGTGGCTAAGCCATCCAAATTTTATTACAATGAAAGTGTAGAAATTAAAATGGGATCTGGCCAGTAAACCTTCCAAGATCCTCTTACAATATTAATGCAACTACAATCTGGCGGTAATACCTTCCAGATTTACAACTAAACATGAAAACTAAAACTCTCACAAAATAACTCTAAAAATACTAATAGCGACACAACTGAAATTATGTAAATCAACAAGTTATCATCTGCAACAGCAAGGATTAGTCTGAAAAATCAACAATATGAAAAACAATCAATTCCACGTCATACGGCCAAGATAAAATAGACTGAAATCACACTAAACTGGGTTGAAATCTGCTAATTGATGGTTGTCTACAAGACTACACAGCCCTTCTACAGCATGGTATGGCACCCCAAACCCTTCTATATTGCTGCAAACAGTACAGCTGCAAAAGAAATTTGTATGGCTATGTTGAAGGCTGAAAATGGATGTTAAAACTTCTTGTGATTCCAATCGATGTTGAGACACCTTCCTCCAAGGGTGTACACCCTGCACATAGGCTGAAACTATATGGTCAAATGCAAGAAAAGTACGGCTTTAAATGGTATGGCCCTCTCACTATGGTACGGCCAGAAAAACTCCCACAAAATGCTGCGACCACGTTTGGCAAGGCAAATGAAATGTTCGATGTTTCCTACAAACTGAAACCATGCTGAAAACTTCACCCAAACTCAAGAAACTGGTAAATACAGGCAAACTGAAAACTCTACTACAACCATTCAACACACAGGTGATCACTAAATGAAATTACTCAAATGGTTAAGAGGGTTTTCATCCTTGAAACTATCTTGCCAAAGAGTTTCCATCCTCGAGCAGAAAAAGAACTCTTGTTCATTCTCAAGAAAGTAGAAATTAATAATAAGCAAGAAGAAGATCTTTTATGCACAAACCCTCCTTATATAGGCTTTTGAGGGAATATAATTTAATTTTAAATTCTTTTCCTCTTTTCCTTCAGAACTAAACTTTTTTAGAAGTGTCTAGAGAGTCCCACCACTTCGGACCTCATTTCTAATGATACTATTGAGTCCCTCTTTTAAAACAACCTTTTTCTAATAATAAAACATAAGTTGTCTTTTTATAATATAACATAAAATTACTTTTTGGAAAACTTAGTTAAATTATTAAAAAAAGTCCCTTGCACCACCCCATTAGCCTATGCAAAAATGTAACAATCTACCCCAAAAAAATTTTAAAAAATTGAACAATGATAACACAATGTTAGCACAATCATGCATAAACAACTAAATTGTCTCCACACTTCTGATCACCAAGTTCCCAATTCGAGCGAGGTGAGAGCATAATGTGTCTTGGCTTACAGAGCTAAGCATTGTGCAACATGCAAATTACATTCATCTGCTGTGAGCAGGCATCCACATAGCAGTGGGGATTCACCACTTTTCAGTGGGTATGAGTGCAAGAATGAAAATTACAAACCATCCACTTATCCGGTGGGTATTCACCACTTATTCTGTGTGTAGAAAGAAAGATAAAGATCCAGTTTGCCCACACTAGCGGTAAACCATCCAGGTGATTATTATGTGTTTCGCAAAGTAAAGGAAAAATACAAATGATATCATCAGTATACTACTCAGAAGAAACATTGTTGAGCATAAGAACACATTTCATGAACTATGCATCACACATAAACCCTGCAAGACAGATAAATAATGAAATGCTCAAGACACCAATGCTCAATGCTGGAACCAAACTGTTTCAATACTAATAAGACTGTGGCACTTTTCGTTTCAGATTGTCTGAAAGCTGATGCAGATGAAGATCTCTCTCTGCTATTAAACCTGTACTACTGAAACACAGATTTCCTCTATTCTATACGGTTGCACTAGATCATACATAGCACCATAAGATTATTCAATATGAAGAACACTTTCCCAACTACCAAGCATCCTCAAACCACACTTCATACCACTCCAAAAACAAATAAGAAACTCCAAAGGATAAACAGAATGTATTTATTTTCAAATTTCACCATACAGGTCCGTATGGCCTTAAGGACTGCATACACACTTCATACAGCTTTGACAATGCCCAGTTCACCCTAAAAACAATCTGCTCAATGACGCCAAAGCTTGACAAATACAATACAATCATAATCTGATCTCAAAAGAGCCATAGAAATTTATCTAGCAGAGCCATACTATTCTAGGGTACGGACTGTAAATAATCAAATGTTTGACTTTAATAAACTAAAACACAGTCTAATATCCCAATGCCTAACATAGAAGCATCAAACATTATCACCAATGAGCAATGTAATGACCAAAAGAGCAGTTGCCAAACATATTTGACCTTCCTTTCAAAGTACAGCCTCCTTGGATGTACGGTTGCACTAAAACTTCCAAAAACTTTATTCAAAACTGAATGAAATGCTTAGAAACATTCTACAATTCCACAACTTCAAGGGAAATAACAAAGATCAAAATCAAACTCCAAAAACAAATCATCTCATAATCAATTCAATGCAACTCCTAAATGAAGTTGCCTTCTTCCAGCTAGGCAGGATATTTCACCAACGAAACTGGTCATCTTCGAGAGGGTTTCCGTCCTCAAGAAGGAAGAATGAACTCTCTGGTTCAATCCTAGCAGCATAACAATATCAAATCCCAGCATAGCCCTCACAATGAGCTCTCACTTCTCTTTTATAGGCACTTGGGGAGTTACACAAGAAATTAATTCTTTCTTGGAAATAATACTTTTTTCTCAAACTTATAATAAATCCATTTTAACTCCGCAAAAGTGCTCACTTTTAATTGCCTAGATCATAGTTGAAAAACTCGCCAAAAGCAAAAACCCACCAAGCCCGAAAAACTCGACTCAGTAAAAACTTGGCAAAAAACTCGCAAAAACTCGACAACTTAAAAAATTGTTTAAATTTCATTAAAAACACATTTTTTTTGCAAAATTCAATGATTAGATGCATCCAACAAGTCAATAAATGAGAAACAAGCTGAGTCTAGTTGTATTTGATTGATTTCAAAGTAAATTGGGTACAAAATGGCATCCTCATGTGCAATGCGTTGATACTGATAGTCTGAAACAAAATGGAAATAGCAAATTGTTTTTGTAAAACTGAAAGTAAATACTAAATAGTAAAATACTACATCTTCCTCTTCCCAAGTCTACTGAAAACAAGGGGAGTGGTCGAACTAGAAGGTCTAGTCCTAGGAATCTGTTGTGGCTCCTCCCTCCTCGGCATGACAAACTGTGGCTCAACCTCCATCCTGGATGTAGATGCTGGTAGTGGTCCTGGTGGCAATGTCTCCTCATCCTCATCCTCGTCCTCCTCATCCTCAATGTCATCCAATGAGAATCCCAATCCATCGATTCCAGTAGCAGCCCCCTCCTCCATTGCCTGTCTCTCCAAATCATAGATCTCATCCTCAGAAAACAATGAAGGCTGCTCATCCTGCCCTGTCCAATCACTATAAGGATCTATCTCATCCAAATCAATTGGATCATCTGATATTTCCTCTACCCTTCTTGTGCGCAGCCGAAGATTATATTGTACATAGACAAGGTCATTGAGGCGTTTCTGAGCTAGCTTCTTCCTCTTCTTTGTGTGGATGGCCTGAAATAAGCTCCAGTTGCGCTCACAATTGGATGAACTACATAGTTGGCATAAGACACGGAGGGCAAATCTCTGGAGATTTGGGGTATTTCCACCCCAATTTGTCCACCAAACCTCTACAAAAAAAAAATTGAAGAGTTAGAAACTTAGAAAGGAAAGTGAAAAGTTCAAAACATATTAAATATCAAGTTATCAATAGTTGTAAGTTTGTAACTTGTAAATTTGAAATTTTATACCTGGTGACTGATTGTTTATTGCTCGTGTAGCCAGGTCTGAAGAAAAGAGCCTACCCCCTTCTTTCCCTATAAGCTTGCAATTCATCAACAATGAGGTCTGCCACCTCAACCTGGGGTGTCATCCTCTTAATGCAAGAAGTGAGGCCCTCCATAACCTCTCCAATAGGATCTGAGAAGGTGCCTGAATGGAAGAAATGAGGGTTCAAAAAGTACCCTGCTGCATGGATGGGTTGGTGGAGTTGATTGTTCCACTTCCTATCAATAATCTCCCATATGGGATCAAATTTGAGGTTGTCCCCCTTATAATAAGTTCTTATAGCTTCCTTGGCCCTATCCATGGCCTCATAAAGATACTCCATTGGGGTTTTATCCCCATCTACCAAGCGAAGGACTCTAACCAAGGGCTCCGACACCTACAATATAAAAATGCAAAAAGATTAAAGGTACTAATTTACAATGAAAGACATATTAAAAATAAATAAATATTCAATTTGAATTTAAATTCGAAGTTTTGAAGTTACCTTCACAATCTCTGTAGCTCTTTCTACAAATACTTTGTCGAAGATAATGCATGCAACCTTGTCTCCTTCTGGCTTCTTCGCATAAGATGATTCTATCCATTTTGGGCACACAAACATTTGTTTCAAAGCCCCCAATGCACCAAGAATGCTTTGCAACGTTAAGAAAACCATTGCAAACCTTGTCACACCGGATCTCACCAACTCTTTCCCTTGGGTGTAATCCCTCATCATGTGAAGAACCCAAGGGTGATTGTAGATAAATTTTGTGATCCTCCTTGCATCCTCTATAATCGGTGTGACCCAATCAAGCTTGCCTATGTCCTCCAAAAGAAGGTCAAGGACATGCGCTGCACAAGGTGTCCAAAAAATTGTGTGGTATCTCTCTTGGAGGATTCTACCAGCTGCCACATATGCTGCTGCATTGTCAGTAATTATTTGCACAAGATTTTCAATCCCAACCTCCATGCAAACTTGCTCCAACATTTTAGCCAAATTTTCTGCATTTTTCACTATGTTGGAGGCATCCACTGATTTCAAGAACACCACTTCATTCTTGCAAGCTACCAAAAATTAATGATGGTGCAGTTTTTACCATCCGTCCACCCATCGGAAAGAATAGAGCAGCCATATTTTTTCCATTCATTTCTTTGGTCTTCCACCACTGCTCTTGCCCTATCTCTTGCATTTGTAAGCAACCTACAAGTACAAAGTGAAATTAAGTACACAAATTTTGTTTGTAAACAAAAAATAGCTTAAATTCATCATAAATTTCTATAAATTAGAGAACATAAATTTATCAATAACTTAATACTTAAAAGATTAAATTAACTAACCTCCCACTCAATTCTGTGCAAGAAGGTGCCTTGAAGCCCTTTCCTGCAACCGTCAGTGCAGTAACCAAATTAAGCCAATAAGGAGAATTTGCCACATTGAAAGGGATGTTGTTGAAATACCAAAAATCGGCACAAGCAATGTATGCATGGTCATGCACCTCCTTATTCCACCCAGTTGCCTCTAAGGAAATTTGTGATCCAGGTGTGTTTCTAGGCACAAAAAAACTATCTACTGTGCGTGTAGGTGCTGATCCTGGTGCTCTACTGGAAGTAGATGAAGGGCTCGCAGTGGTGGTGGGTTGCCTTCGGTTACGTGGACCACGAAGAGAGCCCACTATGCCCTGAAGTGTATCATCATCCGACTCAAGGTTGACTGGAGCACCTTGAGAAGAAGCTATGGATGCTTGCATGGCTGCCTTTGCCTTCTCCCTTTGTAATTTTCTTTCTTCTGTGGCTACAAGTATGACATTCATTTGTCTTTTTATTTCTTCCGTGATTTTAGTACAGGCCTTCGCATCACGACAACTGATGCCTGCAAGATGGTATTTGAGGCAGTTAATGCCTCCACGGTATACGTTTTCGCATTGGATGCAAAAAACTGAGCCAGGGTACGGTCCTAGATAGCCATATTTCCACGCAAAATCTCTAGCTCTTGGAGGACGTTTGCCTACAAATGATGATGATGCAACAGGGCCTGAAGCTGAACCAGATATAGAAGCATCTCTATCTGCCATTATAAATTACCCTGCACATACAAAGAGAAAGCACAAGTTGTTAGTTTTTTAATAGAAAATTGAAAAACAACCTAAATTAGATTTCTACTTGATAGATTAAATTTAAACTAACGTAAAATTCTGAAGTTCAACATTTTGTTCCAAAAAAAATGGATTCAACAAAAAAAAAAATAACTAGGGTTTGAAAAAATATGAAAACAATGAAGAAATTAAAAAATTACTCTAAATTACTAAAAATGCAAACTAATCTAAGACTTAAACAAAAAAAATTGGATTGAAATAAAAAGAATGAAGAAAAATGAAAAAATCAGAAAAAATGCAAACAAAACAGTGATGAATCTTGTTTTTATGAATATAAATCTTGTTTGGATCAATACAAATCCATTTATACTACTTTCATTAAACTTAGATGCTTCAAAAATGAAGAAGAAATTTCAAAAAAAGAAAGAGAAAGAAAAAAAACAAAAACCTACCTGGAAATTTGATTTGCCTTTCAAATTCGATTCGAATCCGCCTCAAATCTTGTTTGATCAACGCCAAATTGCTGCAAATAGGTGTAAAATGCTTGGGAGGGGTTTTTTTCTCATTTGGAGCAAGTAGAATGACCAAAAATGAGTCACAAAATACCTTTAAACGCCGCCGAAATCAGACTTTTCACGCCGAACGAGTTTTTGGCGTGGACTCGCGAGTTTTTGGCGAGTTTTTCAGAAAAACTCTAAATTTTTTTTGGCGAGTTTTTGCATGTAGTACTCGCGGCTTGAAAAAACTCGCGAGTTTTTCAAAACTCGGCGAGTAAACGGCGAGTCTTACATCTATGGCCTACATAAAAGAATATATTTTCCTCTTTCCAATGAACTATAACACTTAAAATACTTATTAATTATTTTCACCCTTAGGAACCTAAGTGAAAATAACAATTAAAATAGCTCATTAAATATTACTTTTTTGCGGAGAATCACAAACTGCATCCAAACGCCAAATAAACTGAACCAATACATTCAGTGAGGTTAGGGATGCAAAAAGATGTCTTCCAGGGAACTTTCTGAAACTAGACGGCTCCTCCAAGAATCTTGGAGAGAAATCCAAGATGCAAAATCCACTTCAGTAAGTTGCATAGGCATCCTAACGCGATACAGAGCTCAAAACCAATATCTGATATCAACAAATCAACTGAACCATGAGTTCTTCGGAAGGGGGAATCCCTTACCATACTGAGGTAGCCTATCAGGGTTCTGGGAAATAGGCTATCGGGCCCACAGCTGACTAGGCAAAAAAAAAGGAACATTACAAAAAATTAAGAAAATAGGCTAAGGGCCTTTGGTAGACTTACACTTGAGAAGGGGACATGATATCTTATAGGTGCAATGTAGAACTTGGGAAGATACCCATCATTTGTCAATTACTCATCAATAAAACTAATCAGAAAATCTAAACCAACCCACTAGATCTTAGAAAATACTAGCCCTTAACGTAACATACACTTTATAAGTGGCCACGCTCTAATAACCCTCATAGTAAAATCCATATTTAAGACATCACGGTGTAGAACTTGGGAAGATGTCCATAAGTCATTAATTACTCATCAATAAATCTAATCAAGGAGTCAAAGCTAACCCACAAAATCTTAGAAAAAACTAGCCCTTTTTATCAAGGATACCCGAGGACGTGTCCCCAAACTTCTTTGGGGTGTCCCCATTTCCAAAACGTTCCGAAAAAACGTGGGGGCATCCCAAGAATACAAAGGGGATGGCTGACCATCCCGAAGACAGTTGGGGATGTCCCGACCATCCCCAATGAAAAGTTTAGATTTTAAAAAAACAAGCCCAATGATGAAAAAATATTATTTTATTGTCTTTTAGGTGGGCCCCCACACCCCAACTTGCCCTAAATGGGGATAAAGAGCCTCATTTTCATTTTAACGTCATTTTTCCTTGTCCAAAAACAAGGCAACCAAAAAGGAGAAAGAAATTGTTTTAGCAAGGTTTGAAAGAGCAACTATAGGAGAAATTGAATCTAGGGCATCATTGTAATGTCCCTTACCCGACTTGCCCTAGAATTCACTTGTGAATTAGGTTTAGGGTTTCTTCTCTTTTAATGGGGTAACCTTGGGTTGAATAGATCACACATTCTTTTGAATTAGTACATGTAGCATCATGTATATTCAAGTCTATATTGCTACATGTTAGTTTTAATATCTAGTATTCATCAATCCAACATAAACACACTTGCATTTTGAAACACATAGGTAAAAGAAAACATTCATGATGCCAGGGGAGGGAAATACATAAGCTCTTAGTAGCCTAAGGCCTACCACAGTCTTATTGCCCGAACCCTTGACTCAGGCCTATGGGGGCTGGTCCTTTTGCCCAATCCCTCGTCTCGGACCTATGGGGGCATGTTCCAATGTGGGACCCCCATCCCTCCATGGTCCAAACCTTTGACTCAGGCCTATGGGGATAGAACCTTAGATGGGATTTATAGGCAATCTACTAAGGTTTATGCATTCTCCCTTCCTGGTTGAATCACAAACGCAATACATGTAGTTTCCACACACATTTCCAAAACATACAATTTGCCTTTATTATTATGAATGGTGTTATATAGTAATATATGATACAACATGAGATATATTTGTAATGTCCCCATGCCTATTCTTTAATATTTATATATTATAGTATTTGTTATAATATTAATAATATCTCTATATTATATTATTATATATGTTATTAATAGTATTATATATATATTTGATTGCTTGCCAGAACTTGATTTCTATTGTTATTTTATTATTAACATATATAATATATTACTATTCATTATCATTATAATATTACTATTATAAATATATAAATATATATATCATTTAATTATTATATTTGCTGCTGATGTACATATCTCTATATATTAATTTATGATATCTTTCCTACTTATGACTCAGAAATATATATAATGCAGATCTAAATATATGTATTTATCGTATACTCTTTTTTATATTTTCTTCCGATGATCTTTTCCTTCTATCTCACAACCTTTATTTATTTCCCTTTCAAGGGATATGTTAGAAGAGGCACGTCTCTTATTATGCTTGGTGGTAAAAGACATACTTACCCTCTTATAATTTTTATTACTTTATATTAATTCCCTTTTGTGGTAAAATTAGTTCTAACCATACGTAATTCCCTTATCATAAGAGGATAGGTTAAAAGATATATTATTTGTATTTATATTATATCATTATAATAAATGATATATTATTTATTTTATATTATATCATTTATATCATAATAAATGATATATTATTTATGTGTTATTTATATATATAATAATAATATATCTTGTTAATTGTTTTAAATAAATATTATTTAAATATATACCATTTATAATATTATTCATATCCTTAATTTGAATGAATAATACATATTGGATTCAATTATAAATTACTAATATAGGGACATGACAATCATTGAGAATGAGACAACAAAACAAGTGAAAGAGGTAAGTCATTCTTTCATTTTATTTTTTCTTTTAATTTTTTTTCAAATTTTTAAGGAAGAAATGTTTCATTTTTTTTTGTCAATTTTTAGTTTGAACTTGCATTATATTCTCACAAAACAACATGAGCAATAGTGGCAATGACAGTAGTGACCATGAAGTGGAAAAAAATTAAATAAATATTAGAATCTCAGCCTCGACTGGGGGTTCATCATGGTGTGGGAGTTCTGGGGGTGGAGGAGAATAGCCACATAACCCATTTGAATGCCCTTCCATTGTCTTAAAACCTTATGCAAAGGGCCATTTTAACTCCAAAAACCCTCTTCTCCGACTTGTGACAGCCCTAGATGCCAAAAAGAAAAATTTTGGGGGGAGTAGGGTGTGGTTGTGTCATATTTGCAATAAAGATTTTAGAGGGAGCTACACCAGTGAAATGTCCCTTTCTCAATATTCATTATAACTCCCATGGCCGACATGTATATTGAGATCATTGAATATTAATAGGAGATTTATGGGGCCGACTTAATAAGGTTTAATATAAACAGTAATTGGGCCGACTCGTCTAATGATTCACCACTTTGATAAGTGGCCGACCTATTATTGAAGTGCATCTTTGAAAGGACATGTTAAAGCCGACTCCTTTAGCATATGGCCGACTCCTTGCCGCGACCCTTAAGGAGATTAAAATAAATTAAGTTTAAATCTTGTTAAGGCCGACCTGTTATTGGCGCCTCTTTTAAGATATTTAAAACAAAAAAATTAATTTTAAAAACAGGCCGACCTCTTTGTAAATAGTCGCCTCTTCTTGAAGGATCGCATCCCTTGGATGATGAGCCATATGAAGAGGTATGATATAGTATAAAAGGAATATCAAATTGTGAATTGAAAGGCAAGCAATACAAATGTAGATCATACAGATTTCAGCAGATCTAATGCAGAAAAAAGGAATATTATTTTGAAGAGCAGATTGAGAAGAGTAAGGGCAAGATGTAATGTCCCCTTCTGAGGCCAACACTTGTGCATCGAGCTAGTCTACTATAGGAGCTCTCGTATACTAGTGAGTGTGGTTAAGAGACCCATGGTGATGTGGCTCACCGAAGCTCAGTCAGCATCTATAGAGCAGTGAGATGGATTCCTCTTGGTGGGACATACCAGTTAGCACTTTCTGGAGTGTGTTTGGATCATTTGGCCAATCTTACTATTTTTAGCAGGGGCTCACGGGACTCCGAGCGAGTCGGTGCAACAGTCTTGAAATCATGTCGACATTCCATTGGCCAACTCAGCGGTACTAGGAATGATAAGGAGACCGTTTGAGTTATTATTTCAATATTAGACATGTTTAAGTTAAATTAAAGATATAACTTAATATGTTTATTATTATAGTGACTTTATTATATGTTGTGAACTTTATGTAATATCATAAGATTATAAAGTCGCCTTTATGTGGGCGCCCAAGGCATGAGGACATAAAGAAATAATAAAATATTAAATTCCTCCAAAAAGGGGCGTTGAGAGAAGAAGAGGAATAGAAGAAAAAAAAGTGACATTCATTCTATTGATTCACTATTGCTTATTTTTCACTAACTCTAAGCTTGTTCATGTGAGCAAGGGTTTGAACCAGCTACTTTGGAGACGGAAACCTCCATAGTTGAGAGCATCTGCGGAGTTTAAAGACACTCTCAGGGTGTTGTGTGAGTAGCTTCATTTTAGGGGTTACCATTGAGCTTCATTGCACGAAGTCAATTTGTCACGAAAGAGATTTCAAGGAGATATCATCAGTTTATTGCCACTATAGTTGCAAAGGGTAATTGAAGATCATATTCCAGGTTATAGACTGCATTTTGACGAGTTAGGTTATGCTTTTGGGCTCATAATCTGGCCGTACCCTTCCCGGGACAAGGCTGTATCAGTTAGGGGGTTGCTGTGAGTTTTGGAGTGTTTTCTTGGACAGATTTTCTTCATAAATCTGGGCGTATAAGGGCTGCAGACATAACAGACTGATATCAGCAACCATTGGAGCAAGAAACAAGTATAAGGCACTGCTGTTATACTCACACATACCATACCAGGCAGCTTTGGGATGTGGGTAGTCCAAGAAACATTGTTGGAGTCTTTGATTTGTATTTGCTTGTCTTCATTGAGGGTGCCTATCCATATCATCTGCTGAATACTTTGCTTGATGTATTAGACTGTGATTTGAATCACTTTGGAGGCATTGGCACACTCAAATCTGCTGTTGTAATTCATTTCAGACTTATACCATTTAGCACAGCAAATGGGTATGTGAGATTCTCATTGTTACTACCTTTCTTTCATATGGGTATTTGATTTTATTGTTATTTAATATACTCCCCCCATAAATAAGCATCTGGGTATCTCTAGCTCTTGTTATTTGCAAATATATGTACATGCATGATTCTCTGTCAAAAATGCAAAAAACCCAAAACGCACCAGGTGACAACTAAACCACAAAAAACTTAAGGGGGCAGGGCATTACACGGGAATATGTGGTGAGTGTGAAGTAAAGGAGATATCATATATACACCAGCAAGGGATATATCAGCAGTACTATATACAATAATGGATAACAACAAAGAATACAACGAGAATAATATGAATAAATCTAAAGCAGATTTATGAAGAAGATTTGACAAGGGATATATGCAGATGTATGAAGGAAATCATTCAAGGGGATATATATATATATATATATGGCAGAGATAAATCTGCAAGGAAGTCATCAGCAGTGATATATATAATAATTGATAACAGCAGAGAATTATTTATTGTAGCCATTCTATCATGCTCTCATTCTATTAATCATTCTATCATTCGATTATTCTATCCTTCTATGATTCTATCATTCTGTTGCTCTATGATTCTATTATTGAATCAATCAAACCAGCAAATATCTGAGATATCAATTAGCAATCAAAGAAAGCTATCTTCATTGGAAGGAAGTCATATAAGAATCAAGCAAAAGGAAATATGTCAAGTATCTATATTGGCTATACCTCAAGTGCTAACAACAAAGAAGGATATATTACAATCCTTGAACCAAACTTGAAAGAGGTACTTTAACCCAATGAGTCATCACATTGGAATGAATGTGAAAAGCAGCATTGGTCCCTTCATCAAGTAGCCTACCCGAAGTTGGATGGACGGGTGTTTCTGCCACTTGTGGGCCAAGGGGGTCAATTATCCGGGATGGAGGTACCCGCCCTTGGGCTTGATTGAGGAGGACAAAGAAATGCACATTAGGGGACAAGCAGCAGCATTGATCCATTCATCAAGTAGCCCACCCCAAGTTGGATGGACGGGTGTTCTGCCACTTGTGGGCCAAGGGGGTGAATTATCCGGGATGGACATACCCGCCCTTGGGCTTGATTGAGGAGGGCAGGCTCCCAGCGCCCTATAGGCTTTCTCATAGAATTTCATTATGCGGTTGACCATTGGGAATAACCCTGAAATGATTATATGTCTTCTCTATGAATTCTGTGTATGCTTCGTGTATGATGTGTATACTTTGTGCTTGTTAATATATGTATTGAATTAGAATATTGATTATGCTATGATGATTTGATCTCATTATTTATGTTATGAAGTATTGATCTCATTAATAATTATGTTATGATAGATGAACTTAATATGGAATAATAGATGAATTTTAATATGAATAATGCTATGAACTGATTATTATCTAATTGATGGATCTTTAATATTTCTATATGTCTCTTTCTAGTGATTATCATTGTGTGCAGGTAAAGAAATCAGGAATATCCTAAAAGGGGACATTACAACCAGGGTATGGTCTAATTTCTTAGGTGTTATAGATCATGGAGTTAAGGTGTGTCCAGACATAAAGGAGGATGAGAAGGTAGAGGCTCATAGATTCCGAATTGAGGCAGAAACGAGGTCTAAAGGTGTACCAATGCCAGTATACTCTGCACAATCAACTATACCTATGCCATCCATGGTTGGTAGTGGTAGTAGTGATGTTGCCACAAGAGGAAAGAGAAGACTAGTGGTAGTGAGAGGCCGGGGACAGTTCCAAGTATGTTAAATGTGCAGGCACGGGATGTGATAGGGTCTTCCATTGCGAATTTTTTTTATGTCCATGCCATTCCATTTCATGTGGCCCGTTCTCCTTCAAATTTCAAACAAATGATCAAAGATGTAGCTTCTATTAGTCCCTCATTTGTCCCCCCTGAAGATCATAAACTACGCACTACCCTCCTTGACAAAGAATACTCTAAGGTGAGTTTGGTGATGGAGAACATGGGGCAGACTTAGATCAAGACGAGTTGTTCTATTGTTATGGATGGGTGGGATCAATATTAGACGTTGACCACTCTTCAACATCATAGTCACATGCACAGCTAGCTTTTATTTTCTTAGAGTTGTTGATTGTTCAGGAAAATGCAAGGATGTAGACTTCCAATTTATCATTTTGAGAGAGGCCATAGAGGAGGTTGGGGCCTCAAATGTTGTAAAGGCGGTCACCGATTCAACATGTGAGTGCAAATTGGTTGGCATGATGGTGGAGGGTGCTTACAAGCACATCTTTTGGACCCCATATTGTGTTCATCCATTGAGCAATGCATTGAAAGACAAAGGGAAGATAAATTGGGTGAAGCAAGTGGTGGACGAAGCTAGAGATGTCTAGATGTTCATTTGCAACCACCACACCTCGCTTTCTTCAGAACTTTTTCAAAGAAGGAATTCCTCAAACCTGTGGAGGCAAGATATGCCAATTACTTCATTTTGTTAGAGAGGATGCTTGAGGTGCATGAGCCTCTACAGTTGATGATGGTGAATTCAGAGTGGAGTAGATGGCCTAATTCAAGCTCTACTGAAGAAAAAGCCATCAAACAAAGGATCCTTGATGACAATTGGTGGTCCACTGTGTGGTAAGACATCGTTGATTTTATTAATAAAATTGCTAATTTATTTAATATTAAATTGTTGACTTTATTAATAAAATTTCTGATTTTAATATTTTAATTTTGTTGTTCAATGTTGCCAATTTTCTAACTTGTCAATTAAATTTGAATCTCATAATCTTATTCTTTTCTAAAAAAATTGTTTGCACTTTGCAGATATGTTTGCTTCTTCATCTCACCTGTTATAGATGTCATTAGATATGTTGATACGAACTCCCCATAGTCTTGGAGAGATATATGAGACATTTGACAACATGCTTGGGAAGATGATGCAAGTAATTTTTGCTAAGGATCCTAATTTGGGATTATATGAGCAGCATATTAAGCTCATTGTGATAAAGAGGTGGAACACTATGAACACCTCACTTCATATGGCAGCCTTTTCTCTAAATCCCAATTGGTATGCCCCAAAGGTTGGAAGGCTGCCTTGTGATGATGAAGAGGTGAAAGAAGGGTTAATGAAGGCCTTTCAAAAGATGTATTAAAATAAGGAGTCCAGTATACTTCGATCACAATGGCTTGCCTTCACAAATCTTCGTGGTCCAACATTCAACAAACCAGAGGCGAAGATGGATAGAGCTACATTAGCTCAAACTAACCCTAATGATGGATATGGCACAAGAAGATGCACCAGAGTTGAGGATGCTTGCCATTCGCCTCCTTTCATAGGTTTGTCAGTTCCACTATTGCAAAGAGGAATTGGTCCACATACAAGTTTATCCACTCCCTCAAGAGGAATAGGCTTACCTCTAGACGAGCAAAGAAGTTAGTGGTCGTGCATAGTGCTCTGCAACTTCAGGTCATCAGACTCTAGAGTATTGACAAACTCCATCTTTATAGTGGGATGTTGATCCCAAAGACACCACCTAGGTTGATGAGGAGGCACAAGAGAGATTGGTTGGGATTCCATTGGATGTGGTAGCCCCTCACAATCGCAATGACTCAGAGAAGGACTCTGATTTTGATGCAGTGTTGGCAGATGCAGATTAGGTGCAGCAACATACTTTCTTTGTTTTTGTATTTTCATATTGTAGTTGAAAGTGAAACTTGCAGCCTTTGGGCATTTTGTTGTACTTATTAATATCACATGCATATTGACAATGAATTATGAAAGCAATTAAGTTTTGACATTTGCTAATTTGTTCGACTCTCATGTGAACTCTCAATTCAACTCAAATGTTATGTATTAAGGATCTACAATGTATATGATGAATGTGTTGCAAGTATGGGTTTAACCGGTGTTGTCATTGATGTCAACATACTCATGTTGCATTAATGAGAAGGATTGGATGAGCTGTATGCTGAGGATATTGAGAAAATTAGTCTCAATCAGGAACAGTAACGAACATTGATGACAAGGTAAAAGTCCAAGATAGGTTGCGGATCAGAGGATGCAGATTAAAGGGTTTGTAGATATGTGTCATAAGATGTTCCAGTAGAGATTTCAGAGGTCTACATGAAGATATGAAGAAGTTATGGCAATTCCAGTGAAACCGGTTCCGACAGATGTTCAGTGGTGACAGAGTGATACAGATAGGTCCGGTGAGATCCGGAAATGCATTCTCCGGTTCTGCGGATTTGAGGAAGTGTTGGGGAAATCTGTGTGGTGTGTCAACTCGATTGGTTCGTGGTTTGAAGGTCCGAAAGTATCTATTCCTTTGTGACAGTAATGGCAGACTGTGTTCTTGAGGTTCCGGATGAAGGAGAGAAGGGTTTCAATAAGTAGAGGAAGTGCGGATGTTCTTGGTGTTTCAGGAAAGTTTGTGGAGGTCCTTGGATCGTGCTCAGTTTGTGTTTATGGTCCGCATTAGAATTGGGGTCCCGGAAATGAAGAATAACTTCCGGATGATGGTGTTCTTTCTATGACAGGCTGACTGGATGAACTATACATCTTGCGGATGTTCTTATGGATGTTTGCCGACTTAGATGGTTGTTCCTAAGTTGATGTCATGTATAAATAAGGGGTTGCAAAGTCATTTCAAAGTGTGTCGTGTGGAGATGAGTATGTGATAGCGAGGAGAAGAACGAAAAGCAGAGTAGAAGGTTTGGGCTTAAATGGAACTGACTCAAGCATGATGAAGATGCTATTTACCAGTTCAAGTATGTGATACTTATTCCTTTGTAGACAGTGTCTCTTGTAGGCAGTGAGCCTCTTGTGAGCAGTGTGCTCGGGCAGTGAGCCCTAATTGGCATGTGCCATTTTGTTCTTTCTATTCTTCTAACAGAGAATACAATCTTGGGTTAGTCACCCCGTGGTTTTTCCCTTAACCGGGTTTTCCACATCAAAATCTTGGTGTCTCATGTGTTGATGTGTTTCTGCTCTTGATTAAATGCATTAAGCTTCATGTTTGATTTATTGTTATACTGATGAGTGAATATAAGTGTTGAAAATGAAAAAAGTTTTGGACAACTGATTCACCCCCCCCCCCCCTCTCAGTTGTCTACCCTAAATCTAACAGAATGCTTTATCAATGTTATCATATGAATATTTGAAATTTCCCTCTATATTTTAAATTTTCCCTATTTTTTATACAGCTGTCCTCTTTGCTATCCCCTTCCATCCTCAAAAATGGTTGTCTGCAAAACTTGTTCCCGTCCTAGAAACTTGGGGTAACCTTGCTTTTTGTAGGATATGATGACGGATTCATCTATATATTGGCATCACCATAACCACAAAATTTGGGTTAGTTCCTATGAAGGCAGATCTACTTTACCTCAAGAAATGGTTTATGTAGCCATAAATGTAAATAGAGGATTGAAAGCTTTCTAAAGTAAAGAATCCAAAATAGACATAATATAAGTCTTCAATTTTATACCAATGCATGTAGCTGAGGACTTAAATTGTAAAATAGTTTTCAAATCAAAAGTAAACTCCTCCACCATCTCACAAAAGCTAAGTCCTGAATCTGTTGGATTTTTCCAAGGACGCCTATAGTTTTGGACCTAAACATCATGCGTTTTGACAACTGTGAGCTTGTTCATTTATGCCTTCTTGATGTGGTGATTATACAATTGTTTGTGTAACAAAGGATTCCAAAAAAATCCTTATACATACCAGTGCAAATCATTGCTAGCTTGAAAATGAACTCACAAGAATGTAAAGCTTCAAAATTTTGAAAAAGAAGGATTCATGCATCGGAACAATTCTAAAGTTTCTAGGATTACAAAGCTCTTTAAAGTAGTAAATTGGTACTTTCTTGTATTTTACCTTTGCATGTAAAAAGGTTGAATCACATATGTTCCACTTGAAAATAATAGTTCAGCAAAGGAACATAAGACCAACATATTAAGTTTGCATTGTGCCAATATTGGCAAGAACTCAAATTGTCATAAATTTAAAATTTTAATCTCTGGTGAATGATGATTCTTCAAATGGCTAGAAAAATTAGATACAAAGACATCATAGGTAGACAACCAATATCTGCAATATTCCTTCAGGTAAACATATGACTTACTGAGAATACAAAATAATCCAATCATGCATCAATAGTTTTGCATTTATACAAAACACTTCAACATCTAAAACAACTTTAAAATTTGAATACTATACTCTATAAAAACATATTAAGTTGCATTAGGCCAATATTGGCCAGAACTGAAATTCTCATATTTGATAAATATAATCGTTGCTCAATGATGGCTAGCAAAATGGCTAGGAAAATTAAATACAAAGACATTATTGATAAACAAACAATAACTGCAGTGCTCCTTCAAGCATAAATATGAATTACTAAGGACACATAATCCAACGATGCATCGATAGTTTGACATTAGTACAAAATACTTCAACAACTAAAATAACAATGAAATTTAATACTATACTATACCCTCAAAATAGAGATCTATCCCAGAAGTCACCCTAACAAGAAAAAAATTTATAATCACATCTTATAAGTGTAATGCAACATACCTGTATCAAAATAGAAATTTTCCCGTATTTATCCTCAGGGCCTCCTCGCACATACAAGGGGCATGAACTGCCACGTAATTTTTCAAGTTCAAAAAGCTCCTCTTCTCTAACCATGATATTTTCAAACTCAGATGAGTGAGCCACAAGGTTTATAAGCTGCATAAATTACAGGGAACATGTTAACAATAGTAAACACTTGTCCAAATATAAATACAAGAAGGTGTGTTCCTAGCTTGAAAATGAAAGAGAATACAAACCTCACTCTCATTCATATGTTGTTTTAACATCTCATTATAAGTCTCAACACTCGTGTATTTAATGTAGAAGTGGCTAGCTATACGTCCCAGTTCTGTGCCATAAAAGTTACCACTCTTCTCATCAAATCTAATCATTTTTGCTTTGTCCAAAGCACGAGCAGCATCCGCAATAAATGCCCTTTGTTTTGAAGTTAACGAAGGATCTGTAACAACCTGCTCAGCAAACAAAGTCAGAGATTGTTCCTGACAAAAGGTTATCCCTAAACATTCATTACTATGGCCTCTCAACAAACAATCAGACTCATAAAATGGGATTCACAATCAAAGGTATCCTTCTAGTTATCACTCAATGAATTTAACACAAGAATCTTATCGTGATGAAAAGCAGAGATAGAACTCCATATGCATGAATGTCAGATTTTTTGGGCAGTATTTCAACTAGAACAATTATAACCCACGATATGAGTGTGAAGAGAATTTGCATTTCAAGATAAGATGTCAAATTTAACTAAGATATAACCAAGGAAGCCTCGGTACATAAGACACTTCATAAAATAATCATAAGCATGTTTCTAGCCAATCTTCACTAGGCACTTACAGTCAGAGACAGAACTTACAGGATGTGTTGAAACTTGAAACAAATAGTTGTCAATACAGTGACTCAAGCAAAGATTTATCTTAGCATGTGACACCAATGCCTAAGGTCAGATGAAGCTTCTGAGGTTGGCTCAAAATTGTTTTTCAGCAAGGATGATTCAAAAGCAATTTTATACTTCGAAAACTTACCAGTAGATTTTTGTTAGGTTTCAAGTGTTTCATTTGAACTTACAACATCCTCAGGACTTTTATTTAGACCATAGTTCCACGGAGTTTCGGGGACGGGGACCAGGGAACAGCAGGGGACGTGTTTCAGGGACCGGAGGGCGGGGAGTCTAATTTTGGGGACGGCGGGGGACGTTGGGGAGATGGCAGCGGGGGGGGTGGGGGGGGTGGGGCGGCGCACTGAAATACATATATTACTTGAAAAATTAGTTATAAAAAGATGTATAACTGTAGAAGTCTATAAGATTTATAAATTAGTTATAAATTAGACATGTATGCAAAATGTGGAAGCATAGACAAGGCAAGTGAACTGTTTGACAGAATGCCTCAAAGAAATGTGATCTCATGGACTGCAATGATTGCAGGATATGCACACAATGGATTTGTTGAAAAGGCTTTAGAAATTTTAAAGCAAATGCAATTGGCTGATGTAAAGCCAAATTCCACAACCTTTGCCAGCCCAGCATCCTCCCTGCCTGTGTCAAAATGGGAGCTTTGGAATAGGGTATGGACATCCATCAAAACATAAAGGATAGAGGAATTTTGTCAGATGTTGTAGTTGCAACTGCCCTGTTAGACATGTACGCAAAATGTGGAAGCATAGACAAGGCACGTGAACTGTTTGATAAAATGCCTCAAAGAAATGCAGTGGCAAAACTGGGGGACGGCGGGGGGACTGTGGGGGGACGGCGGGGGACGATGGGGACGTTTCCTTGAAGTCTCCCCGTCTCGGAAACGAGGAGACGTGAGGGATGGCTGTATTTCAGGGGGGGACGCGTCCCCGTGGAACTATGATTTAGACTAATAATTATCTATGTTTCTGATTGCATTTGGCATCAATGCTAATCAGTTTGCCACTGAAGGGAAAGTTCAATTTCAGACTAGAAATTTATACAGTTTGAAATAGCCTTAAGGCTTATATAAGAGTTTGAGCTGACTTGGTCCTGATCGATCCTAAAAATCATTACAAATGATCTCCATTTGCTCTAAATGTGTTAAATATTTGTTATTTCAACCACATAAATCAGTGGTAGAGGCTCAGTTAGAAGACAGGCAAAAGGTACAAATTAAAACCAGAGAGTCATTAGACTTGGGAAAAAAATTAAAACCATACTCAGCAATTTTATTTTAAAAAATTAAAAGGAAATTTTAGGGAATATAGTGTTTTAATATTCATTCCATATCTATCAAAAATCTAGGTTTGAGTGAGACTGACTGATTGGTGAGTGAAGAAAAGGCCACTTAGGTCTTTTAATTACTAAGTCACCCTTTTAATATTCATTTTTATATTCAACCTTTTTACAATGTATTTTTGTTTTTCTAATTGTGTCATACTCACTAAGTCTGACAGAAGATACTTACAAGTCCCACTACCAAATTCAGTGAGTCAATGCTGCAAGGCTGCAGACTCACAAACACTGCCTGGCATTGGCACTCAGTGAGCACCATTATTCTCTGCAGTTCAACAATAATAGCATTGGAAACAATGCCTTTTATTTCTACACTATACCTGACAGGGAATAGAAAATACAAATATCTATAGGCTAGCTTTTTTCTTCTTAAAAAATCAAAAATATCATATCCTCCAAACACACCTTCAAGCATTTAGGTCATTATTTAAAACTTAAAAGCTATGTACATATCCTTCATTTTCTCACAAGGGTCAAAATCTACCTTCGATCTCAGTGGCCATTCAGCAAAGAGTTGTAGAACAGCCATCTCCCATGCATACATATAATGACAAGAAACAATAGAATGGCTATAGAAAGTATGTTGGTTGCTGCTGCTGCTGCTGCTACCATTAATTGCTATGTTGCCTCCACTGTCTTATTGTGCACACCATGTGAATCATATACATTGTAAATAACACAAATGGCATTATTTTACACTACCGGATAAAGGAGAGCATCATCTATATATACAAACACAAACACGCAACCAAGACCATCCATAAAGGGCCTTTATATATTTCAAGAGACATTTGTTGCATTCAACATAATCTATCTAATGATTACAGTAAGGTAACATGGACTTTTATTACCCAACAGTGAAAAGATCACATTTCAGGTTTTTCTTTCATACTTCCCTTTTAGTTTTCCAAACATGCACTGGGCACTCCCTTTCACTTTGACAAAATAATTTTTGCAGTCCCTTTGGCCACTCTAATAGGCACTAAAATTTATAGCAGGCATGAGCTTTTGATAGTCCATGAAGATGGTTTTTAGCTTTTGGATTCAATTGTATAAGTTTATTTGCATCAACATTTCGGATCACACTAAAATTTATATTTAACTAGATAAATTACTTTAGGTAAATGTTAAGTAAGCACACAAACCACCATTGTATCCTATTTCAACCATAACAGCGATCCAATGCCATAATTCTCTTCTCTTTAGAGACATACTTTTCCTCCCATTAATGTTTTCAAGTCATCCTATATGTGTGTTGCTAGTATTAAGAGATTTCTCCAAAGATATGAAGGTAAATATTATATGGAGATAGTGTCTATTGAATATGGATATAATGCTCACCTTACATTCTCTTTATTTGTGTGCAATACAGAAAATTGGTGATGTCTTTTGTTCCACTTGCATCCAAAAGCCTATGTATGTTCCATGTGAATACTACTTCAACTAACCATCTACATTTATGGTTCCACTATTGGTTTTTCTCTACATTCCAGTTTAGATCTTTATATGGTGGTCCCAAATCTACCATATTGTTACATCTTTCACCCATCACAAATGTTGGAGCTGTTTAGCACCATTTGGATGCTATTGATTCATGTACATATGGAGACAGTTTGGTGAGGCAGTGCTCTTCCTTGCATTCTACTTCGGCTAAGGTCCCTGTGCACCCCAACCCTCATTCTAATGGTCATGGCTCTATCTCCTCTCAATGTCAAGGATCTTCTCACACAACTCCGCCACAAGATAGATCTCAAGGGCGAGAACGCATTACCAGTTTATTGCCTACCACTAGCAGTTGTTCAGATTTGAGTGTTAGGAGAGGTTCTACATGTAGAATCAAATGCCTCATAGGATTGTCCAACCTGAACCTCTTAGCACTGAATGTTCCACGACAAGAATTCTCTGACTCTACATTGGTACTCCTACAATGATTGATGATAATATTGGGGGCCGATCTAATGCATCCCAGAATATACTCATCACACTTGAGGATTTTGGTTCCTTGCCTCGGTGGTCTTCATCTGCTTCCAGTGCTTTGCAGGGTTTTCCCCTCACATATCTATCTATATTTGCACTAGTTTAGGGGTTACTCTTTTTACGTTAACCCCCATGTGTCTATTTATTTGTTTTTTACAGCGATTCTTGCTTTATTGTATTCACTTTGTGTCTAGGGTCCCTTTTGCCCTAGTCCTTTACCATTGTACCTGTTTTACGTACCAATCCCATTAACCTCTTCTTGGTAATTCAGGGATATTAATATAATTTATTTCTTTCTTTCTTTCTTTCTACAGTTGAAGTTTTGCATCATCATAATTTATTTCTTTCTTTCTTTCTACAGTTGTAGTTTTGCATCCATCATCAAATGTTGTTTTTCTCTATAGTCATAGTCTTGCAGTCATAACAATCAACATAACATAAAGGTCAAAAATGGATAAGGATGCGAAATAGAACAGAATTCCATGGAATACAAACTCAGAGGAGCTTTCAATTTTTCTCTAGAAAATAGATATGAACAACTTCATCCAGTAAGGAGCGAAAGACAAACTCAAAACACCACATTTATAGCCTGGTATGGAATGAAGTAGTTGATTATTTGACACCACATGCATCTTGCTTATTGGAAAGAAGATTCAATTAGTTGAAAAGAAGATAAAAAGATACTATCAAGAAGTAAAGGAATGACAAAGGCAGCATATCAAAAGAGACTTCACAGACAGCAGGAAGAAGACACACCTACAACACTAAATGCTTTGAGTTCCAAGCTTGATGTGAGGAAACACTATCTCATATAAAGAAGGGCTAGAGATAGTACAAAAGGAAAATGGAGCAACTGAAAAGAACAGAAGAACCAGAGAGCAAGGAAGATTAAATCATCATAGAGTTTCTATGAGAGTTAGCTTGGATCTATACGCAAAAAGCAGAATCCTGTTGTGAAAGAGTGAACCAAAGGATTTTGAGCAAAAGTTGATTCCTTTGCATGAAAACAGCAAAGATTTGATAAAATATGGATACCACAAGAGGAGAGAAATGATTCCATTTGAAGGGTACAAAACTCAAGACTTAATAGAAGTGAAGTGACTAGACCAATGGTGCTAATAAAGGGGTTTTTGCATTAACACATTCCCCACTCTTGTACAAGAGTAAGAGGATTGCAGTCTGCAAATAGAATGAACACGAATGAAAAATGTATATTCCACAATTCATGGGCTAAACTCTCATTTTTATTTGCTCTCTAATTCTCTGTATCTTTATACTAATAAAATGCCTTTAAACTTAAAAAACAGCAGTTGTTTCTCTCTTTTTTTCTTCCTATTTTTCTACGTTTTTCTAAGATGCAATTTTTTCCCAAAAAAGTCTTAATCTTTTGGTTTGCCAATTTTTTCCCAAAAAGATTTATGTTGTTGTGGTTCAATAAACAAGTGGGCAAAATGGTCTAATTATGAACAGATATGGTCTGATAAGCTTTGGTAGGGTTTTCTTATGTCTTTATGTGTCAACTTTTGCCAACTTTTCACATTCCTCAAACTTGCATTTCACAACTTGATTTAAATGCTCCTCAACCTTTTCTTTGTCTTCAATTAGCATTGATAAGGTTTCATTTGCTGCTTTCAATTGTTCACTTAGCTCTTTGCTCCTTTCCTTTGATCTCTTGACTTGCTCCCTTAGCTT
The DNA here is from genome assembly GCA_027924645.1 of Cunninghamia lanceolata. NCBI lineage: Eukaryota > Viridiplantae > Streptophyta > Pinopsida > Cupressales > Cupressaceae > Cunninghamia > Cunninghamia lanceolata. The sequence goes on from BSBN01000438.1 coordinate 7,600,873, forward strand.
TAAGATGCATTCATCAGCTTCCTTGACATTCTCCTTCAAATCCCAGATATCTGCTTCATACTTATCAAGATCTTCAAGAGCAATTTTCAGTTCTTCATTGCTGACATATGTGCAATCATCAATTGTAATACTACCTGGATGAATTGCTTCTGGAGTAGCATATCTTCTGGCTGCCATGTGTTCACTTTCCCAGATCTTCCTCAAGCTGTTAGGCTTCTTCCAAGGAACCTTGCTCTGATACCAATTGTTGAACACAAGGAATACTGAGAGGGGGGGCTGAATCAGTATTCTATAAAACCATTCCTTTACATGTTCTTTAATCCATTTACCAAATTCAATAACGTGAAAGCAAATTAAACATAAGAAAAGCAACCACTGAGTCAAAACACAGACACCAGGATTTTTACGTGGAAAACCCGAAAAGGGAAAAACCACAGTGAGTGTTAGCTCACAATATATTATAATATCAAAACCGAATTACAAAAAAGCTCACTGTCCAAAGAAGTGCTCACTGCAATAGGCTCACTGCCATAAAGAAAAGAAAATAGAGAAAGGGTGGCTCACTACCAAGAAAGAACTGTTACAAATGCATCTACAGAATGCTGGAATACAATTCCAATGATAGCTCAATATACAGATTCAAAGGTTTTCATCATGATTGCTCTGTTTCTCTGCCCTGTTCACATATGCTCTGTTCTTCAGTCTTCTGAACCCTTACTGCACTTTTCGGATCACAAGAATTGGCTTAGATCGCAAGCATATTAACTTCGCAACATATTAACTTCGCAACTCATCCATACCTCAAAATCGAAATCCATCAAGTATTTATATCCTTAACAAGATTAAACTCAAAATTGGGTCGGCTTGCCAGAGATGGAACGTGTATACAAAAATTATACTTTGTCGGCTTGATCTTTTACACAAGAAGTTATTGGGACCTGTACAATCCTTTAACAACCTTCATATAGGTGTGGACCTATTATAGAACCACTTAGAATAATGATCCAAGTAATATATCTTCACCGCACAACGATCCAAGATGAGTGTCGGCTTCATTCTTAAGTATACACTTAACCATGTTGTCTGTCATATCACAACTTCTAATACAGACCACACTAGACTCCAAAATTCATACCAAACATTCAATATGCATCACCAATCATACCTTCATAACCACATGTCATAATATTCTTGTGTGGCAAGATGCGGATCTCAAAACTATTGACTGTCTTAGTAAAACACTGTCAAACTGAATGTCGATATTTGGAAGCTTGTAGATGATCTTCCAATAGACTTCAGACTCTGTAAATCTAGAATTAGATACTTCTCATATGTGTTTACAACACCTCCAAACCGCAACTCGAAACAACCAATACTGGAGGAATGCGGACTAATATACTCAGGTGTTTTGCACTGTTCTTGACTAGACTTTGTTAATCCGGACTTAGGCAATTCAAGGTATAACTTCTGGGTATTGCTAGGACATGAAACTTGGAATATAATACCATCAAACAACTATATGAAACATACCAGAACCGCAAACCAAAGTCTTCATCTGCGGAGGAGTACCATGTTGAAGATTTGATGTTGTCATTGATGGCAACAATCATATATGACTTGGAATAGTTCTTGAGACGAGTTGTGCACAACATTTTTGGTTCAGGAAGATTGACTTAGTTAAATTAACTAAGTGTTGGCAGCTTATCAGCAGTGTCTCTTAACCATGTTGCCAACATTATCATATTAATATTTCTCAATAATTTAAATTGCTCAAAATGGCTTTTATAAAGCCTTATTTTCCCGTGAACAGCGTCCTTACAGGAATGTAACTTCCCAAGACAAACTAATTTATTTAATCTAACTATAAACTAACTATGTAAACCTTATTATTCTAACAATATGTATGGTCAGCCCTCCAACATTGTAATAAAATTCAGAAATGGTACAGCTGGGACTAGTCTCTGAGTGCACTACCAATTATTTTATTATTCTCCACAAAAATCTTATTAAAACTAAAATCTTTAATTTCAGTTTATTCATCACAAAATCTGAAAATTATCTCCAATATGCAAATTACCAACAATTACCCAAAATTTCCAACATATATCAAAATAAACACACCTGTGAAACATGTGATCTGAAATCTAAAACTTTGCACAAATGAAACCTAGAACAATACATTAAGCCTAAATGTGAATCCTAAATGAATCCACCTCAACATTGGCTAGGGAGACTTCCTTCCTTCTCCGAACCCAATCTTCACCTTAAGGTTTTCGTCCTAGGCTGCAAACTTTGAACAAGATGTTCAAAAACTCCCAACTGGGTTTTCAACGATGAAAATCCAAAAGATATCTATATGATTGAATGAATAATTTCTCTCCTCCAGCGTCTTTTTATAGCCCTTTTAAGATCCTTCTAGAAATTACATTTTGCAACCACCTTAAGAATTTTCTAGAAAAATCATTAAATAATTTGCTTATAACATGACCTTATTTTTTATTTTGTTTTTTGACCAAAAATCACTATATAAATAATTAATTAATTAAATATTAGTTGCCATAAAAATACTTCAAGACAATTTAACAATTAATTATTAATTATGCCTGCAAATGGGGACATTACATAGCACTAGTCCATGTGCTAGGAATTACAAGAATCAAGTCAAGAAGGCAAAATCTATAATAGCTTATTGTAAAACCCATATTTTGATAAATCTTCAAAATGTGCTAGGCATACAATACATTTCAGAATTTTGTTGACAGCTCAATGTCTGCCATTATTCTTAACATGTTTTTTGCCAATTTCATGAACACAAGGTTGCACGCAGCTTGCTAAAATTTCATATTCCTTATATACATACATTCTAAAGATTCTAAAGCTATGTCAAACAAGTGAAAAAATGCACTTTTGACTCCTGAGGAAATCACCCATGATAAATCAATTCTGGAGAACGACGAGAATAAAATGGACCTCAGATTGCATTTCTAACATCAAATAAGTAAATCGACCTTTGAAGCATACCTCTTCCCATACAATCCCATATGCAAGAGGGTTAGCTCTCATTCTGATGAAAAAGTATGTATATCCAAGCCAAGCACAAGCCTCTCGTACATTTGTCACTGTGCCAAGTGCTATTTCTGCATTCAAATTGTCCTTCAAGGAGCTGATAAGCTGATCACATCAAAAAAGATATTCAATTTCAGCACAAGGACATGTTAGCCATTGGACAGTACAAAGAAATCAAGACATACTGCAGAAAATGTCACCCTCAGTTTTTCTTTTAAGTAAGGACACTGCTTTCTCGAGAATCACAATGAATATAAGACAGACACCACTAGAAAAACATTCCACAAAACAGCATCCTCAGACTAACCACACATATATATCATCAAGAAGAACATATCATTTATTTACTTCAAAAGAGATACATTCCTCCATAATGGACCAGTTCCACAAACATTATACTTAAAACAAGATAAATTCCTCCATACAAACCAGTTCCACAAACATTTTACTAGAAAAGAGATATATTCCTCCATAATAGACAAAATCCATAAATATACAAGTTACCTGACTCTCAATTGGCAACTGATTTGTAAGTAGTCGCAGATAACGAGCTAATTTATCATGTGTAGTGATGATGATCCCTTCACCACTTTTATCAAATTGTGGTCGTCCAGCACGTCCAAATATCTAGTGGATAGAACAAAAAGAAACAGCAAAGCGTATTTGCTTTGTTGAATAACCATTTTTATATAAATACTCCAAATATGATGACATGACAATTCTTAAAATGTTTAAGTTTCCACCTGCATAACATCAAGTATATCAAGTTCTCGCCAGCCTCCAGCCTTCGGATCGTACAATTGTGTTCCCTGATGCAAGTATAGGCATAGAGGATATGCATAGAATTCAGCATAAATTATAATATTTCTAGCCAGAGACTGAATGCAGCAATGGAGATATTCCCAAAAAATATTATCTTCAGATTAGTCAATGAGCAATCCTAATTGAAATGGAAGTTGCATATATAACTCAAGGAATGGTTGGTTACATTCTAACCAACCTCAATGATCCACTAACCAATCCCATGGCTAGTTAAATATAATAACACTTATATTAACAATAATAATATATCTATCTATTATTAATATTTTATTACAAAGCTATTAGCAGATATATCTTGCACCAAACTTTCAAAGAACAATTAAGTTAAATAACTGCTAAAACGATCACCTCAATTCAATCGTTTTCAGCCAAAAAATAGCAATTCCATGTTCATCTAGCAAAGAATTTCAAAAACAGAAAGGAGTTGAAAAGAAAAATGTTACAGAATAATTTCTATTTTCCAATTCTATATATTTCTTATTTTTTTTCTTCTAATCTCCTGTATTGTTTAACATACAGGTACTATTGGCCAAGTTTCAAAGCCAAGTTAAACAACAAATTGTTTTACCAATTAATATCCAATAAAACAAAGCAACATGTCAAGAAGCAACACAAAGGGCAGGGGCATAAAGCATTGACAATTAAATTGGCATGTCTGACTTAGAAATAGATATTGCCTTTAGCCACACAGCATATCAAATAAGGAAAGACTAATACATAATATTTAACATAGATATATGGTTGGCAGAAATGATGTTTAGTTCCATGTCAACGAATGTTATTTCTAATGTCCTGTTGTTCTATCATTTGAAATTGGATCATGAATGTATATACATTATGATTAATCTCATTCTTGTAATGTCTTCTCCCTCTTACCTCTCATCATTTGTATGTCCTTGCCCCATGTACTCTCTATATGGTGTCATATATTATTATGACGTGTCATGTGAGATCACTTACCCTTGGGAATTTTCATAGCATGCCATTTCATATGGCATGCATTCTTTTCCACAAGATTCCTCAACTCTCTGATAAATAGGCAGCCATTCTCCATAAGTACTATGCTAAGGAGACTAGAATTGTATGATTCGTAATCCCTCATTTTCATCTTCTTTAGTGGAATATTTATTCCACAATTTTTTAAATGTTCTCTTCATTTGATGACATATTATTAGAACCACCAAATTCTTGGCTTTGGGAGGACGAGAACCCTCATGAGGATCATCAACTGCAGGAGTGAAAGACATCCCAAGGTTGATTGTTGATAGTCTCACACAGGGGCTATGCTAGTAATACATTGTTGTTAATTTCTAGAGTTTTGGAGTGAGGGTTTTGATTGTGGATTTGGTGTAGTGGATGAGCAGAGATTTTGAGATGAAATAAGGCAGATTTGTGAGAGATTTGTGGTGTGCATAGAGTCTCCTTGCTGGCCGTACCACTCCCAAAGAGGCCATCAAAGCAGCAAAAATCGTTTTGGGAAAAAATTGGCAAATCAAAAGTATAAGATTTTTTCAAAAAATCGTGAAAAAATCGTGAAAAAATCAGATCTCTGAAAAACGTAGAAAAATACACAAAGGAGAGGAAACCTGTTGTTTTTAAATGATACAAATAATATAATAGAATAAAAAATATTATATTTTAATTTTATACTATATAACTATTAATAATATAATATATAAATATAATAATATTTATAATATATTATTACATTTATAATAAATATTAATAATATAATATTATATTATTATAATATATTAATGTAGAAAAATATAGATTAATGATATAAATATAATATTATAATAGAATAAATACAAATAATATATTATATATTAAAATATGAATATTATATTATAAAACTATTATATTATTAATATTAAATATATAATATATTATTAGTATTTATTATTTTATTTATAATATTTATACATTAATATAATAATAGAATAGAATAAAAAATATTATATTTTAATTTCATACTATATAACTATTAATAATATAATAATATTTATAATATATTATTACATTTATAATAAATATTAATAATATAATATTATATTATTATAATATATTAATGTAGAAAAATATAGATTAATGATATAAATATAATAGAATAATAGAATAATAAATACAAATAATATATTATATATTAAAATATGAATATTATATTATAAAACTATTATATTATTAATATTAAATATATAATATATTATTAGTATTTATTATTTTAGTTAGAATATTTATACATTAATATATTATAATAATATAATTATATGTAGATTTATACATTAATATATTATAATAATATAATATTATATATAGATTATACATTAATATATTATAATAATATAATATTATAAATTATATTTAACATTTATACATTAGTAGTATTCCGAAAATGTATAGTGTAAAATGTATAATGTATAATGTAATGTATTAATATTATAATGTATAGTAATCCGAAAATTGTCTCACGCGGTAAAAAAAATTCGCACCGGAAAAATTTCTGAACTCATCGGTTGTTCACACCCTGTAAATAAATTCACGCAGGAAGATTTTCTAAGCTTGTCGGTTGTTCTCACGCCATGAAAAAATTCACGCCGGAAGATTTTCTGAGCTCGTCGGTTGTTCTCACGCCATGAAAAAATTCACGCCGGAAGATTTTTTGAGCTTGTCGGTTGTTCTCACGCCGTGAACAAATTCATGCCGGAAGATTTTTTGAACTCATCGGTTGTTCTCTTGCCGGAAAAAAAAAACCCCTAGACGCCCGAAAATCCGTATAAAACACTGTTGACCTCGATTTAAATCCTGATTTTTTTTGGGTAAAAAATCGCCTAACTTGGCGATTCGCGATTTTTTTTAAAAATATGTTTTTTTGGCGATTTTTGCTTCTATGGAGGCCATACCATCCTAAGGGAAACGCAGCTGCTGTTTGGAGCTTCACAACATCAATATTCATTGTGGAATCATCTGGAATGGTGATGTTTGGGATAGAGGAAGGAAGAGTAGGGATTTTGAGGAATATTTATTGCTGATTGCAGCTGTTATTGAGCCTTTCCCAGCCGTACCATTGCACCTAGGGAGGCGTGACTCTCCTTGAGGCAAACCGCCTAGGGTTTGGGACTCAAAGTTTAATCGATAGAGGCATTTCGGGATGTATAGTTGTTGTTTGGAACTTCAGAGTTGGAGCTGCTAGGGTTTGGGACTTTCCATTCTGAAATAAGGTTCCAAAATTGTTGTATTTAATTGTTATCAGACCTGCAATAAATAATCAGTGAATGGGTATGTTACTGTTATGATATTAATGCTATTTCTCCATCTAGGTAATTTGTATTTCCATTGTTCTTCATATTACTTTCAGTTCTATGCATCTGTACTATCTATATATGTTATGAGCAAAAACGCAGCATCAACAAAATATATAAACACAGCATCAAATAGAAAATCAGAAAAAAAAACTAGGGTGGGACACTACAAGAACAGACGGAAGAAACAGTTTGGCAGCAGCAGTGATACACAAAGTGTGGAACAGGCATTTGCAGCCAAGGACAAAGGCACAAACAAATGGCCTCAGAAGAAAGATCAAGGAGATAATGAGGGTACTTCGAAGTATCCGAAAAGTATCACATGTCACTAGTGTGGTAAACTTGGTCATGTAAAGAAGCACTGCAGAAAGAGGTTGGCTGAAAAGAATTCCAACCAGGGAGGGCCTCCACCAAAGGCTCATGTCGCAAAGCATTCTGAGGAGGAGGAGTCAGCCTTCTATGCTTTCTAGATTTGGGATAACCTTGGTGTAGTTAGTAGATTGACCATTAAGGGAGGGTATTGAAGTATTATTGTAATATTTAATGGTCAATTAATTGTCAGGATAGACTTTAGGAATATTCTTTATTTTGTTAGTTATGATCTTATCCTTTTGCTTTATTAGTTGTCGCTCTTATCCTTTCCAGATAAAGTGTTTGTAATCTCTTGTTTAAGGATGCTTTTGCTCCTTAGTTAATATTGAATATCATGTTAATCAATCTCTGTTTTATATTATTTTAATCTCATGAACCTTCTTTTAACGAAAAAAATCAATTATTTCATAAGCTTCAATTATCTGCTTTGAGAATACATATCTATATGCTGGTGAGACAAACACTGTCAATTGCAACTCACCTTTATGACAACTGTATGAGCTGGCAGATTGACACCCCATGCTAAAGTTGCTGTACATACAAGGACCTACAAGCAAAAATTACCTCCCATTATTACTCCTCTTAAGGAAGAACCTACATAATTTTCTTTAACTACTTCATAAATTTACTCCATAGCACACCTTAATAGCATAAAAATATTTACTTTTAACACTCCCTTGAGTGATAGGAATTTCAATTAACTTACCTTTAGCAGTCCTTCAGAAAAGAGACGCTCTGTAAGACTCCGGTCCGCACGCAGCATCCCAGCATGATGGATACCAAAACCAGATTGGAACAATTCACCAAGTTCCTTATTCTTTGATCTAAATACCTCTGTCTGAACATGAGAAGTGAATCCTATTAATAATATTGCTTCATTCATAACACTGTTGTCAGGCCTATAATACTGAAAGATAGTAACATAGATGCATTTGAGCCCATACCTTTCTTATTCCATATTGAGGATGTGTTTCATTTGAAAAGTAGCCAAGTTCACCATTCCTTTGAGCGATTTCCACCTATTACATATTCAGATACTTTCAAGAAATTATTTTCTCAATGAATGAAATATGTATTCAAAACATTTTATCAGCACTTGAAAAATATTATTGCAGATTCCAGCCTCCTGCTACAATCGATTTCAATAATTTACAGTTTTGTCAAATAAGAGTTCAAAATTTATAAAATGCACAAGAGACATAGGCAAAGCATTTTCCTCATTCAACGTTAACATGCATATCTTGTCCTAATTATTGTTTTGATTAAATAAAGCAAGTAGCAGCTGTGTTGTGTTTTATGAAGATGTCAACTGGAGATGACAAAGTTTAAACCTAAGCCAACAGATGGAAACTGTCTCATTATAAGGTCATCACAATTTTGAAGTCATCATTCCCATTAAAATCACAACTACAAGCCCAACCATTTACTCCTTGTAGTCCTCTGCCCCATTATATCAATCTCTACCATTCAAATTCATAAGAGAACAATAGAGGAGATAATCTCCCAGTACTCCTATAACCAACATCTTAGCTTCCCTTGTGCCTTACCAGTCTCAATTTGTTTGATTAGGAACACAAGTAAAATTTTGATATATGGACTTAAATTCACATTAACCTTCAGCAATCTGTTAATATTTTTGTTATTTGATAGAAGATACTCCCTTCTCATGAATGCAAACAATGAAAGGGTTTTGTTCAAGTTTCAAACATAAGTGCAAATTGTTCAATCAACCCATTCTTAAAACATCATAACTGTACGAGGAAACCTTCAATCAAATGCCCACCAGGTTCTATATACAAGCTTGAGAGATATAGAGCATCTGTTTTATGTCAACAAGAAAGATAAAAGTTTCTGTTAATGAGTCATGTATGCATAGGCACACATCAGGGCACAGGAAACCTGTTTGTAAATATATGGGAATATAAAAGGTGAAATTATATACCAACACCATCTTTTTTCTTGCATCAATTGAGACTTCAACTTAATATATTGTCGATGCCAATTGTCTAAAATTAGAACCCAGATGATTTCAACAATATAACAGATGGAGCCTCCCATTGATGTGAAATCTCTTCGGGTCACCTAGGTCATGGGAGCTATAACAAGGGATTTAATAGAATCTTTACTGAAAATACATGATTTTACCAAAAAAGAGAATTTTTAACAGTCCCTTGATCACCAGATGTGGGTGTTCCTTGAGATGCTTGGGATTTCAGTATCATCCATGTGAGGCACTAACATGTGATGTTGCTTATGTTGCTGTACAAGAGACCCAATCAGGTACAAGTTTGTGTTTCCTCATGATCCATAATTATACTGGGCCTAACTTGGTAATGGTATTACCTCCCTTACATTTCTTAGTAGAATATAAGCTCAGTCTAAGACCTTCCTACTAGTAAAGTCCAGCCCGAACCCTTAGCCCTAGACTTTACTCGAAAAGCATTCTCAGACTCTGCATTGGTACTCCTACAGTGATAAATGATAATATCATTGGCTCCTCCAACATGTCCAAGAATACTGACACCTGAGGATTTTGGTTTCCTGCCTGGGTGTTCATCTGCTTACACTGCCTTGTGGGGCTTTCCCCTCATGCATCTATTTATATTTGTACTATTTTGGGGTTTTTAGGTTAACCCCATGTGTCTATTTTTTTTCTGTTTTACTTCTTCTTGCTTTATCATATTTGCTTTGTGTCTAATGCCACACTTTTCCCTAGTCATTTGCTATTGTACCTACCGTATATTCCAGTCCCTTTTGACTAATCTTTGACTAATCTTGGTCAATCATGGACATTTCCTCCCTCCCTCTCTCCGTCCATCCCTCCCTCGCTTTATTCCTTCCTTCCTTGCTTTCTTTCTTTCTTTCTTTCTTTCTTTCTTTCTTTAGTGCTGAAAATAAATCTATGGAGTGAGGGGTGATGGATAAATAAATTATCAAGCAAGACTTATGAACATAAGTAACATTGGTGCTGAAAATATTAAAACATTTTATATGGATCACATCGTGCTCTCTTGGGTATGAGATCAATACTTGTAGTGATTCAGTTCCCAACTAATACAGTTTGAGATATTTAACAATGAACATGCATAGAGTCTACTTTGTTTTGATTTTGATTTATCGAATCATAGCCATGTGAGTTGCTGCTCCCTTACAATTTTTACCTAAAAGGCAAATGAAAAGATAGTTTTTTAGGTCATTCCCAAGCAAGACACCAAATTTACCATATATATTGTTCATTAAGGAGTACAACCTTAACCCTCTCTAGATTCAAACTAGCTGATTAATGGCCCTTTTGACATGGTCAAAGTAAGCCTCATTAAAAGAGTGAAGATATTGAACTATTCAATCCCTAAGCAGTGGCCAAGCACAGGCAAGTGGAATGTAGCCCTACTTCATAATACAGCATTGTCGTACTTCTGTCTATACTGGTACACTGCTGGCCATATTAATCACCCTCAATTTCAAAACATTCCTGGTGTGAGTTGTATGCAAGCATTACCCTTTTAACAGCACTCAAAATAATTGGCATTAGTACTAATGTGTTCATGGTAAGCTTGAAGAATACATCCTTCCTAGTACCAAAGTGCTCTGCCTACAAGTGCTGCACTAAGATTCCATAGACTTGAACCATTAAAGTTGAGTGTGTTGAAGAGTGAATTAGCTGGGTAACAAGCAAGGATTGGATATTAATGTACAGGAATTTGTACTCAGAATGTACATGCCAGGCCCAAAATATAGCCAAGTCCATCACATTAGAAACTGAAGATGTATACTGTGACTTGTGTAATAATCAAGCCCGAAGGATAGCCTTATTCCTTCAAAGCGACATTTATTACTCTCAAGCCATATTGCCCAACACACAAAAATGTGCAGAAAACTCGGAGTAACTAAGCCTGCAGATGAGCCTAACTGAAGAGAATGTTATCTATTGGGATGGGAGGGTCTACTGTCAGTGAAATGAGAAAGGGTATTCTAAAGTGAATGGGTATATTCCTATGTTACCCCAAGTTTCCAGGACGGGGACGACAGGGGACGGGGGACAAATTTCAGGGACAGTTTTTTTTCGGGCCAATTTTGGGGACAGCATGGGACGGCAAAGGGGACGGCTATATAATAAATAGGGAAAATTTAAACTCTATAGGGAAATTTCAAATATTCATATGATAACATTGATAAAGCATTCATCATATACATTATAGATCCTTAACACATAAAAATTTGTGACATTGTGTTGAATTGAGGGTTCAGATGAGAGTCGTCTTGTAGCATTTTCTCCAAAGTGTTTTTTGAGTGACATGTACTTGTAATAGGGTCCTTTTGCCCTTCTTCAATAAATTCATGTGTATATCATCTGCTTGGGGAATTTCTTTGGCAGTGATTTCTTGGGGAATGTTTTGTGGGAGGCATGTCCTTCTCAACTGGCTCAACTGGCTCAAGAGTTATTTGGGGCATTTCCTCTTTAGTTGCTTGAGGGACTTCAACAACTAGTTCAACTCTTCTTCGTTTGTGCTTAATACTGTTTTACACTCTCTACTAAAAACTTTAGTTACTCTACATATGAACTTGAATCATTCTTTTATTCTTGTCTATGGCCAATTTGCTCGATATGGCAACCAAGTTTTGCAATCGTATAGAGGACTTGTGGGTTTCAGCCTATGTTTGAGTGTTCGGTCTTTTTTTTCAAAAGAAAAACCCACTTTAAAGTGGGGACGGCCGGCCGTCCCCACTTTTTTTTCCCAAACGTCCCTGCATTTCCGGGGCATTTCCTACATTTTTTGGAAAATCGGGGACGGCCTGGGGACGTCCCCAAGGCATCCCCAGGTCCCCGGGACGTTCCAGAAACAGGGGCACTCCTAAAAAGGTCAGGAATGCGTCCCTGGGTTTCCCTGGACTATATTCACAATGGATGAATAGATTGTATATGCTCTCAGAATCTTGCATGCAATTTGGACAATGGAAAGTAGTCAAAGGACCATACAATATTTTGTCAAAATAACTTTTCCACTTAATAGCTTATATTGCTTGACTAACCACAGAAAGGCCTTGGGTTTAGGTTTTTAGTCTATGTCCTAAGGAACCGTTGTTTACCCCATGCTGAGTTGCTAGAAACATAATCCCAAAAAATACTGTTATAAGTTGACTATGTCATGCACTGGCAATAGTTGTCATTGTCCCAGTGTAAAATATCGTTTGATGCAATTAGTAGAATGTCTCTTGTTCAGTTTATGAGAAGGGTGACAAAATGTGGAAACTGATTCTTACAGCTTTTAATTACATACCAGTTCCACTCGGCCTATCGATCACAACTTCTGATATAAATTTCTAGCATCACAAAGTTGTTTCCTAGAATCCCATCAAGTATCCACCATAGTTCAGGTCTTAGGAGGAGGCTGTTTCTGATATCCTTAGATGGCTATCCCTTTTGCTTCCCAACAGTTACAGAACAGGTAAAGATTCCCTTGCATGCAGTCATATTTAACACTGATGATCTGTTCCAAAGGAGAGGATAGTGCTAGATAAAGCTTCCAAGTTCCAAGTTAGTTTCATCACCAATGATTATCAAAAAGGTCGATATCCTTGATGTTGCATCCAATCAAAACCTTGGATCTGGCAATTGTTTTCCAAGAAACAAGCAGGAATCTAAATGTACCTTATGTGCCTTGCCACAAGAATTTTCACTTGAATCCTGATTAGAACATATCCAAACAGCCACCAAAAGGACAAGGCCTCAGAGAAGTTTTCATGTCCTCCCTTCCACAAGGAGCTGGAAAAACGTCTCCTAAAAGTCTCTCAAGAGACAACACACAATGAATAACATCCCCAAGCTACCCTTCTTGAGTTCCCTGCATTTTAAGGACAGTTGCCATTTCTATGGAGTTCCCTCATCCTTGTGAAACATTAGACCTACTACTCCATTATAAAACACTCCATCAGATTTACCATTGCAATGTGGGGCTGCTATTTTCCATATCAAGTAGGCTAAAGCCAACATTTCCTATTAAGATATTTATTCATAAGAAATTGGATATATTATGATACAACAATGAACAGGTCCATTTTAATTTTTATTCCATACCACCCCTTTTTCCTTAGTTGGGACAAGGAAACACTCAAACGTCCCCTTAAGAGTCGAGTGATGTCTAGGCACACCTGTCACTAAGATGCTTTGGAAATGTCCCTTGGAAATCCATCAAGGCCCAAAGTCAAAAATCCTTGGGCAAATAAGGACATACTTAAATCCTCCCCCTTGTGTATAGTTTGAGAACATTCAGGGATGTTTCCAAGGCATCCCCAATCCCTAATATGCATGAAATGCAAGGGATGCATCTCAAACCCCTACAATTGTCAGATTGTGAAAGACTACATTAGAATTGATCCACCATGGGTTGCCATTTTCGCACACTTCCTACTAACACATTTATCTTATGTAATTGGAGATATTAAAACAGAGCTCTAAATTGATTGTACCATAGTTGGAAAACTTCGACTCGGCAAAAGCTCACCAAGCCCAAAAAACTCGACTCGGCAAAAACTTGGCAACTTAAAAAATTGCTTAAATTTCATTAGAAACACATGTTTTTTACAAAATTCAATGACAAGATGTATCCAATGAGTCCATAAATGAGTACAAAAGTGTTTTCTATCAAATTTAATTGATTTGAATGCAAATTGAGTACAAAATCACATCCTCATGCGGAATCTTGATGGCTGATAGCCTTATACAATAGATAGCTGACAAAACGGAAATAGTAAAACTAAAAGTAAATACAACATTTTACATCTTCCTCTTCTCTAATCTATTGAAAACTAGGGGAGAAGTAGAGGTTCTAGTCCTTAGAGTCCGTTGTGGCTCCTCGCTTGGCATGGAAGGCAGTGACTCGACCTCCATCCTGGTAGTAGATAGCAATGACTACTCCTCAGCGTCATCCAATGAGTCCATAAATGAGTACAAAAGTGTTTTCTATTAAATTTAATTGATTTGAATGCAAATTAAGTACAAAATCGCATCCTCATGCGGAATCTTGATGGCTGATAGCCTTATACAATAGATAGCTGACAAAACGGAAATAGTAAAACTAAAAGTAAATACAACATTTTACATCTTCCTCTTCTCTAATCTATTGAAAACTAGGGGAGAAGTAGAGGTTCTAGTCCTTAGAGTCCGTTGTGGCTCCTCGCTTGGCATGGAAGGCAGTGACTCGATCTCCATCCTGGTAGTAGATAGCAATGACTACTCCTCAGCGTCATCAATGTCATCCAATCCTCGATCTCCTCCTGCACCCATCTCCTCCAATGCCTGCCTCTCAAAATGAAGCAATAGTATTTTTAGAATATCATGACTCCCCCTGCATTGTTAGGTTATAGAAAGGAGTTAGAAATTTTGCATGTTTTGTCGGCTTTGCTCAAGTTTTTTGAGATTGATTAAGGATTGTTGACTAAGGAAGAGAATATTTAAAACTAGATAAAAGTGTAATAACACCAATATGGCATATATTGTTTGAAGAAGATGCGGGTATGCAAGAATCCAAATATCAAATAGATCTTCTAGTTCCTATTGGTGTGCAAGAAGACCATGACTGCATAAGGGATGATAATGAGTCAAATTACTTTTTCTATTCATTTAAGCGGCTATTTGGAGAACCTTCTCACGACAAGGCTAAAGAATTTCAGTGCACTCAAGAATCTTAGTCAATATCTTCTATGGAGATGGAATGTCTAATGCAAGAGGTTTAAGTTTTTCTTCAAAACCTAACAATGCAGGAGCGTCTGCGCCAAAAACTCGGCGAGTTTTTTTAGAGAGTAAACTCCAAGAAAACTCATCGGCTCGAAAAACTCGCGAGTTTTTCAAGACTCGTCAAGTACTCGGAGAGTCTTCCATCCATGGATTGTACTATATAGCATATTCTATTGCACACTTTTTCCCTTAAGCTCATAACTTTATTTGTGCATCCTATTGGGTCCCAAAACCACAGATCCACTTCCTAGGACAGAATCAGACTCACAAGGCCAGGGTTGTCGTCATGCAAGCATAATCGGTCCATCAACAGAACGTGAAGGGTTGAAGGTAAACTCTACGGGAGTGGGTTTCATCCCATGCACTTCAAGTTCAGCTAAACTCTGGAGGGATATTCCAAGGGGTTCACCTTAACAGGCATTAAGTTCAAACTAGATGAACAACTAAAAACCAATGAACAACAAAACCCAACTCGTTATCTTGATCCCAAAACTGTCATTGAACCAAGAACAACTAGCTGTCACAAAACCCCTATATAGCTGATACAAACTGTGCAAATACACATGCACAGGAATGATGGTTCTTCCCCTAAACCACTAGTAAATGTTTTTGTTTGTTTAAAATGATGTGAGATTGACATGAATGGCTCCAAACCGGTGCCTACTCTATGGGCAACAGAGTCATAGTTCATTTAGAAAACAACAAATTGAAACCAAAAGAACAAGTGATGTATTTGCATACATCGCAGAATATGAGATCTTGAAACAGAACATACTGAGTAATCCAAAACATAACTGCAATATACCCATATATATCATGAGAGAGATTATTACAAAGCTTGCAATATTTTCAGAATGCTCATTCATCTGACCTAGTATTACATTCGTGCCATCAAACATGGCAAAGGAAAATACCCAACAGCGACTGAAAAATGTTCCTAGGTACATACCTAATGACCTGGAGACATTTTATATCAAAAAACCATATACAATATCAACTCCTTTGACTTCACGGGTCTGCACTCGTTAATGAGCTACACTGGCATTTCAATGGCTGCCTTGCAATTTTCTACACCTATAGCCGTCTTCTAAAGACCACACACACAAAACCAACCTCCTCTAAATGATTTTCAATCTTGCCTTTTATCCTTAGCATATTGGGTTTGATGGAAAAATGGGAGGGAAAACCCCACCAACTCCACCTACTACAATAAAACATCAAATTCAACCACCCACTTTTTATTAATGGCAATATGGAGAGTTGTTGGCACATTTTTGGACGTTCCTGGGTCTTTAGCGGGTGTCAGGTCGACCGAAGGACTTGGGACTTTTGGACCCTTTTTGGAAAAAGTTCAAAAGTCCCAGCGGGTCTTCCAAAAACGGTCCAAAAGTTCTGATGGGTCTCGGAATCCCAATGGGATCAAAAGTGGCAAAAGTCAAAACCGAAAGTTTGACCCGAACTGCATGTAAAACTCAGCACTTTCCTCAAAATAATTATTTGAAAATTCAATTTTTTGCACCTCCAAATTGGTCTTGAAAATTCAGGGGGTCCGAGAAGATTTTGAACTCCGTGGCGAGTCAGGGGGCGAAAAGAGATTTTGGACCAGGACCAAAAGTCCAATCGGGGCTTGGAGTCCTGCCAAGACCTATTCAATATACCGCAGGGGGCGAGGGAAAGCGGGGACCGAGTTCGCAGGAGGACTGAGAACATTTGGACTATTTTGGAAAAGGTCCCAAAATCCATCTAATGTCCCCATTTCCAGACTGATCACATTGGACATGGATATTAGCCTATTCACCATCCCCATATGCTAATACACTTGGTAAGGGAATGTCTTGATTGAGCTAGGTAGGAAAAACGAATATTGTCAAGGTTTGGAAAAATGAATGTTAGCTCAACTAATAATATTTTTGGCTAGTGGTATTTTTATATTATTTTATTTAGCCAAAAATAATAAAATATTCAGCCAAGTCCTTGAGCAGCCAAATTCGAGAAACGAAAAATAACTTAAAGATGGAAAATGGACAAGTTGGAGAGTGAAAGATAAAATATAATATTTTATTATTATAATTTCCTCATGAAAATCACCGCCCAAAAAGGAGAAGAAAAAATTATAAAATAATAATAATAATAAAAATATATTATTTTTTCTCTCCTAGTCACCGCCCAAGGAGAAATAAGGAGAAATTATTAATTAAAAATCAATAAAAAATATTTGATTATGGCAGTGGACTTGAAAATTCACAAAATTATGGCTAATTGGGTCGCCCAACTTGAGGATAAAAGGACATGAATTGATATCATTTTTTCTATACTTGATGATTTGGCTTTGGCATTTTATAGAGTGATTCTCTTTGTTGTAACTTGTTTTCAGTGGTATTCAAGGACGAAAACCCTTGGATAGGAGTGATTTGAACGAAAACCCAATCACTATGTGAGATGGATTCACACGGAATTCATCATTGAGCTTATTTGCAGGTATTTTAAGGAATAATGGCTTCATTTCAGCAAGGGTTTGCATTGAAATTCATTTCAGCAGCTAGGGTTTGAAGCATTTTGCAGATTTAAGACTTTGATATTCAGATCTGAGGATATATTTGACATATTTTCATCAATAAGCATTTGGAGAGTGTTTCTAGACGGATCGCTTGGCACAATGAGGCATTTTAGGCGATTTCCACCACTTCTATATATTCTGATTTTTATAACAGCAGGCTGGAACTTCATATCAGAGGCAGATTGAATGATATTTTGGCAATGATTTGGTGATATAAGGGATTAGATTGCAAACTGGGACAAATTGTTTCATTCCTACATATATGTGCTACCCTTGGAAGGCATATTTTGGTGAATTTGACATCATTTTACAAATCTGGGTTTATATCAACAGCTACAGGTGTTATATCAGACATTTCAGACCTCATTCTAGGAGCTACAAGTGTTATATCAGTCATACTTTATTGGGTTTGGCACTATATTTTAATAAGGCATCATCATACATAAGGTGGCTAAGGTTTGGATCATCATTTGGGCAGATTTGCATGCATTTGTATGTCTGATTTTGTGATCAGACTTGACTGTTGTAAAATCAGTGACTATCTTTTGTAATCAGCCTTCTCAATTGCAATAAAGAAGATAAGCATTCATCTGGGTATGTTTATTTGTGATGTGTGAACTATTTTGAGTAATTTCAGCTATTTTATATATTGTTTGAATGTTAAATTACAACCTTTCCATCTTCATTACATTACAAACACATTGGTGAAAACGAAATTTGAAAACTTTGAATGAATTGAAAGAAAATCAGATCAGAAAATTCAGATCAGCAGGGTTAAAATTCAGTTCAGGTTAGAAAGGGTTCTTACAATCCACTCAGGTCCCAACATCCCCTCAAGTCTCGAAATTCCATCAGGTCCCGAAATTCCATCAAGTCCCGAAATCCCCTCAAATCAATATATTTTAAAATAATATTTTAGTTTAATTTATTATACTTTAAATTATTTTAAATATATTGTCAAGATGTTTGAGATAGGTTTCGCATCCATATGAGTTAAACTACAGATTTTACATTTTGGAGGATCCATCAAATTTGAAATTAGCCAAATTTTCAGGTTTCAAGGTTTCAGACTTAGCCAACATCAAGGGTTCAGCAACATGCATCACAGTAAAAGCACAGGGGCCCCTTAGTAAAATTTGATGAATTTGGCAAGATTTTGCAAATACCTGGCTTGAAAATAGGAACCGCAACACATCCATCGTTGTAAATTTGTTTAAACTAAAATACTATATTATCTATTGTGTTGTGCACCTTATTAGGTGACAAAATGTGTCTTGAGACTATTACAAAAGAGTAGACGAGAGATTAGGCAAGGATGGCTTTTTCTCATGCCATTATAAGGTCAACTGCAAACACGTGATTCCTTTTTTTGAACTAGTTATGAATGTTGCAACACTAGTACATGGTTTAGACAAAGAATATATTCTCATGTCATGAATAGGTTATCTATGAAAAATCAATTCTTTGATTGAATACATAAGCAAAGGCTACCTACAAAAAAGGCTATGAATTTTTCAACTAGCCCAGGAAACAGTTGCCTTCACTTTGGACAATCATGCATCATAGGCTTACAACAAGACTATGAAAACAAATGATTAGGGACGTGCTAATCAATGCATGGAAATTTTGACAGCATCATAAACTAATTTCTAAAATTTCCCACTATACTTAAAAGTTTGCCATATTTTAGAAATACAACTAGTTCATTTGAAATCTTATTTCGTATCTAAGAAAATAATTCTCTAGCTCCTCGTACTCATTCTCCATGTCAATAGTTTAGAAAGAATACCATTTCCAACCATGCCTTATAGATCAAAATTCATGCTCAACAGAGAGTAGTGCTCAACCATTGTGCTTAGCTAAGTTGTAGGGTACGCACCCTCCCCCAAGTCCCAGTCTCGTACCGAACTGGTCCGGGTACTACTCTGGGCACAAGAGCATCGCAAGAGTAGCCAAGGCACAGCCCTACCGCCCCGAGTGCTCCCAACCACACCCACGACCATAGTGCCGAAATTTTAAAAAAAACCATTAAAACAAAAATTTAAAAGCATTTTTTTAACATTAAAACATTAAAAAAAAACTAAGTGCCTAAAACCCTAAAATGCACCCATACTAAGAGTTATTTCACAAAAACGAACCTATTAGCTTGTGGTTCATATGATGTTAAACAATGCGATGACTTCAATCTAGACGCTTACAATGAAGATTGAAGACCAAGATACAGATTTTTTATTATATTATTTTGAAATTTCGTAATTGTAATGATTTTCATTTGAATCTTGACTCTGGAGTCCTGGACATATCGTTAGGAAAAATAATGTATGAGGTAAAGTGAGTTGTAGTAACAACTCACGTAATTTTTATGGGTATGGTACGTTGTTATAGTTTGTTATATAAGTTATTGTATTAGTGGTACAAATGTGTTGAGCTGTTAAAACAACTCAATATATTTGGGTATGTTGTTTTAGGAGTTTCCTAAAATGTAGGCGATTAAACTCCTATACAACTGTGTTGTATTTGATTGAAAAATATGAAAGCAGGTGTTATTTTGTGTTGAATTATTTGCAGCTTCATTTTATCTTTGGCCAAATTTATTTACATGGTATCAGAGCCAGCCCTTTTGAAGGGCAACAAGAAACATTTTGCAGAGATTTGTAGCTCAAGTTCGTCCTCTTCTTTACCCACAAACTGACACTTTCGCTAATTTCTCTGACTCCAAGAATGAGTGTGGCTTTACTCCTACTCATGGTTTGTTGAGAGAATCTTCTCTTCTGCCAAGCATGGATGCCATATTGCTCTGCCATGGCCACAGTCTGCTTCCCACGGCTTTTGGTATTGTAGGCTCTGTCGCCTATGCTACATCTGTTGGTGTTATATTTGTTTTGGCATTCCCAAGCTCCAATTCGTTAGGTACAACACAAAGAATAGTAGGGATGAGAATGGCAAATATGGGAGGACGGGTACTCTGGTAATAGTTTCACATGCCTTTTGAGCTCGGGCATCAAACATCACTCTGCGTGATTGAAAGACCTTAGTGGTTGGATCATCTGCCGATTCCCTCGCTGGAGTGCACAGTGGAAGCGTGGTAGTTTCCTGGTCCAACCCTCTATGATGAGCTACCAACGGATACCAGAAATTGATGTCCTAATCGCTCACAGCCGACAAACTAACAGGAAAGCTCTCGTTTCAACTCCATCGACCAAGTCCCTCGGCATTCTCCAATGCCCCGATGGCATCCGCCTCTACAAGGACGCATTCCGTCAATGGTCGCGGAACCCTTGGCCGATCCAAAACGCCGTCGCGCGGTTCTCCCTCCTGCGAACCCTAGCACGTGAGGATGCTAGGATCTTCTATTGCGCGAAACCCTCGATCCGGATCGTCTGCACTATCAAACAGGAAAAACAAAACAAAGAACAAAACAAATACTGATACATTAAAGCCATTCCACTGATTTCGACAGAAATCTCACCAGTGGAATGCTTCACAGCGACATATGGCAACAATGGAAAATATACAGTGAATGGAAAGCTACAGCTGCGTGATTTACAGTGGTAAGAGATGGAAGTCAAATGAACAAACAGAAAAGCTTTATTTCTCCCGAACACAATGCAATCACTATCGATCTGGTTACATCATAATACTCATTCAGTTCATACTTCTGGCTATTTAACAATTCGCCCAGAGTAGTACCACACTAGCTCCAAGCGGCTGGGAGACAAATCCAAGCAGCTGGGAGACTGCCTTATTTTGGCATTATTACTATTTTTAGAATTATGCTATTACAATTTGACAACTGTCCCCTAAGTCACTTGGGACTTACAAAATAGACCTAGACACAACTGAAATGAAAATGCCTTGGTCAAATTGACCTTATTACAAAGGAAAACATGATTTTCGAGGTGCTCCTGCACCATACTCCCCGGGTGAAAGTTGTCTCAAGTCCTCTTAGAGACTAACTGCTGCAAATCACCACCCTACTTTTTGATGTCTTCTTCCAGCATCCATATAGCTTCTGATTCGGGAAGTCCTTGCCATTTGACTAGGTGCTCAAAATATGTCTGATTTCTGGTCTTCTTGGCTATCCTGCTATCCAAAATACATTCCATCTGCGGTAGTTCCTTAGATGGTAAATGTTGCATCCAGTCTACATTGTCTTGGACCGAATCTGCTATCCCTTCGTCTGTATCAGGACTCCTATATAATCTCAGATCAGCAACATTGAATATAGGTGAAATAGCAATATCATCAGGAAGTTCAATTTTGTAAGCATTAGAACCATATTTCTCCAGGATCTGACAAGGTCCAATTTTTCTCATCATCAACTTGTTGTGGCCTCCCTTGGGTAGTCGGTTCTTATTGAGATGAACCATGACCATATCACCTATTTGGTACTGCACATCCCTTCGTCGTTGATCCACTCTAGCCTTGATCTTCTGACTGTTCTGTTGTAGAGTATCTCTGACTTGTTGATGGATCTCTGTCATAGCCTCTGCAAATGTATCAGCATGTCCACTCCTTTTGTCCAACCCGTGAACATCTCTTAATTCAAAAATTCCTCTAGGATGACTACCATAAACAACTTCAAAAGGACTTAGACCTATACTTCTATTTGTAGAATCATTATAGGCATACTCTGCTTGTGGGAGTACCACATCCCAACTACTGCCCTGTCCTCTTGTCAAACATCTCAGCAGATTGCCTAATGACCTGTTCACAACCTTAGTTTGACCATCAGTCTGAGGATGATAGGCTGAACTAAAAGACAAATTTGTACCCAATCTTTTCCACAAGGTTCTCCAGAAATGTCCCACAAATTTGCTATCTCTGTCAGATACAATGCTCAAAGGCAATCCATGAATCCTGACAATTTCCTTAAAGAACAAACCTGCAATGTAACTAGCATCATTGGTGGTTTTACAAGGAATGAAGTGCGCCATTTTGCTGAACCTGTCTACCACAACAAACACACTATCATAACCTGTCCTTGTCTTGGGCAATCCCATCACAAAATCCATACTCAAACTTTCCTAAGGTCTGTGTGGTATGGGCAAAGGTTGGTACAATCCTGCATTGGTTGAGACGCCTTTTGCTTTCTGGCAAATCACACAACTCTCAACAAACCTTCTGATATCAAATTGCATCCTTGGCCAAAAGTAAAACCTTCTGATAAGATCTAAGGTCTTATTGAGCCCGAAATGTCCTCCTAAACCACCACTATGTTTTTCCTTCACTATATTATCCCTCATTGAACATTTAGGGATACATAGTTGACTACCTTTAAACAAAAGGCCATCCTGCAATGTATAATCTAAAAAGTCGTTGTGAAAAGCATTGGCAAACTCACTGCATACTTTGTAAGTCTCCTTAAAATCTTGATCCTCTGCATACAATCCTTTGAGTGACTCAACACCCATACTTTGTAACTGCACTTCTTGCACTGTCAACACCCTTCTACTTAGAGCATCAGCAACCTTATTGGTTATTCCCTTCTTATGCTTGATGATGAAGGTGTAGGCTTGAAGACTTTCCACCCATTTCATGTGTCTATGACTAAGCTTTTCTTGTCCATTCAAAAAACTAAGAGCATGATTATCCGTATACACAATAAATTCTTTAGGAAGCAAGTAGTGCCTCCACTTTTTCAGAGCTTGGACCATAGCATACAACTCTAAATCATAAGAGGAGTATTTCCTCTTGGCTTCATTTAACTTTTCACTGAAAAAGGCTACTGGTCTACCTTCTTAGCTCAACACTGCTCCTATGGCCAATCCACTTGCATCACATTCAATTGTGAAAATCTTATTGAAATCAGGTAACACTAAAACAGGGAATTTAGCAACTTTCTGTTTCAGATTCTCAAAGCTTCTATCTGCCTCTTGTGTCCACACAAACTTCGTCTTACCTCCACCTTTGATGGTTTCCAAAATAGGTGCACAAATGTCACTGTAATTCTTAATGAATTTTCTGTAAAATGTGGCCAGCCCATGGAAACTTCTGACCTCTCCGGCTGTCCTGGGTGTAGGCCAATTCAAAATAGCTTCTACCTTGGAAGGATCCATTTTCAAATCACCCTTAGAGATGACAAAACCCAAGTACACCATTTCTGGTTTCATGAAGTCACACTTTTCCAAATTTATCAGTAATTTCTGATCTTGCAGCTTCTTCAAGACTATCTCCAAATGTTTCAAGTGTTCTTCCTTGCTCTTACTGAACACCGAGATATCATCAAGGTAGACTACCACAAATTTACCTATAAATTCCTGCAACACCTCATTCATCAATCTCATAAATCTGCTAGGGGCGTTTGAAAGACCAAACGGCATCACAAGCCACTCATACAACCCTTCATTGGTCTTGAAAGCTGTCTTCCATTCATCCCCTTCTCTTATCCTTATCTGATGGTACCCACTCTTCAAGTCTATTTTGGAGAAATAAGTAGCACCGCCCAAACAATCCATTAGATCTTCTATTCTAGGAATAGGAAACCTATACCTGATGGTTATCCTATTTATTGCCCTAGAATCAATACACAGTCTCCATTTTCCATCCTTCTTTGGGGCTAAAACAGTAGGTACTGCACATGGACTAAGACTCTTCCTTATCAGCCCTTTGTTTAAGAGTTCTTGAATCTGTTTGGCTATCTCTTCATTCTGCTGTGGTGTCATTTTATACGCTGCCTTATTAGGAAGTACTGCTCCTGGTATGAGATCTATCTGATGGCTAATGTCTTTGATTGGTGGTAGGGAATCAGGTATATCCTTTGCAATCACTCCTTTGTAACTCTCAAGTAAATCTCTGACCTCTTTAGGTCCTACTTCTCTCACACTTTCCTTTAATGTGTCCATGAATTCTTTCTCTCCTACCATCACTACACTAGATCCTACATGTTGTGGATCCTCTTCTACCAATGACTGTATCCTATAAGTCACACCATTCTTTTGGAAAGAGTAAGCATTCTTTTCTCCATCATGATGAGCCTTTCTGTCAAACTACCATGGTCTACCCAATAACAAATGGCAAGCATCCATTGGAAGGATGTCACACAAGATCTTATCTCTATATCCACCAATACTGAATTCTACCCAAGCCTGTTCATTTATGAGTATGTGCTGCCCCTTATTCAACCAACTGACTTTATATGGACTATTGTGGGTTATCTTTTCTAACTTCAACTTATTCACTGCTTCCAAAGATATAATGTTGTCGGTAGAACCAGAGTCAATAATAACCTTACAAACCTTACCTTGGATCTTGCAGTTGATTCTAAACAAAGCCCTTCTTTGAAATGGTTCAATCTGTACTAGTTCCTTGAGCAGCGTCCTTTTGATCATCAGATTCTCTCCCATCTCTGATGCTAGACTCACTTCAGGAGAAGTCACACTCCTCGCATCTTCTTGAATCAAGGTGGTTCTCTTCTCACCACCATGAGAAGTTGAGGCCTTCTCTGAACATTTGTATGCCAGGTGCCCTATCTGATTGCAGTTATAACATCTCATATTGGAGAATTTGGATCCTCTACCTGATCCATCTGTCCCACCTCTTCGATTAGGCCTTCTCCCTCGGTAGCCTCCTCTGCTACTTGAGTTCCCAACTTGCTCTTCTTGGTTAGACTCACCACTAGGCCTCTAGTTAGGACTTCTTCCCCCAAAACTGCCTCTACCTCTGAAATTCCTTCCACCTCTACCTCTATTATTCTGCTCACTCTTTCTCTTTATCTTCTCTTCAGCCCTTAAGGCCAATTGGAAACACTTGTTCACTGTTTCTGGTGCTAAGATGCTAATCTCATCTTGGATGTTCATCCTCAGGCCATTCAAATACCTGGCCACCTTCTCTGACTCTTCTTCTTGTCTCTTTGATCTGAGACTGAGTTTATGCAACTTTTGTGTGTATGCGTTCTGTTAGGTCTCAAAAATGCAAGTTGCCAATCCTAAGAGGATGCCAAGCTCTATGTTTAGATTTGCAACGTTTTTGAACTAACTTGACGAAATCAACCTTCAAGGTTTGATGATTTCCTGCGCTTTAGGTCCTGCTACACCTAGGTGGGTGAACCTTGAAAAATTAAAGCAGATTGAATGTGAATGTGTGGACTAACTAAATCTATCTACAATGGCATAGGATGTAGGATAGATGAAAAGCTTGCTAACTGATTCTATGTCTGATGTCTAATAAGTGATTGGTAGAAATTGTATAAGCAATATCAAGGTAAAAGGATTTAAATAATGAGTTATATAAGACTAGTGCCTTGTTGGGTAACAGAGTCAATTGAAGGACCAGGACTAGTGGTTTCCTAATAGTAATAATTCTAATTGTTTGGCACAGTTTTAGTTTATAACTTGTATAAACGTGCAAGGAAATGACTGACAAACTCTTCTTGATAACCCAACCAATATAATCAGATATCTTATAATTCACCAGAAGGTATTTTAATCCTTACTTGAAGGAACCAAATGAAATGAATGAGCAACATTAACAGATAGTATTGTCTTGGAGACAGAATGGCAATCCTAATTATATGGCCCTACTTAGTAATCCAAACTTAATACTTCCAGGCTACTGTGACTAAATCAGAAGGGTTTAATTCCTCAAATGGACACCAACCTATTTGATCACACAGATACAGCAAATGTGTATTGACAGATTAAATATATACTTGATACATTAATCTGAATAACAAGGAAATGCAGAAATGGAGACAGCCACACAATTGAATAATTTTAACAAACAACTAATACCAAAGTAAAACCACTGAATCAGAAAACTTCAAACTTCTTCAAATAAAATATGCAACATAGTCATTTTGAAACATTGTATCTTATGTATATGGATATATCCTACTGCTGATGATTTTTCAGCACCAATTGTTTGAGCCTATATAGATGTTTCTATGAAGAGACATGACTCTTCAATAAGTCTTTTGGGAACTTAACAAACATTAACAACTATTACATAATCATATTTAGGCTCTATTCAGCCATAAATAAACTTTAGCCAAGTGATCTAAATACTCCTGATCATGGTGAGAATTAGTGAGGTCAATAGCATCTCTGGTAATCATATCAAGTGTGACCATTCTTTCCAGGTGTCTGCAAGCTTCTCCAGATGCAGAGATTTTGTCTTTGAGAGCTCCTGTGGCCTCGTGTAATATGACTTGACAATCAACAATCCATTCTTCTTTGCTCTTTACCTCTCCATTGTCTTTAAATAACACGGGCACTCCTGCATTTGAAGCATCGGTACCTTCCTTAGCATCAGCTTTAAGTTTGTCATAGTATTCTTGGTGTTGTTTGAGCAATGCTCCTGCATCGGAGATATCTGTGCTATCAGTAGCACTTCTGCTTTGTATCTCAATCAATTTTTCCTGTATTCTCTTTTCAAGTCTTTCATGTTCTTTAACTGCTTTGTGATTTTCTGAGTAGTTATCCCAAAACTGGTTTAACCACCGCACCATGTTTGCATACCTGCTCTGCAGTATTGTAACAAATGCATCTATCTGAATTTATGTTGCCTGGTCAGGGGATAATGCTTGAATACCTTGTGAGCTCTCACCTTGAGTTATTCTTTTTGTGGATTGGCCAAAAGTACTCTTAACAGCATCCTTCAAATAATCATTTTCTTTTGTCAATCTTTCACAGCTCAATCTGTATGCATCTCTCTCTTTGATCAACATTTGAGCTTGTGCCTTGTTCAATTTTGCAACATTGATACCAATGTCTGAAGTAATCAGAGGGTCAGTTTCCCCTGCTTTCAAAGTCATGACATGGCCAAAAGTCTTTTCAGTATCTATGATAGCCGTTTTCTGATGGGGAGGATATAACGCCCATATCATTAAGGAATTTTCATCATTATTATATCTTGTTCCCATATACACTTCATTAACTCCTTCTGGAGTAAGTTTGTATTTATCATTTGAACTATTCAAAAAACTGTCAAAAACCAAAGCAGAATTTAAATCAAGGCCAGGAAAAATCATAACCCCTACATCCTTAAGCAACTGTCTACCCCTGCTAGGTGTCATGTCCTGCATCTCTTTATCTACTGTTACCTTCAACATATCTAACAATTGCGTTTCATTATCAGCAGAAACATCATCTACTGAGTCTCTGATCTCTTTCCCTTTGTATTTATATAAGAATGACTTAAATTCTTTTGACTGAATAAATTTATCATCAGAGATGAAAGAATCATAAGCTGTTTGGCGTGGATCCTCATCAGCAGTTCCCTCCTCATCATGTAGCACAACAGGAGGCTGATATTGTAGCATTTTCCTCTTGGACATTTTTGCTGTTTTGTCCTGTGGCTGTTCTTGATCTGCCATTTCTTCATTCTCAGAGGATACAACTTCAATCTCTGCTAGTTGCCTTTTCTTTTCACTTAAATCCCTGTTATATTTTTCTATCACCAACTCAACTTCAGCCTCTTCTAAGTTTCTAATAACATCATCATGTGGATAATGTATGTGCATGTATCCACTAAGGTTTTGTTTCCTGCGTGCAGAGTCAATAAAACCTTCAGGGTCAAACCCTTTCCTGGCCTCAGCACTCCTCATATTATAGTGCATTAATTTATCCAAAATGAGACTGTAACCTTCTTTTGAAACCACAGTAAAATCTCCAAAACATAAAGTGCTGGGCATAAATGATTGTTTATCATGTGAACTCAGATGCATTACATTTGAGCAATGCATTTGCCTGATTATTTCTAAGTATGCAAGCCTGTCAAGGACAATCTTGGGCAATATGAATGGAGTATCTTCAAAACCATAAACCCTGATCATAGTCGCATCCTCAAAGCAATACCAGTCTCCCCAATTATGAGTGACAGTAGGGGGGCCACCAAAATCCTTTGGCCTGAGGAATCTTTTTATTTCAGTAGAAATTGAATATTCACAGGGGTGGTTAAAATACCTGTACAAAACTTTTACACAGTGTTCTTCAAATTGGGTATAGCTGGAGTGGGCATATCTACTATCCCATATTCTGGTCCACATTTGTATGGGTATCTTTTCCCCTTTCTTATCTGCAGTAACAACTTTAAGCTCACTTGGCCATAACCCTACTTCCTGGCCAAAATACAACACCAT
The DNA here is from genome assembly GCA_027924645.1 of Cunninghamia lanceolata. Classification (NCBI taxonomy): domain Eukaryota; kingdom Viridiplantae; phylum Streptophyta; class Pinopsida; order Cupressales; family Cupressaceae; genus Cunninghamia; species Cunninghamia lanceolata. The sequence continues at coordinate 7,629,807 of BSBN01000438.1, forward strand.
GTGCATAAGCATTGAGTAATGCTCAAAAGAGCATGCTGGGGCACTGTTTTTTATTGCAGATAAGCCAGAATCCATTCTATTAGCAATATAGGAAGCATAATCAAACTGCCTCGCATTGTGACACTGAATGTCAGAGGCTATGACCATTAGAGGGATAGTCATGAACTTGGGGTCCTCTGAACCAAGGACTTGGCCCACAGAATAATAGGTATACTGTATATATGGTTCAAATATGGCTACATGAAAGGGAGGACCATCATTTTCAGTTAAGGGCATCACTTCTCCTTCAACCCTGGGCCTATGAATGGGCAACCTCCATCCATTGTAAGTTGTATCCATTCTCCAATATTCTTTCTCCAGATCTTCATAAATAATAGGGACAGTGCATAAATCATCTAGATCAAACACCTCACAAATAGCATTTTTTGACAAATGCACAATTGGTTCTCCCTGTGGGTTGCAGAGGGCTTTCAGGCTTGAATTGTAATGTTTGGCAAGCAGTTGGAGAAGTTCCACATTCAGGAATACATTAGGCACAACTAGTTTTCCCAAATTCAAGTGCCATGGGTTTGACACAGGAGCATTCCTAAACCTTCTATTATAATGGAATCTAAAAAGCTCATATCCCCTGATTGGGGTCCAGATATCTCCCAGGCGCTTATGTTTATCTTCTAATTTCTCAACCTCTGCCCTGAGTTGAGCAGACCTTCTGGCCTTGGGAGTTGACCCAGGCAATTGATCAATTAAGTCCTGGTTGAGTTTTCTGTCTTTTACCTTTTCCTCAGGGGTTTGTTCAGTTTTCTGTTTTTTAGACTTACTGGTTTCCCCTTGTGATTTTCTTCCTTTTCCCTTTCCCAGAGTCTCCATTTTTAAACTCTGGCAGAAAATTCAAACACAAGCTATACAATGGTTTGTATGATTGTACCTATCGTTCGATGCCTGTAATTGAAATCCTCTATTCTTGCTTCAAGAGTTCCTCCGTATTCTCCTTTCAAACGGCCTTGTGATTATAATGATCATAAAGGATTTCGTAGCCGTTTGTATTTAATTGTCTGATCAAATCAATGTTCATCGCTGTGGAATGTCACATCGCCATAACTCTTCTCATCGGCGTGATTTTTAAAATGTCTGGGCGACTTTAATACTTTTTGTGGCGCGAACAATCAATCGGCGTGACCATCGGCAGGACCTGTTTCATCGCCGTGTGATTTAGATTTCCCTCCGACATAATGAGTCTTATCGATATAACTATCGGTAAGAGTCTCACCGATAGTAATTTGTTTATCGGGGTGATCAATACTATCGGGATAACATATTTATGTTTCCCCGAGCTTTGTTGTCTTACTGATAGTCATTTTTACTTTGGATCGGAATGACTCCATTAATGTCTTGCCGCTATAATTAAAACTTCTCATCAACAGGTATGAATTTATCCCCATCGGAATGAGATATACTATCGGGATAGCTTTTAAAAGATAACCCGATCCCAATCATCTCCCCGATGGTCATTTCATATTCCTTATCGGATAGAGTCTATTAAAGTGTCACCGACACCTTTTGATCGCCGTGACTTGTAAATCGGCAAGACCTAATTCCTTTGTCCCGATATGTTGAGTCATCCCGATAGATATCTGTATCGCTGTGAGTCTTGCCAAAAGCTCTCTTTTCGCCAAGACATTGAGTATCGGAGACTTATTTGTTTCTCGTCCCGATAATCCATTTCTTGCCGATGGCTATTTGCTTCATTGCTCCCGCAGGATGTTCGGTGAAACTCTTGTCGAAATACTTCATCGGTATGATATATACCGTCAGGGTAGCTTTTGAAGGATCTTCCAATGATTATCAGTCATACCAATCGGTATGACTACTTGGTTCTCTTGCCGATGAAAGGTCATCAGTATTACTTATTCCATCGGTGACTTTTATAAATCTCTTTCCGATCTCTATTCTCACACCGATGGTTATTTTCAAATGATTCTTCATGTATCGGTGTAAGCAACACGACATCTTGCCGATAGATTGACCTTTAAGTATTTTAGCACTGCTCATCTATAGACATCCGGTGAGATACATTAGATTTTTACTATGGTTTTTTGGGATATTTTTTAGGGTTTATTCAAATATGGTGGAGAGAGAAGATAGTAAAAATTTTAAATTTTTACTGTCCTAACACGTTCACATCAAGGTCTCTCTGTCTGAGATTCTGCAATTTCTTATACATCTGCACATTATAATCCAGGGGTAAGAATTGTGCCTTGATTTTGGTCTTCATCCTTTCCCAGGAGGTTATCATATTCTTCCCCTCCTTGATTCTCTCTCCTTGTTCATAATTCCACCATGCAAGAGAAGATCCCTTCAATCTTGCCTTTGCCAACTTAACCTTCTTATCATCAGGAACTTCTTTGTATTCGAAGTGATTGTTCAATGCCTTAATCCAATCAATCACCTCTTCAGCTTCCATACTTCCACTATACATAGGTAACCCATCTATGGTGTCCCTATTGATTGACTATAGTGCCTTTAAAAATGCCTTCTGGTCTGTTGCTATCTCCTCTGTCGTTTTGCTAGTTTCACCAATTTCTGTAGCGTCATCGCTGTCACTGTCAGTTTCCTTATCTTTGTTTTTGGACTGCTTAAACTCTCCCAACTTGGATTCAAGCATCTCCTCAATCAACTTCTTAACAGCGTCTTGCGACATACTTTTGGGAGGCATCCTTGCCGCCTCTGTCTCACTTTCTTTGTCTGACATAAACATTCACAGACAACACCCAAATGCCAACACTCCTGCAAGTTCTCAATTCAACCTACTGCCCAAATCTTTTGCTAGCTCTGATACCAATATGATGAGGAGCTACCAACGGATACCAGAAATTGATGTCCTAATCGCTCACAGCCGACGCACTATCAGGAAAGCTCTCATTTCAACTCCATTGACCAAGTCCCTCGGCATTCTCCAGTGCCCCGATGGCATCCGCCTCTATAGGGACGCGTTCCGTCAATGGTCGCGGAACCCTTGGCCGATCCAAAACGCCGTCGCATGGTTCTCCCTCCTGCGAACCCTAGCACGTGAGGATGCTAGGATCTTCTACTACGCAAAACCCTCAATCCGGATCGTCTGCACTATCAAACAGGAAAAACAAAACAAATACTGATACATTGAAGCCATTCCACTGATTTCGACAAAAATCTCACTAGTGGAATGCTTCATAGCGACATATGGCAACAATGGAAAATATACAGTGAATGGAAAGCTACAGCTGCGTGATTTACAGCGGTAAGAGATTGAAGTCAGATGAACAAACAGAAAAGCTTTATTTCTCCCGAACACAATGCAATCACTATCGATCTGGTTACATCATAATACTCATTCAATTCATACTTCTGGGTATTTAACAATTCGCCCAGACTAGTACCACACTAGCTCCAAGCGGCTGGGAGACTGCCTTATTTTGGCATTATTACTATTTTTAGAATTATGCTATTACAATTTGACAACTGTCCCCTAAGTCACTTGGGACTTACAAAATAGACCTAGACACAACTGAAATGAAAATGCCTTGGTCAAATTGACCTTATTACAAAAGAAAACATGATTTTCGAGGTGCTCCTGCACCACTCTACCAATGTTTGATGTGTTTTCTCACAGACTAATCTCACTGCATGGTAGCAAGTTGATATTGGTATGAATAGAAATTCGGTTTTCGCATAAGTTGAACCCTCTCTTCATCGGAGGCAAGGTGGTCCAAGTGTAGGAGATAATGATTTCGTGGATGGTAAACTGTGCACAATAACCTCTTCTATTCTTGTGATCGCATACGCCAGAATAACAGGCCGCTTGGGGTCCTTTATAGCCACTGTGGACGCTCTTGATTTAAACCTTGAATGTCGCAGTTCAGAAGAATTTGACAAAGAAGAAAATCATTCATCGATGGAGTAATTTACCTGGAGTTGTGGTTTTCTCTTACAAATCTTGGTGACCATTATTGCAAATCTGATTTGATAAAATCATAGGTTATTTATTGTCTTATTTATTGTCAATTTAGAGTCATCAAATGTATGTTTCTCAAAAGTAGTCTATTACAATTTATGAAAGTGTTAATCAAGTCAAGGTGTGTTATCAATGGAAACGACAGCTTTGACATTGTTTTGATTAAGGGGGTTCAAGTATTTTTCAATATGGAGAAAAATAGCACATTGATTGAGAAATTTGAAGCTAAGTATTTCCACACATGGCAAATCAAATTACAATTGATCCTTATCAAAAAGGATCTATGGGATGTGGTGAGTGGAGCTACATCAAAGCCAACTGATGCTGATGGAATCACAAAATGGACTACAAAAGATAGGAGAGCAATAGCTTTGATTGGTCTTGGACTTTCAAATGCATACCTACATCATGTGGATTTCACGAAGTCTGCAAAGGAGATCTAGGAGTCATTTAACAAACTTTTTGGATCAGAAGCAGAAAGTGACAAGATGACATTGAAGCAGAGACTGTATGAATTGAAGATGGAGACAGGTACAAAAATGGCAGATCATATAAGTTTCACTCCCTATTAAATCAATTAGCAGGTATTAATGAGAAAGTAAAGGATGATGATGCCAAAGCAATTCTTTTGAATAGTTTGCCTAAGAATATGTCAGCTATGGTGTTTACATTAAGCAAGGTAAACATTAGCCTTGAAGGAGTAATCTCTACTCTACTTGACCATAATGAACACTCAAAATCTAAAGGGGTCTTATTTGTACATAACAAAGCAAGAAAAGGCAAGTACAAATCCAAGTATATTCCTTCAAAAGGAAAAATCAAATGCTTCTATTCTAATGAAACATGACATCTAATTTTAAATTGTAAGAAGAGGGCACAGGATCTACTGAATGACAAACTAGATCAGCATGCTTCCTTGGCTGAAGAAACTGATTGGGAGTGCTATGCAAATGATGAAGAGCTATCATGTCCTAGTGATGAAGAATATGAAGAAACTGATTGGGAGTGCTATGCAAATGATGAAGAGCTATCATGTCCTAGTGATGAAGAATATGTATTATAGATAAATTCAAGATTGGAGGATGGAGGCACAAGAGGTTGGAGGACACTCAACGTCCTCTCGTCAGTCACCAACGACGGGGCCGCTTATCAACTTTGGTGGCATTTTCTTTTCTATTGTGATGTGTGAGTTATTTCCTTATGTAACCTCCTAGTGTAAAATATTCTATTGAACAAAAGCACCAGTGTAATACAATTCATGGATCTTGAAAAGGTTAGTGGTGATCCAAAAAACCATATGAGGTGAACAGATGAGTGTCTTCCTGTTCGTGTCCAGGTTTGTGGTAAACCTTTGTGAAAACTATGAAAGGTTGATGAGAGGTGCCTTTCGTTTGAATCAAGTTCATGAGCCATAAGAGTTGGTCTTACTGCAGTTGAAAGTGTTAAGTTCGAAAGGAGGAGAATGTGGACATCATCTATATTGTAAACAGTTGTAAAGGAAATCAGCTAGCTACAGAGATCCTCTGACTGTTGGACTTCTTGGAAGTGTGGTCGGCCAGTGAGGAGTTCACTAGAAGTGAAAGCAGGATGAGTTCTCGTATGTAGGTGATCATGTGCAGCAAGATCCAAATAGCAGTATGCAGACCTAAAAGTATGCATAGGCATATGATTTTGTTTCCAGTTTGTGTGATGTTCTTTCTCTCCATGTTCGCACTAGGGGAGGGGGGAGTGTGGTCAGCCGGTGATGAGTTCACTCGAAATGAAAGCGAGATGAGTTCTCGTATGTAGGTGATCATGTGCAGCAAGATCCAGATAGCCGTATGCAGACCTAAAAGTATGCATATGTTGAGACATGGACCAGCTAGGATTCGAACCTAGGACCTTCCATTCGCTGCTGGAGTGCTCTACCACTGAGCTACTGGCCCCTCTTGGACCAGTCCATCGTCGGTCCGGGTGTGGCTTATTTCCAACACCAACACCCCCCTTAAGCCACACCACTCATGTGCTTGGGGCTCCTAGCCTAGGCTTGGCTCTGATACCATGTTGAGATATGGACCAGCTAGGACTCGAACCTAGGACCTTCCATTAGCTGCTGGAGTGCTCTACCTCTGAGCTACTGGCCCCTCTTGGACCAGTCCATCGTCGGTCCGGGTGTGGCTTATTTCCAACACCAACAGCATAGGCATATGATTTTGTTTCTAGTTTGTGTGATGTTCTCTCTCCATGTTCGCACTAAGGGGGGGTGTTATGAAGTAATGTTAGTGCTCACATATATTAGAATATAATGTGTTAGGCCTAGCTCTGATACCATGTTGAGACATGGACTAGTTAGGACTCGAACCTAGGACCTTCCATTAGCTGCTGGAGTGCTCTACCACTGAGCTACTGGCCCCTCTTGGACCAGTCCATCATCGGTCTGGATGTGGCTTATTTCCAACACCAACAGCATAGGCATATGATTATGTTTCCAGTTTGTGTGATGTTCTTTCTCTCCATGTTCGCACTAGGGGGGGTGTTATGAAGTAATGTTAGTGCTCACATATATTAGAATAATAATGTGTGAGGTAAAGTGAGTTGTAGTAACAACTCATGTAATTATTATGGGTATCGTATGTTGTTATAGTTTGTTATATAGGTTATTGTATTAGTGGTACAAATGTGTTGAGTTGTTAAAACAGCAAAATATATTTGGGTATGGTGTTTCAGGAGTTTCCTATAATGTAGGAGATTAAACTCCTATATAAGTGAAGTATTTGATTGAAAAATATGAAAGCAGGTATTATTTTGTGTTGAATTATTTGCAGCTTCGTTTTATCTCTGCTCAAATTTATTTACACATATATGATATATGAAATAATATTGAAATTTTGAACTATCAATTGACAATTAATATTATCTTTATCACTATCATTGATCAATGATGAAGTATCATACTATCAAAGATTCAAATGTCATTATTATTATATGATATACCAAATGTATTTTCAATTCTATATATTTTTTTAAAAATTGCATATATATTATACATCCGTACCATACCCAAGGGAAAAAAAAAGTTTGTCATACCGGCATACCAAAACCCTATACTCGTACCAACTCTGTACCAAAAGCAGCAACTTAGGTGCTCAGTCATGGCTGAAGTGTTGCTTTGTGTATTGCTTCCATGATTCTTTAATACCGGCCACAAAGGCCCCCAATCAAATACCCAATTTAAGTGGAAGGCCCCAAAGAGAATAATAGTAACAGGATCCTAATATCTCTAACACATAGGCCTTGGGGAAAGTCACAGGATGAACAGGGAAGGAACCTAGACCCATTTTCTAGATAGGCATTGCACATACATGGTATATGCAGATACATGTGCAGTCAGAGGATGGCCGTAATATTAAAATCCATCTCTCATGTTCATTAAATTAGTTCAATATTTTACCCAAGGCATTTGTATAAAGATGAAGCATCATCCTGTTGTATCTCAAGTTCCTTGATTAAACAACAGTCATTGATAGCAAGGGGAATCACAAAGTTTCACCATTTTCAAATGCAGATGAGTGGTCTTTTAGGCATAAATGAATATCCATAGACCATGCTCGAATCTTACATTCAAATTCCAATATTTATTATATCAAGGCTTCATGATTATCCTATATACCACCCACCAGTATTCGTGCAGTTTTCCCAGTATCTTTGCGTGAATGAACAAAAACCATTGCTTGGTGATCATGTTTCAGTGCATCCAAAACCTGTAAGGAGACAATAGTCATCAATTCTGTCAATACCAAACATCCTCCAGCACATTGATATACAGACAAACTACATAAAGAAGAACCAGGACATAAGATACCTTATTATAACAGATTTCATTCATAAGATTGTTACGAGCAGAGAAGTTATGTTCATTAACACCTATGTATTGTTGTGTAAGTGGAACAGGACGGTAACTAGAATCAAAAAAGAATAATCCTGTGTCTGGATTGACCCTCAAAAATTGTGCAACCTGCATCAGTCAAGCTTAAAGGTATGAATGATAGTATCCAAGATTTTTTTCATTCTTTTGATCATGGTATTTGAACATTACAAATACAAATGTTACCATAAAAGGCTTACCTCCAAATAATTTGGAAGGGTAGCCGAGAGACCCACAATCCTTATCATGCTTTGCAAAGACTCAACCTGTTAGTAACCAAGTTAGTAACCAAGATATAAATCATACACCCAAGACGCATATCAAATGCATAACACAATGCCAAATGGCATCATTCAAAAATAATCAAATCTAAAGCATAAAACCTAAATTCAGATTATTGGTGCTTTTGTTCATTAAATTTTGACAGTTTCAGCCTTCAAGTGGCCCTAATCTGCGAAGGCCCAAATTAACTAACAAACCCCAATTTTAAGAGAGACAACTCAACATGCGTATGGGTACACTTACACATCTTGGTAGAATAAAAATCTAAAATTGGAACATGTGGTTGCCAAAAATATGTAAACTATGAAGCTTTCCAAATAAGAATGAAAAATGATATGCAGATTGGATGAAAACATCTGAATTAAACTACATGCACAATAATAACCTGTTAAATTATATAGGTGAACGCTAATATTGCCAGATTTAAGGATATATTCCAATACTAATAAATGGAAAAACAAATACAACTATGAACTATTCTAGGAAGAAGAGAACAACAATAACTAAAGGTCTTGTCTATGTATAACTTTCCATTGGTTTCCTATGCTGAAGACAACAACTCAGCAGTCTATTCTAATTCCCACTATGGCACATCAACATCATGATCTAGCTGAATTGTGGCAGGCAAAGCCAGCACACTCTGCTTCAATGTTCTACACCAAGCTATGTTTTAGACAATAGACACTACGACAACAGGCGAAGTTAACTTGCATAACTCAGTGGTATGAGTAGAATGGGTGCCTGTAGCTAGACTGGCAATAGGAATTCATTGGGTAGTGTTGGAGCATGAATTCAAAACTTGCCGGGTTCACCCATCCCAGTCCCCTGCACCCAGCCTGAACGGATCTAGGTCCCAGTCTGGCAACAAGTTCACCCAGGGCACAGCCCGAGTATGCGAGGGGTACATCTGAGACTTAACCAGGGGTTATCCAAGTCATCTGGCCCATGCCCTGGGAGTACCTGGGGATAGCCCCCTGCCCCCCAAAAGAAAATCCCCAAAGAGGCTCAAATAACTGCTGTATGTGACAGTGTACATGCACTCCAAGCACACCAGATCGAATTTGCACCTTACATTGTAAACAGAGGGATATGATGAAATGAGCCCCAATAATAAGCAGCTTAATTCGTGAAGTTATAAACCTCACATAACTACAGCAGCTGGGACAGTCAGCATGAAAAATGGGTTTTAATATAACAGAATGGTTATTTTATAATTAATTATATATATATATATATATATATATATATATATATATATATATATATAGATAGTTAATATTAACTATTAACTTGTAATATTATATTATAATATATTAATTATATATTGTTTTTAGTTTTTCTTATGTGTGTGTATGCAAAGTGTGTGTGTATGTGTGGTTTAATAATTAATTATATAATTATATTAATTATATAAATAATAAAGTAATTTGTAATAGTAATAGATAATTATATTAGTCTTTATTTATATATTATGAAATTAATATTTATTTATATTTATATTTAATTTAACATAATCTGCACTGCGTACTTAGTACTCTGATCAGCAATCTCTCACTATGATTGAACTTGAAACTTGACAATATGATACCACATTTTAATTTTTCATTTTCACATTTGTACTCAATTTCTGATTTCAAGTTTCATTTGAAAGTTCAATATTCATTATTTCACATTTCACTTTATAGATTTTGATTTCAAATTTTCATGTTTTTATAAATTAAAATAATAAATAATATATAAATATGTGCTGCCCCCACTTCTGAAACTCAATGTAACATAATTTTGAAGAGATTCGATATTTGCAGTGCTGATCTGTGTGAATGAGAAGCTATGTATGTTCTCCTACCTAGGGGGTTCTGCTCATCTGTGTCTTTCTTAAGCTGTACTCCATTTCTATTTGTGTATCCTTCCATTCCCATATTGATGTAGGGCTCAAAAGGAGGTCACAGAAGAAAAGGCAAATGATTTAATCTTTGGAAGTGGCTATAGAAGTACACGGGATTTAGATCAAGTGGGTGGGGCAAAACTGTGTGTACCTATGAATCACCTCTTCACTTTAAAATTTTAAATCTTTGTACTTGTTCCTGCACCCATGGAATTAGGCCCTTTGAAAAGAGTAAACCCTAATATTCCAGTCATCTAAGCAAGTTGAGGGATTCAAACACAGTTTAAAGTTAAATGGTAAGAAGTTGGAAAGCAAATTCCACAAAAGACGGCTTTAATCACAACAAAAGCATTGAAGGAGATTATGAGGTGATTGTCGGTTACATACGCTACCAAATCCTCATGGAAAAAAATGTAGTGTTTCCCGGGGATGCACCCCCCTATTGTTCAAGCATTTCCCTAAAAGGGAACGCGCCAGAGATGGGGACAGAACATTCCGCCCCTACCCCCTGCCCAGTTTCAATATTTTTTTTAGTAGGGACCATCCCAAGGATGCCCCCCTCTGCAAGGAAGATGACCCCCCTTTGCGGAGCACCAAGCTGTCCTAGGATGTCCTCACATCCCCCGTGGCCAAAAAATTCTTTGCAGTCAAACAAAAAAAACACCGACTTTTTTGAGAAAATAAAAATCACTAACACCTCTTGTGGGCCCTACAAGCCCTCTCAGCATCTGAAAACTTAGCTTTATGTCTATACTCTGCTCTATATGCCTTGTCATTTTTTAATTTTCATTTTAAGTGTTCAACTTCAGACTTTCTCTCTGCATTAGCCATTTTGTCAACTGTTACAGTCATAAACAGCAAGGACTTTAAGCAGGTTTTCAGCACATTGTGCAGTTTGTTGCACATTCACACTGCTAATATTAGCACATTCTTCATTTGCCTCCATTTTCAAGCATCTACAGCAGACATTTTTGGCAGTTTTGCTTGCAAAGAAGAGGAAAAGCCAAAGGTTGCAGCAATGCAATAAGAAATCCTTGCGTTTCAGTTTTTAATATTCTATATTTTATGTTTTTTTTTTCTGTTGTTGTTTGACTCTTTGATAGTAGATACCCTATGAATCAATCTAAGTGTCACTGTCACTTAACACCATTTTTACCATCGCATAACAAAGGAACTCTTATTAATTCTCTTACCCATATAAAGCAACCAGTCAAATACTGATACATGAAATCAAAAAAAATTAAACTATAAAGATTCTCAGTCAATATTACAGAAAATAGAAAGCTAAATATTCAAGGGTTTAACTCCAAACTGACCCTTAAATTAAGACCTATCCTTTATATATTATAGCTTAATAATGTTGATCCCTTGAGCTTTTTAATTTATTGACTCAACTCCAAACTTTAAGATATAGTTATATTCTTCAATGAGACTCTAATGCAAGCCCACCAACCACTTCAAAACACTATACACAATCCCCTTCAAACCTCAACCAGCAATATTTCACTTCTTCCAATGATATTCATATAACTCATTGAACTCCCATGATCACATTTGCTGCTGCCTTTGACACCTCCCAAAGTTCTCTATTGACAGCTGAAGGAAACCACAAATGTTGTTTTACTTTTTTCTATAGCTGACAGCTGAAACATTTATTTTTTGAAATTTAAAAGGTAGTTCTGTCTGTTTTTAGTTTTTTATATTTATATTGTTATTTTATGTTGCATCCATTTCCAAGGTCAAGATGGATACGTTCAGTGTTAATGCTGATTTTCATCTGGAGAATGAAATTGATGAGGAATTAGCTGAGACCAGCCAAGCACAAACCCCAAGCACAGCCACAATCAGTTTGGCTGCACTTACAAGTGTATTGAAATCTGATTACCCTTCAGAGTTGTTGGCACAATATGCCAAAGGGCCATTTAACAAGAAAAATCCTTTGCAGCAGTTTGCAACAATACTTGATACAAATAGAGTACCTAATCCAAGCAAAAGTTGGAAATGGAAATGCAACATTTGCCCAAAGGTGTAATGTCCCCATTTTGAGCGACTATCAGAGTTTGATGGTTTAGCCTATCACCGGGTCCTCGTAGGCTAATAATGGTGTTTAGAGGACACTGTTGTGGAGTTTTATGGCTCCCCAGAGGGCAGTTGTCCGTGTTTTCATCTCCAGATCCTTCCTATGTTCTGAGGCATTGATATTCGAAGGTTTCTGGCATTATTTGCAAATACTTACTATTTATAGTAAGTCAATTGGACATTAGAGACCCACCTTACTATTTTTAGTAAGGCATCTAGCTTGACAATGGGAGCAGTGGGCTAGCCAGTGATGAGGTCAGAAATATTAAGTAATGATTATTAATGGAGTTATGACATTCAATTATTATTACAGTGTTACTTTAATAATAATTAATTATTTTGGGGGAATATTATATTGACTTCATATGACTTTATAATTGAGAGGTATTTAATATGATATAGTCAAATTATTAAGTGAGAGCATTTAATGACTTTATTTCACTTTATTATAAAGGGGTTATTTAATAATATTAAGTCAAATAATAAAAGTCATTGTGTTTGAGAGCCCAAGTGGAGATATATTATAAGTCACGACAAAAGCAAATGAATTTAATATATTTTAATGATCTAATTGCACTTGCGAGTCGTGCAGTTTGAGAAGTGATATATAAGGCACTCAAAAAAGCAAATTACTCATTTTGGATTATTATTCAACACTTGGCATACTGGAAATCTTTGGCTGTGAGGAGAAAACAAGGGTTTCTTCTTCAATTTGATCATGGAGAACGTCCATTCTCTCTGATTTGAGCAACCTGCAAGTGTGAGATAGCATCCAAGGGTTGTTGCTTCAGGTGGCTTTATTTCAGAAGTCACATTGTGCTTATTGGAGTGATTTACATCAAAACTTGCAAGGGCTTGATAGCAGATCAGTAGTTTGGAAGCCAATCATTAATGAACATTTTCATTGTTGTTTATATACCTTATTCTTGGCACGTGGGAGTCACAAGTATACATAATTGAAGTGTTTATCATGTAATGTCCCCCACTTAGCTCATCACTCCGGGAGATCAGGGTTAGCCTATCACAGGATTCCCGTAGGCTAACGATGGGGTTTAGCGAGTCATTTGAGGACTTACTATTTATAGTAAGTCGTGACAGAGCCAGTTTCTATTTTTAGCAAGGCAGTGCGAGAGCCTGGGCACGACATTCGGGAGTCGAATCTTCTGGAGATATGTCGATTAAATATAAGTTAAATTAAAGATTTAACTTATTGTACTTTAAGAGGTGACTTTAAGTTATATTATAACTTAACTTTATAATATTAAGTTATAACTTAAAGTGCAAGTTGTGTGCCTAGGGAAAGGCGCCCACCCTCATGGAGGAATAAGGGGATGTTTTTAAATTAAAAATTAATTAGAATCCCTCTCATATTGGGCATTGGAGTTGAGGGAAATAAAAAAGACCAAAATGAGCCTCATTTGGATATGCTTGCTTTATGACATTTTCACTTTGATATTGAGTTTGCCCATGCTTAGGGTTTGAGCTTGGCTCTTGTGTTCGAATATCAATTTGCAGAGACGAGAACCTTTGCGGATTGCCTTTCCTCGTGTATGAGAGAGTGCATCAGGAAGGGGGTTATTGGAGTCTTCATTCAGAGGATTCATTTGCGCTTCACCAAAGACATATTGATGAAATATTGAGCTAGAAATGAGCATATAACTATGGAGATTTATGTTGCAGGCCTGAACTGAAGAAATAAATCAGATTTTGCCTTGGGTTTGAGAGTGCATCGGCTGTTGTGGATTGCTGCTGAGAGGTCGTACCATCTAGGGAGGTCATACAACTCCTAGTCTACAGTTTTGTCACATTTTTCAGTTATTATCAGTTTAGATAGGGTCGACCAAGGGCAGAGATAGTTCCTAGTCCAAAACAGAAGGAAAAAGAAAGAGTTTTCAGTATTTTATTTGTTGTTCTATGGTCCCAGCTTGGCCGTACAGCTAGTGGAGTTGTGGGTATTTGTTGAAAGCTATTCTTCTTTTTTGTAGCTGACACACAAGTGCAATATGGGCGTCTAGGTGCTGGAAATCCATTGTTTATGATTGTATTTCATTATCAGACCATTGTATTGAAGTTTGGAGCTTCTTTCTATATGCTTTGTTGCTGGTCCGGCAGTGACCTCAACGTGAAGTTGTACAACTTGACATGGGTATGTAATAGATCCTCATATTTTGGCTTCCTTCAATATGGCTCTTCATTAGTTTGTTGATTTGTGTATTAGTTTTTCTGGGTTTTCAATATATGGTTCGTTTTCTATGCGTTTCTTGCAAACAATCCAACATGCAAAACAACCCATAAACCCTAAACAGCAGAAAACCAAAAGTACAAAAAAAATCAGTCATTTGCAAAACATATATAGTGGGGTGTATGTTACAGATCAGAATTATATCTGCTGATAGAAGACTTCATTGCCGATTACCTCTCGCTGGGCCATACTAATCACATTTGCTTGGCCATACAAGTCTTTACCAGCCAGGCTGTACAGTCTCTTTAGTGAGGCGTTTGGTCTCTAGGCTGAAAACACCTAGTTCTTGAGCATTAATTCACCTCAATTGAGGGCGGCCAGACCTAAGCTTTATATTAGATGCATTTGAAAGGTGGAGAACTCACTAATTGTTGCTTGGCGTCCATGTGAGAGGGTTGCACCTGCTGCTGTTATGAATTTCCAGATTTGTAATTCAACTGGCTATATCTATTCCGGGTATGAAGCATTGTAAAAGCTTTCATTAATAAATCTGATTTTGAAAAAAAACTATTTGTATTTGCTTCAGCATTCCTTCAATTTGCATTGGCATATGTTATACTCGCATCTCTTTTCTTTCCTAGAAATATCTTGTGAAAAACACAAAAAAAAAAAGTTAAGGCAGAATTGTTAGTAAATATCTCAGGAAAGGGGTGGGATATTACAGTGGTATTAGAGCTAGATCCTGCCATCTTGCATTGCGTTTAAATAAATTATTCATTGAGCTCACAGTTATCACACTAGAGTGACCAGTACTCTTTCTTTTCCGGCTACTTTGTTTTCCAGTCGAGTTTTAAAAATGAGTTCAAGCAGTGGCGAAGTAACAATATCAGGTGATTGGGATTGGTTAGCCAGAATGCTATATGAACAGGTAGTAAACTTGGCGGATCATCACAATCAAGATATGATACTTTGTGCATTTTGAGTAGGCTGGAAGAAAATTTAGGTCTTGTTGGACAATCACCTTCAACGTTGCTATAGATAGCTATGACTCCACTAGTAACTTCGTTGGGCAAGCATAGGTATTTCAGACACACTGATAGTGAGATTAGATTCACTATTGCCCTATGCATCAGTCAGATTATGAGGATTACAGCTCCTCGGGCTCCTTATGATGTGATCACAATGAGAGAGGTTTCGTAGTTGATTGTTGACAGTATGGTTGGGATAGGAGATGTTAGAAGTCCTACATTTGGAAAGAAGGTAAAGATTTTAGAGATGATGGCACAAGTGAGATCATGCATTGTCACGATTGACTTTGGTTATCATGATCTTGTTTTGTAGTTGTTCTGACTCTTCTTGGAGTCCATCAATGAGAAGCATGATAAATTTGTTCAGGACTACATGGGAGTTATTTTGGCTTCCATTACTAATAACAGTGATGATTTATCTCAGCCTATCATGTCATTACTTCTAGCTGTTTGTAAACGAGATTACGTGTCATCTTCAACTACTTATGACTTAGTGTGCAGTGTCTTCGAACAGCGTGAAGACAAGTTGAGGCCCTATTTGGTTGAGGAGGAGCATGTACAGGAAAGGAGGGTGAAATTTGAAGAGAATGTTGGTACTTTCAGCGCTCAAGAAGTTATCAGTCATTATAACAATTCTGATTTTTATGCCAGCAGTCCTTCTCTTGAGCATAACGTTGGTTCAGATGTCATGGCAAGTGCAGAAAATGTTGTGGGAGAAACTCTGAATGTTGGCACGCAAGATATGAGTGTCAAATATAGAGAATGCATGAAAAATACGAACCATAACAGTTCTGATTTTCATGACAGCAATGAGGTTCCTTTGCATCAGCATGAGACAACAACTACTTCACATGAACATGATGGTTCCATGGAGTTGTCGAAGGCAAATACTCAAGCTTTGGGTATTATTGATGCATTGTGTGAGGAGGATTCATGCCACCACAAGTCTGATTTTTCAAATCAGACCATAGAAAACAAATCAGAAAATTCATTAATTAGCAAAGAGTCCCAGGATCGCTTTTTGGATGGACATGCAGATGCTTTGGAAGAAGTGTGCGAAGATATTGTCAAAACAGCAACTTCTACAGTGTCTTTTGAGCCATCCTTTGAGGTACATAGCAGCAGTAACATTGATGATATTGTGAGTAAAGCTAATAGCACACATAATGTTGCTTCTCATATAGTGAGCAATGATGATTCAGCGTCATACCATAGTGCAGATTACAAATCGGAAGATTTGTGTGGAGATGATTCGTCACAGTGGTATCATCATTTAGCTGGGCAATTGAAGGTTAATGATAATATGATTGCTACAGCTTTGGAACATTTTGATGTTGCTCAACAGATGTTGGCCACTTATGGTTGGAGTACTCCTGAGACGAATGAGCACGATGGTAGTAGACTTTCCCTTACAGAGTTTTATACACTTACAGAAGCGATTGGGATAATGAAGAATAACTATTTAGTATTTACTGTTACTATCCGATCGAGATTAACTTCTCAAGTGCGGCGGGATCTGTTTTGGTGCATTGAAGGGAAAGGAGGAGGAGGAGATCAATGAGCTCACCTATGAGCTTGAGATTGCCATGGACTCTTTGAAGAGCACTCAAGAGGCCCTTCAAGAGGCACAGTTGCAGATAGACGAGCTTACCGTGGAGTTGAGCCTAGCACAGACTTCACCACGACAGATACAATTCCAATGCCTATGACAGTTACTAGTGATGAGCAAACAACCATGGATAGTGGTGAAGGGCAAATTGAGCTACATCCATTACTCTTACTGGTGTAGGTGACTGTTGTACCTAACCAAAATTTTTGCTTCATTAAGGCATTCTGAAACAAGTCTAGAAAATTTTTCGTCAAAAAATCAAAATTTCTACAAATAGACATCGAGTTAGGTTTTCTGGGTTTCTTGAGATATGGATGCTGGCAAAACTTTCTAAAAATAGAAAGTTTCTACAAATAGAATCTCCAAATCAGGTGTCGCCCTCAATTCTCATTGGTCGATTTTGCTTCACGATCGGCACGGTTCAGACGGAATCTTCAAATGACCAAGTTTTCTCTACTAGGTCATTTCTGCTTTTTCAGAAGGTGAAGCATGAGCTCGAAAGTCATCAACAGAGAAAAGTTTACTTGCCAGAACTCTTTGACAAGTTTCCAACGCTATTCCAACAACGCAGAACCGACGAATAGTCATCGACTCGATGATGCACGCAAAACGATGCAAGGTGGATCCAAGGTGAAATGAAATGTTGGAAAATCATAAATTTGACTAAGTCTGGTGAAACCAGGCACCCCAGGTGGCTTGGGGCGCCCATCCTCTCATGTGTTAGTTTTTTTCACGTTTTTCGAAAAACGTCGAAAATGCTACCGTCAGCTCGTTCCCGGTTGGTCAAGCTTTGTTAAACTCAGTCAAAAGGCCCATAAAAGCAAGAGATTCATCTCAGATATGCTCGGGCTATCCAGTCTACCCTCATCATGATGCCTGTCCCTGGAATCCTGAAATTGACTAAGTCTGATGTCCTGAAATCCTGAAAAATTGACTAACTCTGAAATCTAGTGGATCCTCAAGAATCTAGAATCTGCATGTCAAATTCCATGGATCTGAGACCTATCTCAAACATCCTAAAAGTATATTTCAAAATATTTAAAGTACAGGAAATTCAATATCTAAACATATACTTAAATATATTTTGAAATATACGTCAGGCAGGACCTTCGAATTTTGGTGAAATTCAAGATTTGCAGCAGAAATTGAAAAATTCAAAAAAATTTCTAAGGCATGGAAAGATAGGCGCCCCATAAGGCTTGGGGCGCCCAAACTCATCAGAGTTAGTTTATTTTTGAAGTTTTTCTCGAAAAATGTGAATCTCCTTCCGTCAGCCCTGTCCAGGTCAGAATTGATCAGTTTGGCACGTTTTTCAAGGCGAACAGAAGGTACAATCAGCTCAATTTTCATCAAGCTTGCATATTTGCCAAATCATCAGACTCATTTT
Source organism: Cunninghamia lanceolata (assembly GCA_027924645.1). Lineage (NCBI taxonomy): Eukaryota > Viridiplantae > Streptophyta > Pinopsida > Cupressales > Cupressaceae > Cunninghamia > Cunninghamia lanceolata. The sequence goes on from BSBN01000438.1 coordinate 7,648,151, forward strand.
CATCCCAGTTGATAGAAATCGACAGCCAAACAAGGGTCCTGTGCCTCCGGAAACGCGCACGCAAACCAAGAAATTGAAAAAGTTGAAAAAACTGAAAAAATGTCTAAGTGTTGGAAAACCAGGTGCCCCAGGAGGCTTGGGGCACCCAACTTGAGCAGTGTTAGAATATTTTCATGTTTACAATGTTTTCTGACATGCTTTGTTACCAATCTTCGCCCGTTGGCAGTTTCCGGGAGGTCAAACTTGGTCAAACGATGTCAGATCGTCAAACGGAAGCAGGGGATGGAATCTTAGTTGATCAATCTCCAAAATGTCAGGATCAGTCAACTTTTTCAGTTCATGATGACATTTTGCCGCCTTGTTGAAGTCGGAGACAGGCCATATTTAAGTCAAAACGAGTGTTGAAGTGTCAAAAATGAAGAAAATTTTGTTAGCACTTCTTTCAACTCGCGTGTTCGATGACATCATCAAAGAAGATATTTTTCGTCATCTTGCACATGAAGCCATAGGCTCCTACAAAATAGGGATGCTTCCTATTCGAAGACATCCACTTGGATTTATGCTTTAAAAGACGCTTTCTTCATGGATGAGGGTGAAGTTTTCTTCTCACACAAATAAAGCTGCTTTTTCGACCAAAAGATTTATAAAGACAAGCTTTTGGTTCTTTATTTCATTATCTTTTGCAGGTTGCATCCAGAGGAAAGATTTTATTTTTCTTTCAACGAAGATTCGAAGACCCAAACCAAGTGCTTTTTCAGTGTTCTTCATAGTTTCGGGTTGAGGAAGAAGAGAGCCTTGCTTTTTCAGGGTCCTTGTTTCAAGGGGATCATTTTTCAGAAATCCGACCAAAGCTTTTTCAATTTTCGTCGAGATGGGTTCATCCAGATTATTATCCTCTTGAAGATTGGGAGTTGTGCTTTTTTTTGGGAAACTACTTTTTTCCTACTTTTTCGAGAAAATCTCCGCTTTTTCAAAATCCGACGATCTAGGTTGCTTCAAAACAGAATTGCCTACAAAACCCATGTGCCAGCTTTTTTCACTCAGAATCAAATTTTTTAGAAGAAATCAGCAAAAGAATATCAATGGATGACATCACCAAAAAGCAAGAATGTGAATGTGGATACATTTAAAAAGAAAGCAGCTTTAAAACATATGCTTTTTGTTTTAAAGCATGTGCTTTCATCCTAAGCTCATCCATTCTATATTTAGAAAGAAATCACCTTGTGATAGTTGGAATCTTCTTTGCTTTAAAGAAAATTGGTTTAAAGCATTTGTTTATTGTATTTTTGTCTTAGAATAGTAATAAAGCTTGTGAGTTGGCAAGTTAGGGTTAATCAAGGAGATTTTAGGGTTCCCTACTCCTTTGATTTTAGTATAAATAAGGGCATCCTTGCCCATTGTTTGTAATGGTAGTTGTGATAGCAAATTTGCTGTGCCTATTCTAGCCTACAAATCTTGATATTTCAAGTGTTTGTTCACTTTGTGTTCATTGTTCTCCGGTGTTTGATTGCTTATTGTATGCCTACCTTTTGCTACAGTATTGCTGTCCTGGAGTTGTATTAAACTTTGTGATATTGAATAGAAGTCTCATGCCTACTTTGCTCTGATATTCTATATCGATTCATCAAGTTTTCGTCGTCAGATGTGTAGCTTCTGTAGCTTTCATTTTCAGCTTTCATCATTAAAGTACTTTTAGTCTTGTGGTGTAAATCTAGAGGAAAACTGCTTGAGTTTTTGTGTTAACAATCATTCCTTGTTCACTTTCAACTTCCTTTGCTCTGAATTTACTCAGGAGATTGAAAGCGTCGTTAGTCTATGCTAGTTGTAGTAGAAGTTTTATAAAAAGGAAAAAACCTCTTCTGCAGCATTTAGAGTTTTATAACCTTGTGCTCGCAGCTGAGAATCAAAAAGAAGATAGGCGAAGTTTCATTATTTTTTCAGTGAACATCAACAAGAAAGGGAACTCCCCCTTCCAATAGGAGAGCAGTTTATCTGTTCATAGCTGTCCGTTTCCAAATCGCATTCCAGAGGTGCGAATTGAAACGCCAACAATAACATAGATGGGATTAGTACATTGGTTGAGAGTAGTAGAGAACCACATGTTACTTCAAGTGTTACTAAAGATAGTCACCTTACAAATGATGCAGAGCAGGTTATTGATAGCTTGTGTGATGAGGTGATTGATTTTGCAGAGAGTTGTGTGACTGAACACAACATTACTCCATCTTTTTCACAAGAGATGTGCAGGGCGTCATCCAGTGTGAAGATTGGTTCTCATGATGATTTGTTTCCCTCTCTTGGAAGCAAATCAGTGTTTACATTCCATCCAGCTGATCTTGATAGACAGCTTATTGAGTCACAGAGATAGAGAGATCAGCTGAAGGTTAAAGGAGAGAAGGTTGATTCAACATTATCTCGCTTTGATTGCACAGATAAGTTTGTGGAGTACCTTCTTTGGAGAGCAAAGTTTGAGGAGAGACAGTATGGAGTCTCAGCTGGTACTCGCATTCGTGATTTGCGCTTTATCAGGCGTGCTTTGGAGACATTGAAATCAGAATACCTCCATTTGCTTCATGATAGGGAGTATGCTATTGGGTTTGCAGAGAGGCTTGGCAGAGCATTTACCCAATTAACTGTTCCGGATCAGAGATGTGAGCCACCTTCAGATTCCAGTGATGGGAGTGTTGAGGAGTGTGTTCCCCATAACTATGACGGTCAACCATTGACAGAGGTAGGAGCATATTATCTTGACTGCAGAGTGAGGAGTGCTCATCACTTCTCCTTTAGTCCACACGTTGATGATTTGGTGAGGCGTAGGTGTGGATTGGCTCAAAGTTTATACCATCCATTGTGGGATGGGTATATACCATCTTCAGAACATGGAACTAGAAGTTGCAAGTACCCGACTCAGTTGTTAGCGAAAGATTAATTGCAGGGTCAGCGTTCAGTTTCCCATCATGTTGACATGTATCCGGCAGAGTTTACTACTTCTATGTCACAGAGACTACTTGTGGATGCATGGCTTTAGAGAGATTATGGTGTCAGTAGACATGATGGCTTAGTTGGATATCACATCCATGAGAGTTTAGTAGAGAACAGAGGGAGATTTGGTGTAGCAGATGTTTTCAGATATTCTTATCTCCACATGACAAATGGATGTGAGTTCCATTTGCATTGGGATCCAGGTGGTGACAGAGTTGGCACTACGGTTTGGTTGGGTCCCGTCGGTTTGCTTCACCATTTTCAGTGTGGTGAAGTTGAGATCAGTTTAGCGCAGAGCAAGTTGAAGGATATCAAGCATAGCAGACTTCCTTTCTCAGTTTGGGATCCAGGAATATATTGTTGGACACTCTACGGCGTGCTATGGGATCCTTCTTGTTCATCAGTGTTCCAGTCAATGTTCACTAATGAGTATTGCAGCATGTACATTGTGTGGTCTGCTTACAGCTTCACCTTTGGTTCACATGTACATGAGTTGTTTCTAATGCACTATTCTTGTGTCCCTGAGTTGGACAGTTGGATTGTCATTTATCTTTGCGTAGTTGAGCTTATACTCGTGTTGTTATGAGTTATTTGGTGATATGTGGGTTATTCTACAGTTCTTCCCTTGGGCCTTTGGAGTGATGTTATCTATTCAGTTGCGATTGCTTGAGGACAAGCAATTTCAGGGAGGGTGGACTGTAATGTCCCCATTTTGAGCGACCATCAGAGTTTGATGGTTTAGCCTATCACTGGGTCCTCGTAGGCTAATAATGGTGTTTAGAGGACCCTGTTGTGTAGTTTTATGGCTCTCCAGAGGGCAGTTGTCTGTGTTTTCATCTCCAGATCCTTCCTATGTTCTGAGGCATTGATATTCGGGGGTTTCTGGCATTATTTGCATATACTTACTATTTATAGTAAGTCAGTTGGACATTAGAGACCCACCTTACTATTTTTAGTAAGGCATCTAGATTGACAGTGGGCGCAGTGGGCTAGCCAGTGATGAAGTCAGAATTATTAAATAATGATTATTAATGGAGTTATGACATTTAATTATTATTAAAGTGTTACTTTAATAATAATTAATTATTTTGGGGGAATATTATATTGACTTCATGTGACTTTATAATTGAGAGGTATTTAATATGATATAGTCAAATTATTAAGTGAGCATTTAATGACTTTATTTCACTTTATTATAAAGGGGTTATTTAATGATATTAAGTCAAATAATAAAAGTCATTGTGTTTGAGCGCCCAAGTGGAGATATATTATGAGTCACGACAAAAGCAAATGAATTTAATATATTTTAATGATCTAATTGCACTTGGGAGTCGTGCATTTTGAGAAGTGATATATAAGGCACTCAAAAAAGCAAATTACTCATTCTGGATTATTATTCAACACTTGGCATACTGAAGAACTTTGGCTGTGAGGAGAAAACAAGGGTTTCTTCTTCAATTTGATCATGGAGAACGTCCATTCTCTTTGATTTGAGCAACCTCCAGGTGTGAAATAGCATCCAAGGGTTGTTGCTTCAGGTGGCTTTATTTCAGAAGTCACATTGTGCTTATTGGATTGATTTACATCAGAACTTGCAAGGGATTGATAGCAGATCAGTAGTTTGGAAGCCAATCATTAATGAACATTTTCATTGCTGTTTATATACCTTATTCTTGGCACGTGGGAGTCACAAGTATACATATTTAAAGTGTTTATCATCATAAATCTGTAGGGTTTGAGAAAAACATTGTTGGTGATCAGAATTATATTTGCTGATAGAAGACTTCATTGCTGATTACCTCTTGCTGGGCCGTACTAATCACATTTGCTTGGCCGTACAAGTCTTTACCAGCTAGGCCGTATAGTCTCTTTAGTGAGGCGTTTGGTCTCTAGGCTGAAAACGCCTAGTTCTTGAGCATTAATTCACCTTAATTGAGGGCGGCCAGACCTAAGCTTTATATCAGATGCATTTGAAAGGTGGAGAACTCACTAATTGTTGCTTGGCGTCTATGTGAGAGGGTTGCACCTGCTGCTGTTATGAATTTCCAGATTTGTAATTCAACTGGCTATAGCTATTCCGGGTATGAAGCATTGTAAAAGCTTTCATTAATAAATCTGATTTTGAAAAAAAACTATTTGTATTTGCTTCAGCATTCCTTCAATTTGCATTGGCATATGTTATACTTGCATCTCTTTTCTTTCCTGGCAATATCTTATGAAAAACACAAAAAAAAAAGTTAAGGCAGAATTGTTTGTAAATATCTCACGAAAGGGGTGGGATATTACAGAAGGGCTGGAATGGCAGCATTAGAAGGGTTAATACACACTTTTGCATCTCCTTAATAAAGGGCTTGGGCCTTGTCAAAAACTTAGACTTAAAATGAGAGCTGAGATGACTGAATTATTTAAGGGGACATCACTACACCAATAGTTTTTGGTGCACCACAAGGTTCAACTTCAAGCAGACCACCTTCATTTTTGTCATTTGAGGTAAGTGCAGTGGAATCAAGGGGAAAATGTAAAGTTATATGTTGATCATCACCAATCCCAGTCATAGATATGTTCAATGTGCAAGTAAGGGAGGGTGCAGATGCGGCTATTGCCAATTTCCATTTTGGTAAGGGCATTCTTTTTCAAGTTGCTCAATCTCCTCTATACAACGAAATGTTTGAAAAGGTGAGCAAAGTTGGTCCTAGGCCCAAATTGAGAATTATTCTAAGGTTAACTTGTTGATGGAGAAGAGAATGGCCAAATGGGTAACAAATGGCTGCAACATAATCATGGATGGGTGGATGGGTATTAGACACTGTCCACTCTTCAAAATAATAGTTTCATGAATCGATGAGCCTTACTTCTTGCGGGCAATTGATTGGTCAAGAAAAGGCAAAGATGTTGAGTTTCAGTTTCAGATCTTGAGAGAGGCCATTGAGGAGGTTGGTCCTCAAAACATAGTGCAAGTGATTACTAATGCAACAAATGTTTGTAGGACAGCAAGTATGTTGATTCAGTCTACATATAGGTACATCTATTGGAGCCCTTGTTGTGTGCATGCTATAAAAAATGCACTCAAAGACATCAAAAATATAGGGTGGGTGAAATACGCAGTGGTGGATGCAAGGGAGGTGCAATTATTCATTTGCAACCACCACACCTCATTGGTATTGTTTCGAACCTTTGCAAAGAAAGAATTCCTCAAACTAGTTGAGACTTAATTTGCTTCATATTTCATTCTACCAAAGAAGATGCTTGAGTTGCAAGAGCCATTGCAACTTACGGCTATGACACAAGATTGGAACAAGTGGAAGGAGTCAAAGACTAGGCAAGGGAACAAGGAGAACAAGACTATGATTAGTGATACTTTCGATCAAATGTGAGATACATCACATCTTTTGTACAACCTATTTTCACCGTCATCAAATTTGGGGATTCTAATAGTCCTAGTCTTGGGGTGATCTACAAGTGCATTGATAGCATGCCTGGCCAAATGAAGGCCACCATTTGTGAGAGACCCCGCCCTAGAGTTGTACAATGACCACATTCACTCCATTTGTTTAGAAAAGGTGGGAGAAGATGAACACCGCTCTACACATGGCTACATATGCTTTGAATCCAATATAGTATGAGGAAAGACTTGGTACAATTCTACCTAGTAATGATCACGAGGTGAGGAATGGCCTCGTGAAGACCATCAAAAAAAATGTATAGTCCGAAGGACACTTCATTGAACAGAGTTGAATGGATTAAGTTCACGGAACTAGATGACTACAAGACTTTCACAAGGATTGATAAGCACACTTTGGCACAGGCCAAGCTTGTTAGTTGGTGCACAATCTATGGACCTCTAGGACCATTGAAAACACTTTCCATTCATCTTCTGATGCAAGAGCATACCTGGAAGAACACATTGTTTTCACAAGTTGCCATATTTTGTTTTTCTTCTTTTTGTTGTTCTTTTTTTCTCTTTTGGAGGGGTCCTATCTTTTATTCATTCTTGATATTGCGACTAGTATTAACTATACTTAAATCCTTGGTGTTGTGATCCATCCTAAAGGCATTAAAACATTGGAGGTGTGACCTAGCAATCAGAAGTGGCTAATTATTTTGGCGTTTTCCTTTGTTGATTGTTGGCGGCTAGTGGACGATATTTTCGGTGTGGAGTGGTGGCGACTTTGAATATTTATTGTGTGTCTATCTTATGCTGCAGCGGTCAGAAATCTTCCAATTTTAGCGAAGTCCGCTAAAGAAGAATGATGACATATCTTTCCTTTGTCCTTATATATGGTCAACTTGGTATTTTGGCCTGTAGCAAGAAGAAATTGAAAAAGTAGTAGAGTTCTAGTTGTTAGAACATAATATTATTTGGAGTCATACCCTTATAAAATTTATATAATGTTCTAATCTAAGGTTATAAAACCTTATGTTATAAAGCTTATACCATTTAATAATTAATAATCTAATAACTATTAGATTACTAATTATTTACAAATGGTTGCTTTGAATGGGTGTGACTAATACTTCTTTAGGTATTATGTCACCCCTTCTCCTTTATTTAAGGAGGTCCTCTCTCATTTGAGAGTGGGTGAATTTGGAGTTTGATAGTGAATATATCATTATGCACAAACGGTATTATTGGCCATGTGGAAGTATGTAGAGGAGTATATCCCCAGATTCAGTCTATTTGTTAATAGACTATATTTGTAAGTGTTTTAATAAAATGATGCTTTATGGGGTTTTTTACCCGCAAGGGTTTTCCCCATGTAATGTGTTAAAAATCTATGCTTGTATAATTCTCTTTTATATTTATTTTATATTCTGTATATAATGATTAGTATCCTAAGATCCTAATTTCTAACATGGTATCAAAGTAGGTTAGGCTATACTAATCATTTTTACAAATTATACTAAGAGATGTGTAGAACTTGATGGGAAACCTCCTTATACTCAACCAACACATGTTCAAGACCATTTATGCAATGCATTTAGTGTGCCCTTTCTATTGTTTTAAAAATCAATTCATTGTTTCATATTTCTTCTTTTAAAGTTATTGATGGTATACATTGATTTATAATCATAGTAGGTGGCCTAATTATAATTAACCAACATGACTTTTTGAACATTATTAGCCTAGCAAAATCATTCAAGATGATCAACATCATTATCATTAACTATGTATTTGTCAAAATCTTGAAAGGACACATCGTGTGCTTCCAACACTTTAAACCTATCTTCTAAAGGTAAGAATCTTAGCTATCTATAAGTCTAATTGACCTCCCATATAAGGATATCCATGATAGGTTTAAAGTGTATCCATCCCTATAGAGTGATATACATGATCCACAAATAAATCATTTTGTTAAAATTTTAGTAGCTAAATAGAACGCAATTATTAGTTAAGAGAATTTTAATCCATTCACGCATTAAGAACAAATCATTTCTCATCCTAATTTTTTTCCGAGTACATATTAGATTATAAATAAAAACAATAAATTATTTATACAAATAAATATTTATTATATAAAATAATTCTTATATTAAAATTTTGCTTAAAAAGTTTAAAATTATTATATATTTCATATATTATAAAAATCATATTAACATATATGTTATGCCACTCACCTCATTCATTTTTCTCTTGTCATTCAAATTGAAAACCTCTTACATGCAGATCGATAGTAAAGCACCATATAATATTTTACATGGAAGTCGTTTCTAAATAGAGGAGGTCGATCATTTACAAAGGGAAGTCAAACATCTTTTTTTACAAACTTTAGCGACTTTTAGAGAAGATTCGTGATCTTTCAAATAGGTCGCACCCTTCCTAATTCCTAAAGTCGCATCCCTTCAGCCAAGTCATTATATAAAGGATGTCTTAGTTCCTTCTAATATGTGAGAGTCGACCAAATGCTAGCAAACACTGGGAGTCAGGCTCAACACCCACAAGTTGCATTTTCTTAAGAGTTTCTAAGGGTTTTTTAGTAAACACTACGCTTCCTTAAATTAGATTAAATGAGTTCAAAATAAATAAAGGACTATATATGGGTCGCAAGGAGGCTATTATATGAAGCATGACTTATGAGGAGGAAAGCCTCTTCTTAATGGTCGCCATCCTTTGTATAGTGGTCATGAATTTTCATTACAATGTATATGTTCATTTCGACCATTTCAAGACTTCCCATAACCTTTCTCAAAATATTTAATATATTTCATCGTTTCGATCATTTCAAGACTTGTGATCACCTTTTGAACGAACTTAAATATTTCATGATTTGAGCCGATCTAATTTTGTCTCCAACACAATAAGAACCTTTTGACTTAGTTTTATTGTATTGAACTGATCTAGTGTTAAAAGATGAATGTTAAAACACTTTCCTTTTGGGATGTTAATGAGGAATGTAGTTTTATTACTAACACTCTAAGAGCTTTTGAAGGGCTTTACAAGTTTCATTTACATATTATTTTGGTCATTTATGCTAGATGATACACTCAATATTTTGGTGGGCATTACAGCTAAATTGGTGGCATTGACTTGTTTGAGATTTTTGAGGTCTACGACCACATTTAGAGCATATTATGTTCATTCTAGATATACTTATTTCTAAATTGAAAGGGGATGCATATTCAATATTTGTGGTTGTTTTTTGTTTTCATTTTACTGGTAGATAAAGCTAAGGGTTTGTTTTTGCGTCTATGTCAACATCTATCATGTATTTGACTAGCCTTCTCTTGTTGACCATACCTACTTGTGAGGAAACATGGTAATATGGGCTAAGTGCATTTTATTAATAAAGTATTATATGTATTCAAATACACCAATACCCTTACTAGGAAAGAATTCCCTTCAAGGTGAATTAAAGTCATTATCGAACTCAATGAAGTGGTTGAATAATTGATACAAAGTTAAGTTATAACTTTTAACAACCCAAGCTTTGTTATAAAAGCACATTGTTAATTATGTGTATTTTTTTTTTAAATTGACAAGAGGAGAAAATTAAAATTGGTACCTTGTAAAGACATTGATGAAGCAATATAAAAATCATCTCACAAGTTTTTTAGACCTTGGCAACATTCAATTTTGTAAAGGTTACATGGTTCTGCAAATTCTAAATCATATAGGAAACAAAGTGATTTTGTAACAACATGGTGGGTGATGATTAAGTTTTTGATAGTAGGAAGTTGGTCAAAGTTGAATCCAAGGAGATCCTACCACAATCAGACAAGTTCATATTATTATTTGACCCCTTATTAGATTGCAAGATAAAAAAAATATGATCGTGACATCAATCAATCCAATGTTCGAGATTCTAAGGTTCTTTTTAGGTCACGATCAGCTTGGAATTAACTTAGGACCTATTTGACTTTAAAGGTACACAACATTTTGAAATGTATATTTGCACTATGTTAAAAAGGGATTATGCATCAAACTAGAACCATTTGTGTCATGGGATTCTAGCATATGACTGTATTCATACAATAGTGGAGCAACTTCCTTGTTGGAGCACTAAAAGTTGTTCCATAATTATTAGGGGCTGGATTTTCTATCTCGACAACATGATATAGCAATTATATGTTTCATTAAATGTATGATAATGCTTGACTTTATGTTAAGGTCGGTATCTGCATCATTCAAGGGGAAAGCATTCTGCTAGTTAAATGGCCTATCCTAAACCCTTAGCACTGATTGGGATGCCTTGAGAAGTTTGTTTTATGATTGTTTTAAATAGAAGGGAAATAATATCTCATTACTAGAATAACTTACTATGCTCTTATATTCACTTTTGGATCACATATATACACAACTTATGATCAAGCTAATAAGTTTGGGCACCTTTGACTGATTGGATGTAGTGTTGGTTGTCTATCGAATAAGCAAGGCAGAATTCTCTGTTGATGTCTTCCTATGTTTAAATGTGTGGGAACTCTCCTATTAGTGGGCACTAGGAACTAAGTAGGAATGTTTCCTTCCCTTGATTAAATTTACATATGGGTTATAAGATGTAGAGTATATGTGGAATTGCAGGGTATCCATATACACTCGTTTGTACTCCATGTACTTCAATAGTCATAACTTAATCATAGATGGATAGTTTTTGAACACTAAGTTCTCATATCCATCCATATACACTTGTTTGTACTCCATATACTTCAATAGTCATAACTTAATCATAGATGGATAGTGTTGGAACACTAAGTTCTCATATCCCAAATAATTTATGATATAATCATAGCCCTAGTCAAATAATTTTATTTTTTTCAGATCTCTAAGTCCAATGCCATTAAAGTTCTCTAACAACTTTGCAAAGTTTTCATAGTTTTTCCCTACATTTATCCCAACATATGTTGTATGGTATGGACTATCCTTCGATATAACTTATAATATGCTTACATTAGCATCATAGGGAGGATAATTTTTTGAGTTGTCATTTTATATGCAATGCTTGTTGGAGGTGAAATAGGAGATAAATGGACTTCTTCTTTCTTATTGATATTTATTTTACGAGGTTGAGAGATGACATTCAATTTACATTATCATGCATATAAGATATTGTCATACATAAGCTCCAATTTTAAATAATTTGATAAAAACTTTCGATGAGTTGACATGGCTAGGAGATTAATAACATTTGATATTAGTTACTTGAATTTATTATAATCATGAAGCAATTTTATCCTATAAGTATATATTATAGAGAAAAGAGGTTTATTAAGGGGCAATACTTCGAGCTATAAAGGTATGTCCAAATGGGTAAAGACATCCAAGAAGATGACATTTTTTATTTTTCATAACTATCTAAAGAGGTCAATATTTTCTCTATACACTATAAATTTATTGGGTATAAATGCACCTACTTGTAATGGGTGGCTATCACCCTTATACACTGTCCGGGGAGCTGTAATGTCCCCTTCTAGCAAGCCAAAATTTTCACAACCTTGCACCAAATTTCAACTCACAAAAAGAGAACATTAGTATTCAATCCTTCTTGTCTCATTATATAAACCATAATTATATAAAACCAAATCTTATAATCATCACTTATATGCATTATTCCTTTCTCTATATTACTTTACAAGATCATAATTTTCTTTCCGGAAGAGTCTATTACTTGGGCCAATCATGTTAATCCAATCATTCACCCAACAAGAGAGGGTTCCTTGGGCACAATCTTGCCATAGGTCCATTGTCATTTCCTTTGATCTAGAATGGCAATCTTCACCAACTAGAGTCAAAGGCCTATCCACTTGTCCCATATTGGCACTCTACACCAATTGGAACAAAGGCCTTTCTCCACTTGCCTCAAATTAGCACTCTACACTAATTGAGTCAAGGGCCTATCTCCACTTACCTCATATTAGCACTCTTCACTAATTGAGATAAGGGCCTATCTCGGTTGAGTACTCTTCACCCCTTTAGAACAAGCACTCTTCACTTGCCTTGGAGGGTTAGAGCCTTATCAACTCGAGCCTTAAATACCTTGGTCAATTGTCAAACCCTTGGTCTCACTTACTTCGTGTGATGGATTAACAATGATGTCAATTTCTCATTCTGGCCTCACTTAGTTATACATCACATTTTCTTATTCAAGTAAGCCTTTCATATCATTTCCAATTGTTCTCATAATTCTATAACCAATATATATGTTTTCACCATAATCATGCCTTATCTAAGAATTACTTACTAATATTCATATCCTTATTCTATGATATAGCTATAATGAAATCCATTTATAAACTTACCATTTATTTTTAATAGTTATAAATTGACGTATTAAATATCCATAAATACTTACTTACCTATTGTAGCTTACCTCGGATTCCTTACCTATTGCTGCGTCTTCTTTCTATTTTCCAATGTTTTCCTTGCTTGATGGAATGACTAATATAATTTTTATTGTATTGCTACTGCCGTTTATATATTATATAATATATACTTTCACCCTCTTTTAGTGTTGATGTACATCTCTACATATTAATTTATGACATCTTTCCTACTTATGACTACTCAGAAATATTTATATATATATATATATATATATATATATATATAATGCAGATCCAAATATATGTATTTATCCGATACTCTTTTTATATTTTCTTCCGATGATGTTTTCCTTCTATCTCACAACCTTTATTTATTTCCCTTTCAAGGGATATGTTCGAAGAGGCACATCTCTTATTATGCTTGGTGGTAAAAGACATACTTACCCTCTTATAATTTTTATTACTTTATATTAATTCCCTTTTGTGGTAAAACTAGTTCTAACCATACGTAACTCCCTTATCATAAGAGGATAGGTTAAAAGATGTTTATTTATATTATTTGTATTTATATTATATCATTTATATCATAATAAATGATATATGATTTATATTATATTATTTATATTTATATTACAATATAAGATAATAATAATAATAATATTTGTATTTATATTATTAGATATATTTATAATATATTATTTATTTATATTATTTGTTTTTATATTATATCAATATAATAAATATAATAATAATATACTTTGTTAATTGTTTTAAATAAATATTATTTAAATATATTAAATAGATTTCATTTATAATATTATTCATATCTTTAATTTGAATGAATAATACATAATGGATTAAATTATAAATTACTAATATATGGACATGACAACCCTCCCCACTCAAGATTGCTTGTCCTCAAGCAATTACAACTAGGATTAAAGGATTATAACTTTTATAAGAACTTAATAGAGTTACTTTATTTTACTATTTCAGTTAGTGTATTTACTTAATGTAATTTTATTGTTATTAAAGAGTTATTTTATTTTTATTTATTTTTTACCTTATTTACTCATTATTTATTACATATTTGTAAGTAAATCTTATTTTTTTTAATGTTGCATCATAGATATATATATTTTTTAAAATATTTTAGCAATGTATTAAACACCATTATTCCAACAATTCATGCAATTCATACCGATGATTTTCATTGATTCTTGTTTTTTATTTTTTATTTTTTATTTTTTTTATTTAACTATTAACCACAAGATGGCAAGATGACTACTTTAATACCACTTGTAATGTCCCCTTCTAGCAAGCCAAAATTTTCACAACCTTGCACCAAATTTCAACTCACAAAAAGAGAACATTAGTATTCAATCCTTCTTGTCTCATTATATAAACCATAATTATATAAAACCAAATCTTATAATCATCACTTATATGCATTATTCCTTTCTCTATATTACTTTACAAGATCATAATTTTCTTTTCGGAAGAGTCTATTACTTGGGCCAATCATGTTAATCCAATCATTCATCCAACAAGAGGGTTCCTTGGGCACAATCTTGCCATAGGTCCATGTCATTTCCTTTGATCTAGAATGGCAATCTTCACCAACTAGAGTCAAAGGCCTATCTGATAGAGAGGACTCTAGGCTGCCTGCTCTGCATCCTGTAGGTGTACAAGACTGTTTGACAACTCTAGCCTTCCTACCAATTCAAAGTGCTAAAAGACATACTCTTTGCAGAGATGGAAAACTCTACTTCTCTGCTTGGTGTGGGACACATACATTGTCCTCACTGCTTCCAAGGTACTGCCTCAATGGCACATAACTTTCTGAGCCCGTTGCCCACCCTTCTCACTCTGTTCAAGGGTCTGGACTGCTTGGTGCTCACTTTCCTTCCCTCTATTTTTCCACCCCTACAAATCTATTTTTCCTACTTGTTTATGTAGCCGGACTCCTCACTGAGCTCGCCTAGAACAAGCATGCATTGCCTCTAACCGGCGATCCGACCACCCCACAAAAGAAAAACAAACAAAAATCATGGCTCTGCTTGATGACCTCCATACTGTACAGTGGAACTTGAGGAGTCATCAAAACAGAGTCATGGTTTGCAACAGAAAACAAAATTGCAGAAACAGAAAGACTAATCTACTTCAGAATGGTAAACTGAAAACAGAAAGGAAAATACACAGATGATCGAACTGCTGTACTTTATTTCTATTCAGAAATTCTGGTTACATCAAAATGCTTCACACACCAAAATTCACTTCTTCGATTCTTCTTCTGCTGAACTCCTCTACAGGAAGAATGCTACATTTTATATCTCTGCTCATGTCCGTTACAGGACGGTTCGATCACCAGAATGGTTCATATTCTAACTGCCCGTTCAGTTCTGTGGTAACGGCAAGATATCTTGACTTTCGCATTCATGAGAACTTTTAGTCCCACATGCACCCGTTCAAGTCGGCCACTGCGGTTTATATATCCGTCGGCTTAGTAAACTCTTGTCGGCACTTTTGCCGACGACGACCCCTGTCTACCCCCATCGGCACAACTCAAACTGTCGGCACAACCACAACCATGCACTCCGATAGTCCCTTGTCTCACCGATACCAAGTCTTCACCCTCCGTCGGCGTGACCACTGTGCATCGGCCTAAAGCCTTAAAGTTACGCCGATAGAAGTCCTTGCCCCGACGTCCAACTCCATCGGAGTAACACATAGCTGTCGGAGTGACTTTCCCAGCCATCGCCGATAGCAAGCCTCATACCGATGACAAGCCTCGGCAACACTTCATCGGACAGACAATAAATATCGGAGTGACACCCACATCCTTCACCAATAGTGATTCTCATGCCGATGGCCTTCACCAACCTTTACCACTCCATCGGGGTAACACCAAGCGATCGGAGACACAACCATAGGCTCCGCCGATGACCAACCTCATGTCGATGGACATCACACATCGGTAAGACCTTCAACCGTCGGCCTACGATCAAATCCTCAACCCGATACTTATACTCACGCCGATGTCTTCGGCCAACTCCACATCGGTGAGACCTACCTCCATCGGTGGAACGTTCCCCTTGCTTGCCGATATCCATTATCTTCCCGATGGTTAGTGCCATCGGCCAGACCTGTGTCTTCGGCCTAACCTTCCGATCTCCTCCCGATAGGCATCTCACTCCGATAAACCCACTACTCCATTCGCTGGACCATTGAACCTCAACAGCGGTTCAAACGCAAGGTTCAATAGTGAGGTTCATCCTCCACAAACATGACCGGCTGAAACATTGAACCTCAACAGCGGTTCAAAATGCAAGGTTCAACAATGAGGTTCAACCTCAAACAAAATGATCGGCGATTTCAACTCCACTACACAAAACGAATGAACACGTTGAACCATTGAACTTCAACAGTGAGGTTCAATCACAAGGTTCAACGAAATGGTTCAACTGCCAAGTTCAACGGAAAGGTTCAACTGTTGAACATAATGCCGAACACCTTCAAAATGCTCGAAAAACTCCAAAAACAAAAACACAAGCTGCAAACTAAAAATTGACAAACCAAAAACTATGTACGGCTGTATTGAGCCTTGGTGCTCCTGCACCATACTCCCCCTGTGCGGAAAGAAACTAAGTCACCTCTGGTGACAATGAGGCAAAGTCAATGCCCCTCTTTTTGAATTCTGACTCTGCAACCCAGGTAGCTTCTGCTTCAGGCAACTGTTTCCATTTGACCAAATGCTCCATGTAGACGCCATGTCTGGTCTGCTTTTGTACTCTTGAATCCAGTATTCTCTCTACCTGCAGTTTGGGTTTTAGTGGCAAAGTCACATCTTTTGCTGTCTATTCCTTCTCTGAAATGGATCCATTTGCTGCTGACTGAGGACCCCTGTATTGCACCAGGTCTTGGACATTAAACACTGGTGAGATTGCCAAATCTTCTGGTAATTCAATTCTGTATGCATTGTTACCATACTTGTTCAGGATTCTGCAAGAACCAATTCTCCTCATCTGCAGTTTGGTTGGCGTGCCTTTCTGCATTCTGGCTTTGTTCAAGTGCACCATAACCAGATCACCAACCTCAAACTGAATATCCCTTTTGTGGGCATCTACTCTGTCCTTGATCTTCTGTGTGTTCTCTGTCAAGGTTTGCTTCACCTGCTCATGCACTTCTTTCATGGATTGTGCAAAATCCTCTGCATGTCCACTTCTGTTCTCCATGTTTCCCATATTTCTGAGCTCACATATACCTCTGGGATGAATTCCATAGACTATTTCGAATGGACTCTTACCAGTAGTCCTATTCACACTGTCATTATAGGCAAATTCTGCCTGATGAATGACAAGATCCGAACTCTGTCCATATTCTTTGGTTATACACCTTAGTAGGTTGCCCAATGTCCTGTTTACCACCTCTATTTGACCATCTGTTTGTGGGTGATATGCTGAACTGAATGACAAATTTGTTCCCAATCTCTGCCACAATGTTTTCCAGAAATGCCCCATGAATTTAGCATCTTTGTCAAACACAATGCTTGCTGGAAGTCCATGAATTCTGATCACTTCTCTGAAAAACAAGTGTGCTATATGACTGGCATCATGAGTCACTTTGCAGGGAATGAAATGACTCATCTTGCTAAACCTGTCCACAACTACATATATGCTGTCATAACCAGTCTTAGTCTTAGGCAAACCAACTACAAAATCCATACTTACACATTCCCATGGTCTGGAAGCAATGGGTAAGGGTTGGTACAGTCCTGCATTTGAAGTGGTTCCCTTGGCCTTCTGACATATGATACACTGCTCTACATACCTTCTGATGTCTCTGTGCATCCTTGGCCAATAATAGAACCTTTGGACTAGTTCCAGTGTCTTATTCAGACCAAAATGGCCACTCAGACTACCATTGTGCTTCTTCTGTATGAGATTTTCTCTCATAGATCCTCTTGGCACACATAATTGTCCACCTTTGAATAGCAATCCCTGCTGTAAGGTGAAATCTGCAAACTCACTGTGAAAGTGATTCTCAAAATCTTGACATACCTTGTATGCCTCAGCAAAATCTTCATCATCTTGGTAAAGATTCTTGAAATCTTCAATTCCAATGCTCTTCAACTGCACTTCCTGCGCTGTGAGCAATCTTCTGCTCAAAGCATCTGCAACTCTGTTCAGCTGCCCCTTCTTATGCTTAATTGTAAAGGTATAAGATTGCAGGTACTCCATCCATTTGATATGCCTGCTGCTTAACTTATCCTGTGAGTTTAGAAAACTCAGAGCTTGGTTATCTGTGTAGACAACAAATTCTTTAGGCAGGAGATAATGTCTCCACTTCCTCAATGCTTGGACTAGAGCATACAACTCTAAGTCATACGAAGAGTACTTACTCTTTGCTTCATTCAGCCTCTCACTGAAAAAGGCTACAGGTCTGTTTTCCTGATTTAGCACTGCTCCTACAGCTATATTACTTGCATCACATTCAATAGTAAATAGCTTATCAAAACTAGGCAACAACAAAATAGGTTGTGTTGCTACCTCTTTCTTCAACCTTTCAAAACTTCTATCTGCAGCTGGTGTCCATCTGAATTTTGCTTTCATTCCACCTTTAATTGTATCCAACATGGGTGCACATATTCCACTGAAATTTCTGATAAAATTTCTGTAAAACTAGGCTAAGCCATGAAAACTTCTCACCTCTGTGGCTGCTCTGGGAGTAGGCCAGCTCAATATGGCTTCTACTTTGGACTTGTCCATCTTCAACTCTCCCTGGGACACCACAAAACCAAGGTATACCAATTCCTGCTTCATGAATTCACACTTCTCCAAATTGATGGTTAGTTGTTCATCATGTAATTTTTGCAAAACAGTATTTACATGTTCTAGATGTTCTTTCTTGGTCTGACTAAAAATTAGAATATCATCTAGAAAAACAACAACAAATTTACCAATGTAATCCTTTAGGACTTCATTCATGAGTCTCATAAAGGTGCTGGGTGCATTTGATAGACCAAATGGCATAACAAGCCATTCATACAGTCCTTCTGTGGTCTTGAAGGCTGTCTTCCACTCGTCTCCTTCCTTGATTCTTATTTGGTGGTAACCACTCTTCAGGTCTATCTTGGTGAAGTACTTTGCTTTTCCAATACAGTCCATGAGATCTTCAATTCTGGGAATTGGGAATCTATACCTTATAGTTATCTTGTTTATGGCTCTAGCATCTGTGCATAATCTCCATGATCCTCCTTTCTTGGGTGCCAATACTGTGGGCACAGCACAAGGACTAATACTCTTCCTGATCAATCCTTGATCTAGCAACTCCTGCACTTGCCTGGAAATCTCTTTGTGCTGATCTGGAGTCATCTTGTAAGGTGCCTTGTTTGGCAAAGATGCCCCTGGAATCAGGTCTATCTGATGGCTTATTGCTCTCTGTGGAGGCAATGTAGCTGGTGTACCATCACTAATTATGCCTTTATACTTCTCCAGTATAGGCTGCATTTCTTTGGGAATCTCTGTCTTCTTATCCTGCTGTCCTTTTGGTTTTACTATGATGGCATAACCAATACCATCTTCCTTAAGAGTATTCAGAAACTCTTTTCCACTCACAACCAAGATATTAGGACTCTTTGTCTGAACTGCATCTTCATCCTCCAATGACTGAATTTTATAGGTGACACCATCCTTCTGAAAAGAATAGGCATTCTTCTCACCATCATGTACTGCTTTTCGGTCATACTGCCATGGTCTGCCCAATAAGAGATGGCATGCATCCATGGGTAGTATATCACATAATACCTTATCCTTATGGCCACCTATACTAAACTCTACCCAACTTTGTTCATTCACTACCACATGTTGACCCTTATTCAACCATGTGACTCTATATGGGTTTGCATGAGTAATTCTTTTCAAATTCAGTTTTCTAACTGCCTCATCAGAAATAATATTATCAGTAGATCCTGAGTCTATGATAATTTTGCATACCTTATTCAAAATCTTGCACTTGATTCTGAATAGTGCTCTCCTCTGGCTTGGTTCAGACTTTACTGGTTCCTTCATCAAGGTTCTCCTTATCATCAGGTTCTCTCCATCTTCTAAGTTCAGATTGACCTCAGGTAACTGGCTGCTGGATGCATTGTCTTGGACATAGTGATTCCTCTTATCACCTCCTTGAGAAGAGGATGTGGTCTTTTCTGGACACCTATATGCTGGATGGCCAAGATTGCCCGTTCAGTTCTGTGGTAACGGCAAGATATCTTTATTTTCGCATTCATGAGAACTTTTAGTCCCACATGCACCCGTTCAAGTCGGCCACTGCGGTTTATATATCCGTCGGCTTAGTAAACTCTTGTCGGCACTTTTGCCGCCAACGACCCCTGTCTACCCCCATCGGCACAACTCAAATTGTCGGCACAACCACAACCATGCACTCCGATAGTCCCTTGTCTCACCGATACCAAGTCTTCACCCTTCGTCGGCGTGACCACTGTGCATCGGCCTAAAGCCTTAAAGCTACGTCGATAGAAGTCCTTGCCCCGACGTCCAACTCCATCGGAGTAACACATAGCTGTCGGAGTGACTTTCCCAACCATCGCCGATAACAAGCCTCGGCAACACTTCATCGAACAGACAATAAATATCGGAGTGACACCCACATCCTTCACCGATAGTGATTCTCATGCCGATGGCCTTCACCAACCTTTACCACTCCATCGGGGTAACACCAAGCGATCGGAGACACAACCACAGTTTCCGCCGATGACCAACCTCATGCCGATGGACATCACACATCGGTAAGACCTTCAACCGTCGGCCTACAATCAAATTCTCAGCCCGATACTTATACTCACGCCGATGTCTTCGGCCAACTCCACATCAGTGAGACCTACCTCCATCGGTGGAACGTTCCCCTTGCTTGCCGATATCCATTATCTTCCCGATGGTTAGTGCCATCGGCCAGACCTATGTCTTCGGCCTAACCTTCCAATCTCCTCCCGATAGGCATCTCACTCCGATAAACCCACTACTCCATTCGCTGGACCATTGAACCTCAACAGTGGTTCAAACGCAAGGTTCAATAGTGAGGTTCATCCTCCACAAACATGTCCGGCTGAAACATTGAACCTCAACAGCGGTTCAAAACGCAAGGTTCAACAATGAGGTTCAACCTCAAACAAAATGATCGGCAATTTCAACTCCACTACACAAAAAGAATGAACCCGTTGAACCATTGAACTTCAACAGTGAGGTTCAATCACAAGGTTCAACGAAATGGTTCAACTGCCAAGTTCAACGGAAAGGTTCAACTGTTGAACATAATGCCGAACACCTTCAAAATGCTCGAAAAACTCCAAAAAACAAAAACACAAGCTGCAAACTAAAAATTGACAAACCAAAAACTATGTACGGCTGCATTGAGCCTTGGTGCTCCTGCACCACTATCCACTTGTCCCATGTTGGCACTCTACACCAATTGGAAACAAGGGCCATTTCCACTTGCCCATATTGACACTCTACACCAATTGGAACAAGGGCCTTTCTCCACTTGCCTCAAATTAGCACTCTACACTAATTGAGTCAAGGGCCTATCTCCACTTACCTCATATTAGCACTCTTCACTAATTGAGATAAAGGCCTATTTTGGTTGAGTACTCTTCACCCCTTTAGAACAAGCACTCTTTACTTGCCTTGGAGAGTTAGAGCCTTATCAACTCGAGCCTTAAATACCTTGGTCAATTGTCAAACCCTTGGTCTTACTTCGTGTGATGGATTAACAATGATGTCAATTTCTCATTCCGGCCTCACTTAGTTATACATCACATTTTCTTATTCAAGTAAGCCTTTCATATCATTTTCAGTTGTTCTCATAATTCTATAACCAATATATATGTTTTCACCATAATCATGCCTTATCTAAGAATTACATACTAATATTCATATCCTTATTCTATGATATAGCTATAATGAAATCCATTTATAAACTTACCATTTATTTTTAATAGTTAAAATTGACGTATTAAATATCCATAAATACTTACTTACCTGTTGTAGCTTACCTCGGATTCCTTACCTATTGCTGCGTCTTCTTTCTATTTTCCAATGTTTTCCTTGCTTGATGGAATGACTAATATAATTTTTATTGTATTGCTGCTGCCGTTTATATATTTTATAATATATACTTTCACCCCCTTTTAGTGCTGATGTACATATCTCTACATATTACTTTATGACATCTTTCCTACTTATGACTCAAATATATATATAATGCAGATCTAAATATATGTATTTATCCGATACTCTTTTTATATTTTCTTCCGATGATGTTTTCCTTCTATCTCACAACCTTTATTTATTTCCCTTTCAAGGGATATGTTCGAAGAGGCACATCTCTTATTATGCTTGGTGGTAAAAGACATACTTACCCTCTTATAATTTTTATTACTTTATATTAATTCCCTTTCGTGGTAAAACTAATTCTAACCATACGTAACTCCCTTATCATAAGAGGATAGGTTAAAAGATGTTTATTTATATTATTATTTATTTATATTATTTGTATTTATATTATATCATTATAATAAATGATATATTATTTATTTTATATTATTTATATTATATCATTTATATCATAATAAATGATATATGATTTATTTTATATTATTTATATTTATATTACAATATAAGATGATAATAATAATAATATTTGTATTTATATTATTAGATATATTTATAATATATTATTTATTTGTATTTATATTATATCATTATAATAAATATAATAACAATATATTTTGTTAATTGTTTTAAATAAATATTATTTAAATATATTAAATAGATTTCATTTATAATATTATTCATATCTTTAATTTGAATGAATAATACATAATGGATTCAATTATAAATTACTAATATAGGGACATGACAGGAGCAACCCTAGAAAAAATAGTTCACCCGTTGCCTTAATTTTTTATGGATCATTACTATATATCATAGTTCAACGAGGACGCGTCACCCCCTAAAATACAGTCGTCTCCCCGTTTCCTTCAGGGAAATGTCCCCACTGTCCCCCGTCGTCCCCCCGCCGTCCCCCAGTTTTGCCACTGCATTTCTTTGAGGCATTCTATCAAACAGTTCGCGTGCCTTGTCTATGCTTCCACATTTTGCATACATGTCTAACAAGGCAGTTGCAACTACAACATCTGAAAAAATTCCTCTATCCTTTATGTTTTGATGGATGTCCATACCCTATTCCAAAGCTCCCATTTTGACACAGGCAGGGAGGATGCTGGGCTAGCAAAGGTTGTGGAATTTGGCTTTACACCAGCCAATTGCATTTGCTTTAAAATTTCTAAAGCCTTTTCAACAAATCCATTTTGTGCATATCCTGCAATCATTGCAATCCATGAGACCACATTTCTTTGAGGCATTCTATCAAACAGTTCACGTGCCTTGTCTATGCTTTCCACGTTTTGCATACATGTCTAATTTATAACTAATTTATACATCTTATAGACTTCTACAGTTATACATCTTTTTATAACTAATTTTTCAAGCACTATGTATTTCAGCGCGCCGCTCCCCCGCCGCCGTCCCCCCACCGTCCCCAAAATTAGACCCCCCTCCCCCCATCCCCGAAACACATCCCTTGTCGTCCCCCCGTCCCCATCCCCGAAACTCTGTGGAACTATGCTATATATTTAATGACTATTTATTTTCCTTGTAGAAACATGGCAAATTATACAAACTTATGAAAATTCCATATCACGTCCTTAATAAGATCGTTAGATCATTTTTTAGTATTGTCATAGCATATTATATGTTGACTTACTCATTTAATTATGGGCTTTTATTATTTTTGCATCAAAAATAAATTTTATTGATTATTATTATCTAACTATGTTGGTAACCTTATTGATAGGACATATACCTTATCCATGTCTTCAAAATATGGTGTAGCTGCTATCACATGGATGGAGTAATATTTAGACAACTATCTTCTATAGTTCCTTAATCAAAAGTTGACTACAAAAATCACTACAAAAGAATCAATGTGCTTAGGAGATTACTAGAAATGTTTTCTCATTTGAATGCTATTACAAGTCCCACTTTATTATATAATAAAGCTATTTTCTATTACTCAAGACTCCTATTTCCAGAAATAAAGCACATTTGAAGTTCATGGGCACTGTCTTCAAAGGAAAGTCCTTCCATCCTAATATTATTCTTCAGTTCTATACAACTGATTATCATATGGTCGATATATTATGTCAAGAAGATCTAGGCTAGGCTCCCAGTAATCATAAAAAATTATATATGCATTATAGCATCAAACCTCTGTGCAGTACAAATTCTCCAAATTCAAATCAATCATTGGCCATTAAGGGGGAGTGTGCATGGAAATATGTAATGTCCCCTTCCTAAGTGACTTTCATGATAAGTAATTTAGCCTTTATCTCCCGAAGGCTAATTGACGAAATAAGGGAGATATTATTAAATTAATTATTTTAGAAGGTTATTACTTAATTTTAAATCAAAAACTAACTTTATTTTAATTAATTTAATATAGTAACTTAAAATACACATTATATCATTAAAGTCACTAAAATAAAATAATAAAATTTTTCTAGAAGCCTCTTGAAGTGGGATTAAAAAAAGTATAAAGGAAGGGGCAAGGCAAGCTTCCAAGCATCTGATTATTGTCATTTGCATTTGATGAGTTTTGTGGGGCCAAAGGTTTCTACATATTGTCTACTTGGTCTTTGGGAACGAAAACTCCCATAAATTAGCATAACTGAGGTGATGAAATATCCTCCGAAGGGTTGCAAATTGGAAGGGATACTTTAGTCCTTTCATTTGTGCTTAAATCTGAAAGTATTAACCAAGGGTTTGGAAGTATTAATTTGCAGATCAGAAGTTTTGTTAGCTACTACAGTTGCGTGAACAGTGCCATGAACAGTGATTCGCTACAGTAACTTGGTGCATGTTGATGAGTATATGCATTGGATTTTGGCTGCCACGACTTCTCAACTCAAGGGCGATTTGTATATCAAGTTCTACATTAAATTTACATCATTTAAATTGGTCATTTGGCATTGTAATGGTGGCTGTCATAAGGTAGCTGTAGAAGCACATTTTATATCAGATTTATAATGTCACTTGTACTCAAACTTTAGGAGTTGCGAAGCCAAGAGTCTTGGCGAATTCATGCTAGCATTGTACTTGAGGATTGCATTTTAAAAAGGAGTAATAAGTCAGGAGTCATATATTGAATGTAATGATCATTTTGATAGCATTATAGTATGCATGCCAGCTGTTTGACAAAATGTCAATTGGCTGTAGGTGTTGATTTATACTTGCCTAAGTCATCTATTGCTTTTGCAAAATACAAAGACACTTGCATTTCATGCTATACTTGTAGTTTAATCATTTAGCATTTATTTCAAGGCATTTGCATCATCTTATGTTCCAATTTCATCAAGAAAAGCAAACTGAAATACAAAAACAGCAAAAACATATTGTGTATGCAAAGTGTTTGACGATATTCCTTGAGCCAAAAATCAATTAAAAGAAGTCAGTTTGAGCAAGGGATATTACAAAATAGCACCTCTAGATGTCAAACCTTAGGCATTTTAATACCTTGGGATGCAAGGAGTTGCCATTGAGGGGGAAAGAGTATGTCTAACAATGGCAACTCTATGTAAGACCTAAAAGGCAAAAAGTAAGACCTCTAGGCATTATATAAGATTAACTCCTTGCATTTTATGTAAGCCCTATGGGCATATTAAAGATTCTTCTCTCTGTAAATCTTCCACTTGTAAAAGCATTGTACTATGTAAGACCTATGGGCAATATGTAATGAACCTTGGAGGGGGGCTGATTTGAGGAGTTCCAGGCTCCAACAAAAACATTGTAAGACCTCACATCATTTTTTAAAACACAGGATTATAAATTGTGACAAAATGACTTTCATGTAGCCCTGAATACATGCTCTTCATTTTGGCATATATTTGTGTCCCTATTTATCACTATCAAAGAAGACCTACGTTACTGAGATCCTTCATTTTTTTTTTTATAGAAATTGACATGTGATGCCCCCTATTAACATTAAGGGGGAGTGTTAGAACATAATGTTATTAGGGGTCATACCCTTATAAAATTTATATAATATTCTATATAAGGTTATAAAACCTTATGTTATAAAGCATATACCATTTAATAATTAATAATCTAATAACTATTAGATTATTAATTATTTACAAATGGTTGCTTTGAATGGATGTGACTAATACCTCTTTAGGTATTATGCCACCCCTTCTCCTTTATTTAAGGAGGTCCTCTCTCATTTGAGAGTGGGTGAATTTGGAGTTTGATAGTGAATATATCATTATGCACAAATGGTATTATTGGCCATGTGTAAGAATGTAGAGGAGTATATCCCCAAGTTCAATCTATTTATTAATAGACTATATTTGCAAGTGTTTTAATAAAATGATGCTTTATGGGGTTTTTTTTACCCGCAAGGGTTTTCCACATGTATATCTTGTGTAATGTGTTAAATCTATAATTGTATAATTCTCTTTTATATTTATTTTATATTCTGTACATAATAATTAGTATCCTAAGATCCTAATTTCTAACACTAGTTGAATTAGGAGTGTTTTTCAGTGATCGTAAGTCTTTAAAAGGTTACTTTCAAAGTCTGAGGTTTTAAAAAAATATTTTGTTTTGAGTCATGAGTTCCAGCCATAGGAGTCTGTGTGCTGGGCACATAAATTCTGTGCTCCAGAATTGTATTGAGCAGAAATAGAAGACTTTGGTAGTATTTTATTTGTGTTTCTGAATAGAAGTCACATACAATCTTAGAGTTGAGTAATCTGTTGCAGATTTGTGCAGGATAGAAGTCATAGTAGCTGTTGTTTGAATGCTGATAAACAATACAATTGGTTGCTGATATATAATCCTGTTGAGCTGGGAGTATATTTTTCTGACAAGATTATGTTGCAGGACTGTAAGTGATAATAGTCTGATTCAAAATCTTTGCAAATTATATTTTACCACTTCATCAATTGGAATGTTTTCAAGTTGTTAAGTGTTGATGGTAATTTTTGAAGAATCTGTGCTTGGAATCACATTGTTGTTGAAAAATATTAACCTGTGTGTGAAGAGAGCTACAGTATCAACTGCTCTTCAGTGGGCAGCTTGATCCCAACTGCATTATCTTCTCTCACAAGTTTCTAGTTCCACTACTACTAAGAGGAACCGGTCCACTTATAGCTTTTATCCACTCTCTAAAGAGAAACAGACTTACCTCTACAAGAACAGAAAAACTTATTGCAGTGCGTGGTGCTTTGTGTCTAATTGATCGCAAGACCCTGACTAAGGCAAAGCCCAACACAAGGGTGGGATGTCGAGCCCAAGGAGCCACAACAACTTGATACTGTCTACAATGTGCAGATGGGATTGGAGGAAATAGTTCCACTTCCTTCCGATAGTTCCAGTGATGAAGAGTTTCTTAGATATGCAGCTACAGATGATCATGACTCTAATTTTTGAGTTTGTTGCTCAAACAAAAACAGCTATGGACATTGTTTTTGGCAATTTGATTTTGTCATTGTGGTGAGTGTCACTTGTATAACGACACTGTAGTTGGTACTTTGACTTTTCAGCTTATTACTTATTTGAATATTTCAATTTGAAACGGATTCCAATTTTCGGATACTATGATGATTCATGAATGATCATTGATATTCAAATTACTACATTCTGTCATTTTGATGTATGATTCGACAATTTGAATTAGTCCTTGGCATTGTGTAGTTTAAGTTATTAGTTTGAATTATCCATTATCAATCTACCATCGATCATTTGTTGTAATGTGTTCTTAATTCTCAGATTTTGTTACCTGTATTTCTTTTTAGCATCCTACTATATATATAGCCATCCCCCACCGTCCCCAAAATTTTGCCATCCCCGAAAAACCACCCCCCATCCTGGAAACTTTGAAAAACACTGAAAATATGTCCATCGTCACCAATAGCCACCATAACCGATACCATAACTCAAACCATCCCCTGACTTGACATGACCTGCTCCAGTACATACTACATGTCCATGACAGGAAGCATTGAATGTGTAGCAAATAGACTGGTCAAACATCTAGTAGATGGACAGAAAAGACCACTAAGGCAGAAAACTATGGAGTTGTCTGATAATACTGCATCTTGAAAAATGGGTGAGTTGATAGATTAGTGCAAGTTCACTGCATTGATACTCAGACTATAGTGGCATCATGACTATGGAAATATAGGTCCACATTTGGATTCACCATAAAAGTGGTGAATAAGGCTGTCAATTGACATATTCAAGCTTCAACCCATGGTGTCGAGTGTCTATCAAAGATTTTAATCATGGATGGGTTAATGAACAGTTTGGCACATTTATAAATAAACATTTCAAAAGCCTGTCCTAGTGAGAATAAATACAAACGGGGCAAAATATGATGGGTGTAATGTATTAACTCCGGGTGTGACCCAGACCTACGAAGGTAGAGGGAAAAATGACAATTTGAGTTAAGTGAAATATGGAGGAAATATAAATAACATTTATAAAAAACATGTGGATCAGGTAGCATTTAGAGTGGTAAGGGATGCATTCTTCAATTTAAATAGTATTCAATTTTAAAACTTAAAAGCATATTAAAGCTAGATGATGGGAAGGGGGGCAAAGAATTGTGAAATGCAATTCATCAAATTGGAAATATAACCGAAAATAGATTTGCTTTCTCAAAACAGAGAAATGTAACTGAAATGAGAGAAATTTTCCTTTATATATTTGGTGTTTTTGTTTATGATCTTTATTTTGATGGTTTTTGGGGATGTCGCGGGAAATCTGCAACAGTTCCAGATATAGCTTTTGACTGTTGTACTCCAATCTGAATCTGGATGTAACAAGATACCCAATCCACGCCATACCACATCTGTATTCCTACTGACTATGCATAGCAGTAAGGGGGATGTGCTTATTCAGTAATATAGCTTATTTAAACATTATTGTGTATATTCGTATGTATCAATAAGAGGAGAAAGCGGCTCCACTATATAGCCTATTTATGAATTAACACAATTTTGGGATTGATGTGAACTAAGAGCTTACTTATGAATTAATACAATAATAAGTTATGGCATGAACCATCAAATTATTACAGTTCAATTCAAATACTCCATCATCGAGATAGTTTTCAGCAAATTCCGTTTTTCTGCTATGTGTGGTGTAGACTTGATAAATGCACAGCCAAGCAAAAGAGAAGGGTCAAAAGTAGATTCCAATTGAGAATAAATTATTTTTAAAATGTTCTGAAATTCCCATTTTGCTTTGAAATGTCACAACAACTCTGCATTGGCATAACACAATTTGAGGGCAAATATCTTTTTAAAAATGCAAAACTAAAGGGTTTGATTCAAAAGGTTACTCCAATATAGTGAATGTGTTACACTTGCAAGTTTAGCAAAGGTTCCAACAAAAAGGGCTTTTGCAATCTTCAGCATACAGACGACCCATTCAGAGCCAAGGAGAAATGAAAACCAGCAATAAAGCATATTACTCATAAATGCCATCACTTACTAACCTGACGAAGAGTTCGAGCAACTAAAGCTTCTATAACTGGACCCCTTTCATCATTCAACAGATGCACTTCATCAATAATCAAAAGTTTAACAAGAACTGATAGTGACATGTCACTGCTCTTGCGTGTGATCACATCCCATTTCTCAGGTGTTGTCACAATCATCTGCAAAAATGCAGACATAAGATACATGATTTTGGGGAAACCCAAAACACATAGTTGCTTTAGCCGATGATAAAAACAATCATAGGTTAAAAGAAAAATAGAAGAGGACCTGTGTTTCTTCAAGCTCGTTTTTACTGAGCTGCATATCACCTGTAAGTTCTTTCACAGTTATATTTAAGGGAGATAAGCGGCGACTAAAGGCTGTTGTTACCTCTGCTGCCAATGCCTGTAAGAAAGCATTCACTATAATAATGCTAACCGTATAAATTTTAATGTACATGCCTGAGAGTTAAGTTAGAAATTTACCTTCATGGGTGCAACATAAACAATTTTGAACTCATTCTTATGCAAAATTCCATTCTTCATATGCTGTTTAATCTGCAAATTTGATAACCAAATTTACTTAAACAATTCTTTTTAAGTGGTTGAACCAGAGATGAATAGAAGAGGAAAATAAAATCCAGAACACTGACATCCATCTGAATGTAAGTACTCAATGAATAACTATGGTTAGCATTAGAAATCTAATTTGCAATGTTGATAACCAAAAAGAACCCATGAGATAAAAACTCTCTCATGGATTTATCCTCTGGATCCACTACTGTCAATACCTCGTGCAGAATAGCGATCATGGCAATATTCGTCTTACCAGCTCCAGTAGGAGCACAAACCTAAAGTAAACAACACCAAAATCCAGTCAACTGTGAAGCTAATACATCACAAGTATAACCTTTATACATTCCATGAAGACCAGTAAGCCTCTGTATAACCATAGAACCATATTTGCAGTTCTTTATAACATAAAAAAAATTACAAATGCCTCACAAGTATATTTTCATTGCTGTTGTATGCAGTTGGGAATATCCGACTTTGAATGCGGTTCAGTGTTCTATATCCCTCAAAGGCAGTTTGAGCAAAACTATCCAGGCTCGTAATTTCAATCTGCAAACATTAACATTCAAGATCTTATAAATGTGTGAAATGGAAAAAGAATTTCTATGGTCCCCAAACCATCAGGGTCATCTATATCAAATAATCATTACCACCAAAATAAAGCAACAACTACAGAAAATGTATTTTTTTATCAAACTTCAACAGTGAAAACAAAATGCAAATCTATAAAAAGCAAAATAAGGGAATAACACTGAAAACAGAATATATAACTTCTAAACCAATTAAATAAATTTGGAAAAAAGTTGAAAGGAAAGAAGATGCTTTACTGCCATTCAAAAAACACCACGGCAGTCAATGTGAGTTGTTTCTATAGTTGCTGTTGAATATAATTATATAAGTAGAGGAAGAAATAGAGCATCTTTTAGCTAATTCAAAGTTTCTATGCTTACAATACTAATAATTGTCTAATGGGTAGAAAGAATTTGTGATGATCCCAAAATTATCTACATGTATGCTAATTTTTATTTCAGATAAAGGATGAAGGCATGACTGAGGAGCTTCTGTGGGAAGAATCTTTGTGTTCCAAGGAACTTTTAGAGTGGGAGCTTCGGGAGGGCATTTATTGGAAACAGAAATCCCGGATTAGTTGGCTTCAGGAAGGTGATAAGAACACTTTTTTTCTCATAACTTGGTGAAGGATGGTAGATGTGGTAATGCTTTGGTCTCTCTTCTGCTAGGGGAATAGTTGAACTCTTTTCAAGATATCTCCAACGAAACGGTTAGGCACTCCTCCTTACTATTTACAGAACAGGGTCCTCGGGACATGGATAGTGAGAGAACCATTCTTGATTGCATCCCCTCCTATCTCTTTGGAGGAGGTACAGTCTGTTGTGTTCCAAATGAAGAAAGGTAAGGCTCCTAGACTTGATGGTTTTCCCATAGAATTCTTCCAGGAGTTTTGAGAAATTTTGAAGGGTAACTTGTTAGAGGTTGTTTGAGAGTCTCGGGATAATAAACAAATGCTCAAAGCCATCAATTCTACTTTTTGGCTCTTACTCCCAAAAAAGGAGCCCCTTCTTTGGATTATTTTCATCCTATTACACTTTGCAATGTCATTTACAAGCCAAGATACTGGGTTCTCCCATATCGGTCCCCGTGCCCATATGGGTTTTGTCCAAGTCCGGGTATGGGGCCGATACCCCCAGGGATTCACCCAGGGTCCGTCCCGGGAACCCAAGGTTCCCAGGGCGGACGTTGGGCGAACCCGGGCCATAAACAGGTGTCCATGAAAAAATTTAAAACATTAAAACTTGTCGATGAAAAATTAAAACATTAAAACTTCAAATTCTCCCCTAACAGCATGCTTTAGGCGGAGCAGAGGGACTATGGAATATAGTAGTTGGAGAAGCAATTCGATCCCCTTCGTTCAGCATCAATCCCTGCGTTCAACATTTGTATATCACCTTCATCCTTGATATAGATAACAACCCGGCAGATGTTATTCAAGTTCATCAAGTGAATGGCGGATGTATTTGTTCGTAGTATAAAGTATTTAGATGTTTTGTTTATTGACAATTATTAATATAACTGTTTTTTTGAATTTTTTATTTTTTAATTTATAATATTAAAAATTATAATTTTAAAACATATAACTATATATTTTATATAACTATAATTATAATTTATTAATTTACAATGCAACATTTAAATACTTATTATTAAACAATGCAATTATAGTTATTTATTAATTTACAATGCAAAATTTTTTAATTTATAATTATATATAAATTAATTAATTTACAATGCAATTATAGTTATTTATTGATTTAAAATTGTAATTAATAATTAGTATACTTATTTATTAATTTACAATGCAACATTTAAATACTTATAATTAAATATAAATTATAGATATTTAAATATAATTATATATAAATTAAATATAATTGGTATACATAATTTATTAATTGTTTATATAACTATATAACTGTAT
This sequence comes from Cunninghamia lanceolata, assembly GCA_027924645.1. NCBI lineage: Eukaryota > Viridiplantae > Streptophyta > Pinopsida > Cupressales > Cupressaceae > Cunninghamia > Cunninghamia lanceolata. The sequence continues at coordinate 7,680,573 of BSBN01000438.1, forward strand.
ATTAAATAATTATATATAAATTAATAATAATTATATTTTATAATTTTAATACATATAACTATATATATTTTAATATTTATATAGCTAAAATTATTATTTACAATTTTCTATATATAAAATATGAAGTTTATATATATATATAATAATATATATACATAAATATAAATATTTATTAATCTATATATATATATATATATATATATATATATATATATATATATATATATATATATATATATATATATATATTAATTTAAATATATATATTCTTTAATTATATATATATATATATATATATATATATATATATATTGTCGTACGGTACCCGAGCCAAAAAAAATTTGTCATATCCGTGTACCCGAACCCCGTATCCGTATCTGAATCCGTACCAGGATCGGCAACTTAGCTTACAAGATAATCACCAAGATTATTGCAAAGCATTTGAAGAAGTGTTTGACTCGTCTGATCTCTCCCGAGCAAGGAGGCTTTGTGACAGGGCATCAAAATTTGAATGGCATTGTTGTGGTAGCTGAAGCCATTCATTCTATGTCCACCTCTAAGGAAAAGGCCATGTTCATCAAGCTTTATATGTCAAAGGCTTACGACAAAGTCAGATGGGTCTTTCTTCAAAATATTTTATTGGCTTTTGGTTTTAGCTCAATTTGGGTTTGATGTAATGTGTCGTACCTGTTGGTTCTTTTTAAGATATTAATAGTCTTATTTTTAATTTTTAATTGTGTTCTTTTAGACTAGACAGAAGATGCAGACGGGGTTTCGGTTTTCTTGAGATGTGTTTGTTGGAACAATACAATATAGAGCATATATTGAAAACCCAGAAAAAGTACAATAGATATGAAGAAAATATGAAAAACTAGATCATAGAATCACCAAATATGAATTACTATTACATACCCATGTTCAAATATGCAACTTCGTACAATTGTTGTAGCTTGACCAGCAAATGGGTAGCATAGAACTCTCCTCAAATCACTCAGAATGATAGAATAATGATAAACAGTGAATGATGCAATATCAGGGACCCTAAACGCCAAGGATGAAGTACATAGTGCATGCCCAACAAGGGAAAATAGCTCCCAGCTGCTCCAACGCCACTCCAGGCTGATGTACGGCCTTGCTGTAGCAAGTTTCAATCCCAAACAAATATTAAACTTATCAAAACTACCTCTAACATGTTTGTTTAATACTGCAGACCCAAAACGTCCAAGCCAGAGGATTATTTCTGCTCAAAACCCACACTAAACAGCCTTCAAGATAGTATGGCCTACTCATGGGAAGGTACAGCCAGCACTGTAGAATATACGGCTGCTCCAACCTCAAACAACAGCTACAACTCCATTCAATCTGCAATGTATGATTGTTATCAGTTGCTTCAAAACCTAGACTGTGAATGATATGAACAATGAATCCTCAAAACCTCAACAATACAAACTCCATTGAAGCTCCTTTGCAAACATTGTGTGTATATGTCAATCTAGCACCTTTGGATGGTATTGCACATCTGTAGAATGCTGTTACTAAGGGAAGTTTTCGTCTCCAAGAGCCACCAAGGTTCAAATCCTCTCAAACCCTCAAGAAACCCTAGTAGAGCAAAAAGCATCAAGTTTATAATATCCAAGCATATCCACAAATGAGGCACTTTTCCTCTTTTATAATTCTCTAAGAGGGGTCGATGCACTTTGGAGGGAAATATTTCTTTTAATTTCACTTTTAATATTTTCCAAGGTGAGCGCTTCATAAAATGACTTAAGTGACTTTTAAATATTTTATTTTTCATCACTTAACCAATAAATCCCAAAGTTCAATATTTAAATTTTAAATAATAATATTAATTTACGGACTTTAAAACGGAAGCCCAAATGAACTCGAAATTCAATGATCTATAGCTCGCCGGCAAGGTCTCGACAAGACGCATCCACTCCAAGTCTAAAAATCCCGAAACGGCACCAAACCCGAATTTATTAAAAATAGCAAATCTGTTACAAAGCATCCAAACTAACACTGTCAATGCCAACAGCGCCAACAAATCCACACCAACCTCCACATAACTAACTAATCCATCCAAAGCTCTGCTATTTTCCCTTGTTAGCTAGTCTACGGGACCCCAATTATAGACGAACTCTTCAACTGACTAACTGGGCTAAAAAGGGGACATTACATTTGATTGGGTTATGAGTTGTGTGACTTCGACTTCTTTCTCAGTATTGATTAATGCAACTCCCTCAACTTTTTTTTCAACAACCACAGGACTTAGACAAGGGGATTTTTTATCTTCTTATTTGTTTATCTTAATGGATGAAGGTCTTGGTCGTTTATTGAAGCAATATCGAGTGAGAGGGCTCATTCAAGGCTAGGACTGCACACGAAATCTTGATTCTCAGTCTCATCTCTAGTTTGTGGATGATACTACTCTTAGGGGGATGGCTAGGATCAGAGAGGCAATTAATTTCATAAAGGTGTTAGACATTTACATTTTTGCTTCCGGTCAGCAGCTTAACGAGGAAATATCTAGTATCTTCTTCTTCGATACTCCTAAGCGTATTCAACATAGAATTGCAGATATTCTTCATTTCCAGATTGACACTTCGCCTGTGGAGTATCTTGGAGTTCCTCTCACTACTAGGAGTCTTAGAAGAAATCATTGATAGAAAATTTTGGATCGTTTTCGCATGCGGGTGAGCCATTGGGCTTTTTGATGATTATCCTTTGTTGGTCAATTGACTCTTTCAAAATCTATCTTGCATACTCTGCCTATATATAGATTTCTAATTCTAGCTTCTCCCAAAAGCTTTCTTAAGTAGTTCAATAGTCTTTCCAAAAAATTCTTATGGGCAAGAAATTTAGAAACTCAAAAATGGAGTCTTGCAAGCTGGGATTTGGTTTGTCATCCTAAAAAGGTTGGTGATCTTGGTCTTCAACAGTCAGAGCTCAATTGTCAAGCATTGGTTGCCAAATTACATGGGAGATGGTGTAAAAATATTGATCAACCGTGGGCAAGAATTCTCAATTTTAAATACCTAGAGGGGGTGGATGATGAAGATATTTTACGGTTGGAGTTGATTGGGAAAGGTTCCTTGATCTGGAATACCCTGAAAAGGGGGGCTTTGCTTATAAAAGAGGGGTTCTTTTGGATAACTAATAAGGGTAACAAAGCTTTGTCTTGGGATGATTCCTAGGACAACCATCCCCCTATCCTCTCTTCCTTTCCATAGCTTCAGTCTCTCGGCAACATTTTTCTAGAAGTTGGATGGTCCAAAGTTGCTAATTTTAGATATTCCACTCAACTAGGGAGATCTTTAGTTCTTCAGTGGAAAGAACTTCAAAATTGGCTTGGTGGAGGATCGACAAAGGATCGTAAGACTTTGGCAGCAATTCTAGCTACGAAACCCTGTAGTTCTCTAGAGGATTCAACATTCTTGCTTGAATCCATGACCCAAAAGGTGTGTATTCTATTACTCTTGGTTATCACTTTTTAGAAATGCGAAGGGAGGGAATTGTTGAGTTTCCTTGGTGGCAAAGAATTTGGAACAAGTTTGGCTGGCCCAAGTGTAATATTTTTATGTGGCTCCTAAGTCAAAACAAATGTCTCACTTGGGACAATATTAGAAAGAGAGGTTTCCAAGGGCCCTCTAACTACTTTCTTTTGTGGCAATCATAAAAAGAGCTCTAGTCATCTATTTTTTCAGTGCCCTTTTTCTAAGGAAATTTGGAGTTATTGGTGGAAGCTGTGGAGTAGACTGTTCATCCATGCTACTTCCCTTTCTGAGTTTTGGAACAGCTTGGGAAGCCCACTACTTCTGCTTTCGTACTTCTAGTTGCTTGAGACATGGGTCCTATTGTGTAGTTACACAACACGCCCCATTTTGCCCTAGCAAAACAAAGACCCAACTTTTTTTTCTTCTGCTAGTGTGTTTCCCTACTTTTTGGGCGGTATGGCAAAAAGATCATGTCATGATATAAATCCAGAAGGTTAAGTCCAGGAATCTCCTTGGAAGCCATTCCATTGGATAAACAATTGAAAATAGAGCAACTTTGCCTTTTGAATCATAGCAAAATTCGAAGAAACAAGAAAGTTATGGCTGGTCAAAGTTTCGTCAACGGGGATATGGATGTTACTCGTGTAATATCCTAATCTTCATTTTAACATCCGAATCCTTATGAATATCCCTATCCGAGAGACGGCCCATCAAATTTACACCTAATGTGAACTCCGTAGATCCAGACATAAAGTCATGGATATTTTCAGCACGGATATATCACTTCGAGATATCCATCCTGAGATATCCATGTCCATTTACATCATCATGCTTCGTCTCGAAGTGATAGGTTGGTCGTGCTGACATCATCTATATAGATATTTCGTAATTGCTTAATATCCAAATCCCGATGACATCATTTAAACTTCACTTATATAAACAGCTAACGTCATACGGATATTTGTTCATATGGATATTAACCTTGTCGAAAATCCTTACCTTTACCAAACATCCCGATCCGGATGACATCACGTCATCTCGACCCATAAAGAGTTTCAACTTCGCTGATGTCATATGGATATTAGCGCGCATGGATATTAACTTTTCAAAGATCCATACCCCACTTCTAATATCCATGTCCATATGACGACACTTCGACCCGACTCAACACAGAAGCCTTATCCTGATGACATCACACAGACATTTGAGTCCTAGATGTTTCGTGTCCACATGGATATCCCGACCTTCCAAATATCCATGCCCCTATCTAACCAATGTTATTAAGGCACGTGTCCACATGGTTATCCCAACTTGTTTTAAACAGAATTGAAGCCTGATAGTATATAGACCATTAGATATATGAGATATGACATCATGTGGAATTCATGGGCCCTTTGAAAATCAATTATCTGATGGTGGAGACTATAACTAATTAGTGCCGCCCAATCATAGTATTTTGTTCTGTCAACAATCTGGGACATGATATAAAACATCCAAGTCCGAAATTTGTTAGCTTCTGCTTGACCTGTGATTCGGCTCAGCAGAGTAATCATTATTGCATGTTCTTCCTTGAACTCTCCACGTCCAAAGTTCTTTGGCAAAACATTCTGCTTTTCTTTCAACCACTTTTGAGCAATCTTTTTCCGATATTTTTCTTTATCATTGTGCCACACCCTCTTGCATTCTTCAATAGAAATGATTAAGTTCTCCTTCCATACTGGTATTGAAAAACATTTTTCAATGTCATTTGGCCTGAGGCTGCAGAGCACACGTCCATCTGTTGATTGGATGTCTCTTGTAACTGAATTGTAATGCTTAGTGCAAGCAATCACGAATTCAATACTCTGCACTGTGATGGGGAATGAAGTTGCTGCAAGCAACCCGAAGTGACTCAAATTCCTGATAGTGATGTTTCTTGCATCTTCCAAAGCATGCAAATTGAACACTAGAAGCACCTTATGCAAATCTGTCTCCAAAGTTCTCAGGTAATCATGAACCAACGTCGTTTTAGGTTTGATCTCTATTGGAGAGTACTGCATACTGAAAAACTTGAAGAATGACTGTGAACACACCTATGTCGGAAAAATCTTGGGCAAAAGGCTGAAAATTGTTTGTTGATTTCTTCTAAAAAGCAGATTTCGAAAGAAAAAGTTGGCACATGGGTTTTGTAGACGATCCCGTTCTGAAGCAACCCAAATCGTCGGATTTTGAAAAAGCTGAGGATTTCCTGAAAAAGCAACAAAAAAGCAGATTTTCGAAAAGATAAAAATTTCCAATCTTCAACAGGATGAAAATCCAAGTGAAAATGGACCTTGGAAAAGCGTGCCTCTGTGCTTCCTAATCCCGAAACTATGAAGAACACTGAAAAAGCACTCTGTTTGGGCTCTCAAATCTTTGTGAGAAGAAAAATATGTCTTTCTTTCCTCTGGATGCAACCTGCAAAAGTAATGAATAAAGAAGCCAAAAGCTTGTTTTATAGAACTTTAGGGCAAAAAAGCAGCTTTCTTTGTGAAAGCACAAATCTTGAAATTTATCCATGAAGAAAGCATCTTTTAAAGCACAAATCCAAGTAGATATACTCGAATAGGAAGAATCCCTATTTTATAGCTACCTATGGCTTCATGTGTGAGATGATGAAAAATATCTTCTTTTGATGATGTCATCAAACACGCGAGGTTGCAAAAGTGTTAGCCAATTTTTCCTTCGTTTTGAAATTTTTGCACTCGTTCTAACTCCAGCATGGCCTGCCTCTGACTTCAACAAGACGACAAACTGTCACCGTTGACTGAAAAAGCTGACTAATCATGGCACCTTGAAACCTTATCAATCCTGATTTCATCCCTAGCCTCGAACTGACGATCTGACGATGTTTGACTGCAATTTTGACTTCTAGAAACTGTCGTCGGATGAAGATCGAGAAGCGGCTAATGGATGACATCAGTAGAACATGAAAAACGAAACTATCTCTGGAGATCCTAGGCACCCCTAGCCTCCAGGGGCGCTTTTGATTCCATGCCTTAGCCAAAATTTTTGTATTTTCAACTTTTTCAATTTTTTGTCTTCTGTGCGCATTCTAGTGACTATGGGGCCCAGTTTGGATGTCGAATCTCGCATGTTGGAGCAAAATTGAGACTGATGATCAGTCGAGTAGGCAAGCCTGATGAAAACTGAACTGATTGTACCCTCTGCCTATCTCTGCCTAGTTAGTATAGGCCCCCCCAGCCTCCTGGGGCTCCAAAGATTTCATGCCTTAGAAAAATTTTAAAATTTTTCAATTTTCATTCTATTTCTCCATTTTGCATGCCACAAGTCCCGTTCGATCTTCGTTTTTGGTTGTCCGGTTGATCGTTGAAGCAGGATGGGAGGTGATCTGAGTAGCCAATTTCCAGGTTTTATGGGCATTTCGACTGAGTTTGACTGATTTTGACCACCTGGAAGCAGGCTGACAAAGACTTTTTGACGTTTCTTGAAAAACGTGAAAAATATTCTAAGTCTGAGTATGATGGGCGCCCCCAGCCTCCAGGGGCACTTGGAAAACTTTGCCTTAGTCAATTTCATGATTTTCAACTTTTGTATGCGGTTTACCTCGTTTCCCGTGCTGACAGGGGCTTTCTATCACTGATTTCAATGATTTGTCGTGGCGACTACCACTAGATGAAGGATTGACTGGATAGCCTGGGTATATCTGACATGATTCCCAGCTTTTCAGGTCCTGTTGACCAAAATGACTACTTTTCTCCACCCGAAAACTGGCTAACGGAGGCATTTTTTAACATTTTCTGAAAAACATGAAAAAAATCTAAGTCTACCAAGGTTGGGCGCCCCCAGCCTCTAGGGGCGCCTACCATTTTTTGAGGAATTTTAACTTTTCTTTTATTTCTGGGTTCATCATTCTTCGTTGTCCGTTCTTCGTCAATTGATGATTGCTTGACAGTTCTGCGTTATCTGAACAGTCTTGAAAACTTGAAACTAACCCCTGGCAGATGAACCTCCTCCATTAATGGCTTCGGAGCTCGTGCTTCGCCTTTTGAAAAAGCAGAATTGACCCAGTAGGGAAAACACGACCTTTTGCAGATTTCGTCTAGACCACCTTGATCGTGAAGCAAAATCAGCGAATCAGACTCAGGCATGACACTTGAATCAGAGATTCTATTTTTAGAAAGTTTTGCCAGCATCCGTATCTCAAGAAACCTAGAAAACCTAATTTGACGTCTATTTTTAGAAATTGACTTTTTGACGAAAAATTTTCTAGACTTTCACAAAATGCCTTAATGCAGCAAAAAAATTTGATTTGGCACAACACTAACCCAAAAATTTTAAAAACTCAGAACTCAACAAAAAACTCAAGGAAAAACTCAACAAATTTATCGAATATTAAATAATATATAGTTTTTTAAAAATATTCTTCAAAAACATGCATATTCTTGAATTTATGGAACATGTTACTGATTTCTTTCATATATATAGATCAAAATTATAGTTCAATACACATCATAGACTAAGAAATGAGTTCAATACATATGAATTTCAAGTTTCAATATCAATAAAAATTGCAAATATGTGAACAATTGTGTAAAAATTGCATATCCACATGTGAATAGTTGTGGCATACCTATATGTGAAGTTGAACATTGCGAGACCAAACACCATTCTTGTGTGCTATATTACCAAAAACAAGAAATGGGAAACACAACCAAAGAAGCAATGCAATGGAAGATGAGGTGAGATGAGGTTGTGTATATAATGTAATTCTATTATTTATATAATTCATATATTATATGATTAATTATTATATTTGATGTTATTATACAACTTATATATTAATAGAATATATAATATATTATAATATATAAATGTATTATAAATTAATAACTATATTAATTATATATAATAAATTAAAAATCTAAACCAAAACCCTATTGGTTTGCAGCCTAGCACATGTCCAAAGCATAGTAAAATATCACGTGATTTCATGATTTTGTGGAACACAAACTAGCAATATCCCATCGTCACAATCAATGTAGAAAATACACGCCCTAAACACAACCAATAAAAACTCACAAAAAGCGTCGTCAAAAACAATAGAAAACGCAAAAGAATTTTTTAAAAAAAAAAAAAACCATCACAAACGTCGGAGTTTTTTCAAAAACCGCACGTTTACCTTTTATTACTGCAAGTATGGCAAGATTTACTAGAAAAATTGAAACGATTTTTTTTATTACATAGTGGCGAGTTTTGTTTGTGATTACTCGCCAACAGAAATTCTACACGAGTTTTGTTTGTGATTACGCTTGTGCAATGTTTGTTTTTCTTCCTTAGTTTGAATTCTTCAATCTACAATCTCTCTCTATATGAACAAACTTGTTACAATAGTAACATTGCATTGGCTATCTTCCTGCATTAAATCTGCCTCTACCTCTTGAGTAACCACGGCCTCTACTTTGTTCTCTTCCTTTAAAATTTGAAGCAAAACCATACCCTCAATATGAGTTCCCTTGTTTATTGCCTTGAGGAAAGCTTATACTTACTACTTGATTTTTATTGATTTTTGCCTTTGACATAAGTGCTTGATCTAAACCACCCATGCGCTTTGCGTTCTCTTCATGCATAAGTAAAGATCCAATCAGCTCTTCAACTTTTAAAGTATCTAAATTTTTGAACTCTTCTAAAGTAACAACAATATGCATCCACTTGGGTGTAAGAGATCTCAAGATCTTTCACTGCCTCCCCATACGTTCTCATCTTATCCACTGCATTTGTTACTCTAACATAATAATCTTCAACCTTTTCATTATCCTTCATTTTTAAATTCTCAAAATTCATCCTTAGTGTTTGAAGCTTTGCAGCCCCTACCTGATCTATCCCTTGATATGAACTTTCTAAAGTTGTTTGTGCATCCTTTGATGTCTTGCAACCAACAATTCTTAGATAAATACTTAGATCCAGTGCACTCTGAATGTAGAAGAACACTTGAGCATCCTTTTTCTCCTCTTCTTTCTTTTCTATCTTACCTTTTGCACTCAATATACTTCAATCTTGAGGTTCAACATAACCACTTCCTACTATTTACCAGACGCTTTTCCATATTGATACTCTTTTCAACTAATCTCTCCAATAATCAAAATTTTTACCTTTGAACTAAGGAACTAGCACTGCACCATTGTTTGTTGCCATTAGAGTGAACCAAACAAAGCTAAGATTTTCTGTCGAAGTCTCAAGATCTTTAACTCTGGTGAAGAAGCTTTAGATCTGAACCTATCCAATGTAATTCTCATCTACATGGATAAAATTTTGCACTAATAAAACCTCGCTCCAATACCATTATAAATAAAATTCTTAAGGAACAGGGGATGCTTAGAAAATACACACTAAAAAATAACTTTTATTTATTCTGAATTGACTTCCTTGATTCTTGAATTACACTCTAACTTTTCTTTTCAGTATACTTAGATACAAACTGAAATAATGTGTCTAATAGAGTTTGACACTCCTAAAAATAATTGATAAAAAACAATTAAACCATAAGTCGCCTTACATGCAGTTTTCCAACTAGGTGATTAAAACAAAAAAATAAAAACTAAAAGTTGGGCAACTAAACATAAAAAACTAATCCTAAAAATAGCAGCTGGGTTTCTTCCAAAAAAGCAACTAATTAATAAATAAATAACTTAAATTTAGTTTCCTAAACATAGTCTTGGACTACTAAAAAACAATGCCTAAAACAAAATCAGCTATTATTAGTTGCACCTAAAATTCCAGCAAACTATAGAATGTATGAAAATGTCTTCAGCAGCAACTACTATTATCTTTGTCAGCAACTATTTGTTATCTTCATCAACAACTGAAATATCTTCATCAGCAACAATTTGACTTCATCAACATCTGTAGTTCGACTTTGTCAACATCTGTAGTTCGACTTCGTCAGCTTCTTTTTACTTCATTAGCATTATATTGTTTCACATCAGATTTTCCTACAATAAATGCTAATTGTCATTGATTTGAGACCCAGGATCTATTGTGAAAACAACAGTTAAGTGAGCAAGAAACCTCGATGAACTAAACGCTAAAAGAATCCCCCAATGTTTAAACAAGTATACTTACATGTCAAACATGATAAATTATAATTTTCTCAGTTTTGTGAATCTGAAGTACCAGTTATCATTAAATAATGATATAAAGAAATTGCTTGCCCTATTGTAGATCTATGAAGCAAATATTAGACGATTATTGTTATATCAATAGTACAATACAATAAATAAAATTATAAAAATATTAAATCTACAAAAGATGTCGACAACACAATAAATAAAATATTAAATCTATAGTAGATGCAAAATAACTGTTAAGATTAGTAATGATTGTATAAGTGATCTCTATTGTTGTACAAGTTACAGTCATTATGGATATTCCGAACAATAAGTTCTACCGACTGCTGGATCAAGGGGTAATAATTCTTCCTAAATCTGGTATCACTCATGCTGAATGGTGGTCAGACATGGAGAGGAAAGGGGGGAAACTGAACAAAGAAAGTGAAAATGATGAAGATCCTCTTGAGTATGAACAGATCCATAGATATGTTACTGTAGATAACCCGGGTAATGATAATCAGAATGTGCAAGTTAATACACAGATGAATAATTATAGGGCCCTTGGTTCTCTGGAAGGAGAAAATGTTGAAGAGCTGCACCTCCAGTTATTGAGCTCTCTAATACAGAAGAAATTGCCGAAAGTTAAAATGTTTTTATCTTATAAGTTTGATGATATGATGTCAGTCTGAAATCTGTCCAAAACTTCTTATAGTTTGATATTATTATTAAAACTGATATAAATTGTAGAATTTTGATGTCCCGTGTTCATGAATTTATACCTGGGTTTTCTTATGTGATCTTTTGGTTATATATGACCATGTAATGGGTTTGTTAGATGTTGTAGCAGGGATTATAACTTGCTTGGTAAACTATTTTGCAATGTAAAACTAATAATAATTAAAGAGCTAGTTCTTTTCTACTTACTTGGACTAACTGCTAATTAGGAACAATTAAAGAGCTAATTATTTCATCAAAATAGAAGTGCTCTACTTTCTTTGTTAAGAGCATAATGTTCCTTGCAGCAAAGCTGCTTATAACCTCAACATTGCACTTGTCGACACAACAAATTGCCCAATGGAACAAGATATCCTATATGTCACATATGCTACGGATTGGAACTCTAATCAACAATTGAAGATCAACAAGGTTGCAATGCAGATCAATGCATTAATGATGATGCCAATGAAGTGCCTTCCGCTAACTGGTGCAACAATGATATGAATCATATTAAGCTGCCACCATCCTAGGAAAGATATACATCAGTTTCAAATAGGCAGATTTTGCGAGAAATATATATTGGCTACCAACCACAGCAAATTTCAGAGAGCAACTTGAAATTGTTAAGACTGTTATATAATGATTAAAGTAAGCAAGACAAGAATTTTGTAGTCTGTAATTTTAGGGTAAACATAGCATACCAATTTTTCCCCAGGCTTCATTGAAGCCACCTCAGTAGCAGGGACCCTTACTTCTTCATAGCCTTTAAAAGTTTTACGTATAGTTCCATGAGGGAGAGCATTTCCTGACAGTGAATGCACATCATCACCCTTTCCAATCAGATTATCCAGTCCCGATTTCTTTTCACTTGCATTAAGTAATGCTGAAAAACCCCCTGCTCCACCAAACAAATCTTGCTCTGATTCATGGCCAGTTCCACGTTTGAGCTGCCGCTTTTCTTCCTTGCGTCGTAGTTTCAAGATCTGGCGTCCAGATTCTGTTTGAACACTAACCTGAACAAGGTAATCAGAAAAGATATTTCATCAGAGCAATCACACATTCTCTGCATTATGTATTGTCATGTATGACAACCTTAAAAGATAAAGACATTACTAAATCAGGAAGGTAACCCTCAAATAGGAAGAAGCTATGAACAATTTCAACAACTAAAAGTAGTCCCCAAGCATACATGAATATCAAAAATAAGTCTAAATATAGATAGCATTTACCACCCAAAAGGCATTCTAACCTGCGTCCCATAGCTAGGCATACGGGGTTGTAAATCTGGAGTTGTCCTCTCTGATTTTAATACCAGCAATCCCTTATGGAACATATCAACAAGCTCCTTCCGGTGCTGCACCAAAGCATAACAATGATCTTTTCCGAAATTGCATTTCAAAACTATTATATCCATATCTAATGCTTACTTTACCTGTAAAATTTTTTGGATGATCTCAAATCCATTGCATCCAATTATATCAAACAAATCTCCAGCTACCTTTAATCAGCAACATACCATTAGCCCATTTAGTTATTTCCTAGAGGCACATACCTCTCAAGAAGGGAGTAAATCTTACCTACAAAATCACCATCCAAAAACTAAAATGAGTGCATACTGTTAAATCAGATAATACCTCATCTCCTGGTTTATCCGAATCCAGTACATGACATAAGGCCATAGCCAGATCATCTCCAGGTAATTGTGATCCCCCTGCTGTAGCCATTTGATCACATATTTCTTTGAGCCATCTCAAATCAACATTTTGGTTATCACGATTTAACCCCGGGCTATAATCCACAGATAATTTGGAATTTGATTCCCTCCTATCTGTTTCTGAATATGTTATATTATTCATAAAGATTTCTTCTTCTTCTGCGCTCTCCTGGTTAAGATTGGTAGATGGTGCTCTAAACTTAAGATCAATCCCAAATTCTAACTCACTATCTTCACTAACCCTATGGTAATCCATTAGATCACTTGCCTCATCAATAGACGGTACATGATTCTCTATCTGTGATTTGTGCAGTCTATTAGCTAAGGAGGCAGCTTTCTGGAAAATAGCATCTGAAGGAATAAAGTCCAATAACTGGCGCAAGTTTTCTCTGCATTACACAACAAACAACCATCTTGTGAAAAGTAAATAATATTGAACAAGTTCAACCAGAGTCATTCTTCTGCAATTAATTGTTTGCAGAAGTATTATATCAAGAATGGGAACTGTAAGTACTGACAAAAACTGAAATTATACCCAATCACCAAGAGTATACTCACACACAATCCAAACTAGTTCACTTTTTATTTTTGTAGCCAATTATGTTGCAGAAGTTGGAATGAAGCATACACATTTGCTCAAGATGGTCATAACTATGTTGCAGAAATTGAAACAAAGCTTACACGTGTTCAACCTAATCATACCTATGTTGTATAAGAATGAAAATCTTATATGCACAAAAATTACAGAACTCCCTACTGCATGCTTGCTCTAACTTTCAATTGTTTATAGTACTCAAAAAAATTCATAGATCTGATTATTATAAAAAGGAAAAACACACTGATAGATGTTATCTGGAGTACAGAAACAGAGATAAGGAAGACTTTCTAGGGAATACCAGCTTGACAAACAAAATATAAACATAATATATCCAATCAGGGAGAAGCTAAGAAATTTCAAATCCCTATCCATTGAAAATCATTCCAAAAGCTTTCAAGTATTTTTCATTTATGTGCCCCCTATATCATCATTTTAATGTCATCTCAGGCTCAGCTATCCAACAGGCCAACAAGAACATTGACTTGATAGTTCCTTTTGTATTGTTCACACTCAAGTCACAAGGTTTGTCTTCAAGTTCCAGTTCGAATTCAACAAGGAAAAAATTTGAATCAAATTCATCGATGATAAAATTCAGAAAAAAAACTCGTAATTAGGTTCCAAAAATATAAATCTAATTTTTTTTAGTTTTATTATGATACTAAATTACTTATTAATATTATCCCCCGTTTATGGGGCTGCCAGGGATAATCCAGTCCTGAACCCAAGAGTGAGTGCCAAATGGATCCCTCTGCTAAAAGGCTTGTATAAACTGAACTTTGACAAGGCATCCAGGGGAAACCATGGACATTCAGGAATTGGATGCATCATTATCGATCACAATGGGAAGCTGATTGTTGTTGCGGCTAAAAAACACTCATCGAGCACAAACAACGAGGTAGAGGCCCAAACCATTCTCCCTAGGCTTCAAACTTGTAAGCATTGTGGCATTACCCATGTCCACATTGAGGGAGATTCATTAATAATTATTAACGCTCTACATAAGAGGTCCTCTCCAAATTGGAAAACAATAATATACTTAATCTTTGCTGGCCCCTATTCAAATTTCTCTCTACCTACATAATTGGTCACGTTTACTGGGAAGCTAATGGGGAGGTAGACACACTAGAAAACATTGCAATAGACTCAAACATCACATGTATCATAGATATCTCTCCACACGCATGGAGACAGATAGCGTCAAATATGTTGTCCCTTTCCCCACAATTGTGCATTGAGCCTTCATAATGGTTTTTAGTTGGAAATAAGTTCAATTCACATCAAAACCAAGGAAGTATCGTGCAGAGTTATAGCAAATATATTACGTATTATGATGAAGATTGCGTCTGAGCCGCCATATGTGTCTTTAAAAGACAATGTTGCAATCTATTTCACAATATGGTGGAGAAATAGAGCCCTGGACACCATGGTGCGATCGACTGCTAAGATGTAGCAAATTGCATTCCTTGGGAGTTTTCTAATGTCAACTTGAAGAATATTTTCATGACAAGGGCAGTTATCATGATACATGCAATAAGGGTGATGTTGAGAGAGACTTTCCTATCTTCAGTTCACCGCTATAGAGTCATCACAGACATATTATCGATGTTCATCACGATCTTTCTCGAGGCTAGGGAGTTAAAGGATGTCATCCAAATTGTGGCAAAGTCTGATTAAACCACGGTGGAGGTGTAGCTTAAGGAAAATTCTCAACGATGTTGTGATTGGTTTGGGCTTCCACCTTGGTGTTGAAACTTGCTTGGTCATCGACCCACCATAGAATGACCCTTGGGTTCCTTTCATCATCACGATGATGGGGTAGAATGAAACACAATGCAAGCAACAGACCAAGTGGGGTATTGAATTTCTCAAAGCGGCTTCTGGAGTTGCACCAACTCAAGAGGTGCACTGGTTTTTCACTTTCTAAGTGGGGAGCTCTAGGTCGAACAAGGATGGGGATTCGGATATAGAGCCACATGTTTTAAAATTTGAAAGTTTATGTTATAGCATATAGGGCAGTTATACATATATTATATTATTGTTGATAGCAGATTGTTGTAGGTTGTATTTTGTGAACAATGTCACCCTTTGGGGTTTTCGCTATGGCCCTTCATAGGAGTAACCAATGGAAAATTGTGATGTCCCCATTTTTAAGCTAAGTAATGATTTCTAGTTTGAGCATGTTTCTATACATGGAGAACCAGAATGTTAGTTTATGTCTACACATGGAGAACCGGAATGTTGGCTCAACTAGTATTTTATTGGATTGGCTAAGTATTTTCATAGTATTTTCATTGAGTTAGCCAAAATTGCATTGGTTTGGAAAATGTAATATTGAAATTGTATTTTCAATCATTTGATTGGATCAATTGAGTTATGGAATAAAAAGGAAAATGAAATCTTTAATTACATTTTCCTCTAATCGATTCTTGTGAAGTTTGCATTGTTTCAAGTGCCAACCGCCCAAGGAGTAATCGATTTGTATTGGAGGTGAATTTGCCTTGTTTGTAGAGCCAACGGTTATCAAGGTGGAACGATTTGCATTGAATGAAACATTGTTAAATTGTCAAGTGTGCCAACCGCCATAGGAGAAGTCGATTGCATTGCTAAAATCCCAACGGCCAAGAGGAGAATCGGCGCTCAAGGTGAAAGTATATTTTAAATGCAAATTGATAATTTTAAATGCTAAATGTTATATCTACATGGCTGCCGTCCAAGGAAAAAGGCATTTAAAATATTGTTTTAAAGTTTTTAAATACAAACAAGAAGTTGTTAGTATTCGCCTAGCTGGAAGGATCGATTAGCAAAGAAGATATGTTTTATAAATGCAAAATGATAAGTTTTAAATGCCAAGCAACACCTCATCCAGCCACCACCCAAGGAGAGAGAGTCGATTTGCATAGAGAGGTGAAATTGAAGGAGAAGGCATTTAAAAAATGATCTAAATTAATTTTAAATGCTTGTGTTGACAATGTCATGCATTTAAAATAGTTTGTTTGGAAGCAATGCTATTGGTGGACTTCAAAATATTTACAAATTTTCTCAAAAGGGTGATGTTGAGAGGCTTCCAACTTCATTTCATGATTTTTGATGCTTTGGTATGTTTTCTATTACTTTTGTTTATAGCTGGGAATTCCGAATTTCAGTTGTTTTACAAGGAGATGACCCCTTGTTTGATATGGTGATGGCCCCATATCTTTGTGTGACATGTTATCATTCATATTTCAACATTAGTGCTTGAATTTGCAGGTTTAGGAGAGCAATTGGACTGTGTTTGGTATCATATTGAAGCCCTTGATTCATTGAAGACACTACCAAGGTAGTTATTGGGGCTTATAGTACAATTGGAGTGACTTTTACACATTTTGCAAGGTTTGATATTTTATGACAGCAAGTTATCTACATTGTTACAGGGCTTTTGAAGTACATTGGACAAGTCTACAAGGACTAAGAGAGTTACAGGTGTCAAAGGTGCAATCTATGACTCTATCGCATGGCTTGGGAAGAAGACTTTGATGCATTTGTGGTGTTTGAACATTGGCTGGGCAAAATACACACCTACAACAGTCATAACAGCCTGCTGTACCTTTACATCAGTCAATTATATTTGCATTTCCAGGGCTGTAACACTCAATCCAAGTCTAGAGGATCATTGTCTATTGTTTGTATATTGATATTGTAGCTATAGAAGACATTTGGCAACTATTTTCATGATGTTATCAAGTCTGATATGACTAGAACAGTGACTGTAATTTCATGACAGCAGTATGTTATTTGATGTTATTTCATTTCTAATCAATGGAGATGCAAGGAGTTTGACGGCTTTCATTTATGATGATGTGTGTTGATGTTTTCCATTGATTTGTGCAAGAAATCTAAAACTTGAGAAAAATTTCAGTCATTTGTAGTAGGGTATTTACAAAAATGTAATTGTAATGTCCTTTTTTGAGTCCATTCAAACATTCTAGGAAAGTTTGAAGATTCTTGGAAGAAGTCCATCATCCTTCGAAAGCGCCATTTTTTTGTGGACGGAAGACCTATAAACTTAAGTTGTTGGGGGGAGTTACCAGGGAATTATAATTGGCCTATTATAATATTTTCCGTAGACGTTGGATGATGTGTGGAAAATAATTAAATTAAGTTGTCGAAGTTATATTTTAAAAGACAACTTATATTTAACTATTTAAAAAGGTGTTTTAAGTTGTGTAGATAAAGTGTCACTAGCCTCAAAGTGCAAAATGGTGGTCATTAGGAAACTTTATTATGTTTTTTTTCATATTTTGGAGGAGATAAGTCAACAAAAAGAGAAAATATTATTTATTCTCTGAAAAAAGTTATAAAACGGAGTTTGGTCTTCAGATATCTTCTTCTAGCTAATTCATTTCTTTGCTCTCAGAATGAACGTAAGTTCTTCTATTTACCTAAGGATGAAACCCTTTGGTGAATCCAATTTTGGAGACGAAAACCCTACTAGCTAGTTTGAGTGATTTCATCCAAGAATCACCTATGTGCTGAATAGTTGTAGTTTGTTTTCCAATTCAATTTTAATGCAGATTTTTTATGTTTTTTGAGTGTTCAGTGAATTTAACTCACTGTATTTGCTAATATTGTTTCCAGTTGTTGCTTGTGTGTAATTTTGATAAGTTGTAGTGGTCATACCAGCTGAGATAAGGCCATACCATCTGCACCCAGGGTCGTACTATTTTTTGGAGTTGATTGATGACCATTGGCAGGCCATACAACATAATTAAAAGGGCGTGTGAAGGTTTGAATTGAACAGTAGCAGTTTGGCACCTAAAACTCAGTGACAAAGTGAGGCATACCAATTACTAATGCTGATTTCATTGCCTGTTAGCAAGTCGTATAGCAATCTAGAGGAGCGTTTGAAGTTGGAAGTGAGTCGCATGCTTTTTAGAGGCCTAATGTTGGCCATACAATTACCTAATGCATACATACCATCTGATATGAGTAACAACAGCTTTGTGATGCTTTAGAAGGGTCCATACTGTGCATATTGATGAGCACACGATTATACTGAGAGGAGGGGAGGAGTGAATTAGTATAACACAATCTTTTACTTTTCAAACTTTAATCAACCAAACTAATATTGCACATGCAAGATCTAGCAATTACGAACACAAAAAGAACACAAGATTTACGTGGAAACCCTTGCGGGAGAAACCCACAACAAAATGTTGCTTATATATTGATCTTCTTTGTAGGCACCAACCTACTTCTTTTACAATTTTTCTTTTATGAGCACCAACTCACTGGAGACACCAATCCCCACTTATAGACCAACCCACTGGAGACACCAATCCCCACAAATGAGTACCAACCCAGCAAGAGACACCAATCTCTTCTTTTGACAAGCACCAACCTCCAAATTCTTCAGTGGATGATATTGTCTTCACAAAATCTGAATGTAGATATACTTTCCTTCACAAATCAGATTTCAACTCTGCCTTAAAAGTCTGCTGTAATAAATCAGATCTTGCACATACTCCTTATGACATCAGCATATATCTAACTTATCAAATCTGCACTTATTCACAAGTTTTTGCACATTTTCTTCATATATATCTGCACTTATCCTTCATACAAGGGCTGCATATATTCTTCAATATAGATCAGAAAAACTCTTCATTATTATCTGCCCTTAGTCTGCTCAAAATCAGATTATACACTTCTTCATTGCTTGCTTCACCATTTTCCACAAAAGCTCTTGATATATCTTCACAAAAGGAGGCGACTTCAATAATAGATGTGTCTTTTCATTGTCAAGAGGCGTCTTTATATATAGACATGTCTTCAATTTTGCAGCTGCAATTTTTTAAGGAGGTCGGACCCAATAAACAATTAAATAATAATTCAAATTTTTGTCTTTGGCGCCAAGTAGAAGGTCGGCCTTCTTAAGGGGGGTCGGCCTCACATAATTCAAATTTATTATCTTCTTTAAAAGAGGCACCAATATTTTAGGTCAGCATTCATTGGGAATAAGTGTTTTTCTCATAGGTCATATATATATATATATATATATATTTCTTCAAAGATCTTCACTTATATTTACTTCTGCAATATTCTTCATGGTCAGCCTGCACAAGGACTATATTAGGAATATAGTAATGCATATTTCTGCTTTGACATCAATGACAACATTTTTCCAACAATCTCCCCCTTTGTCATTGATGGCAACCTGATATAGAAATAGTCTGCGAACGCAACTCTCCCCCTGTCTCTATTGCTCCCCCTGTCTGTAATACTCCCCCTTTTTGCATCTCTCCCACTGTAATATGGAGCTAAAGGATAATGCAATGAATAGCTCCCCCTAAATTCGTGCTTCCCTTGGGAGTTTAATGAATAGATGAGAGTGATATCACTCCCAATTTCTGCCTTAAGTACTCAGAAGTCTCTTTAGGAAGGGACTTTGTGGATGTCTGCAATCTGTTCTTGTATAGCTATATACTCCAACTTCACTTGTTGATCTACAACCTACTCTCTTAAGAAATGATATTTGATTGGAATATGCTCCGTTCTGGAATGCATGACTGGATTCTTTGAAATGTTGATTGCACTTGTATTATCAAAAAAGATAGATATTATAATGTCCCCATTTTTGAAGTGATCACTTAGTGGAGTGGCTAGCCTATTCCCATTCCCATAGGCTAAGCTGGAGGGCTCAGGGAATGATCTATTTGGTGAGTTTTCGCACTTAGCCAATTTTGTAGGGCAAAATGAGCATGAAGATGACAGCATATTTTTGTGGTATTTTTTATAAGGTCATTACTAATAAAATAATTTGCCCTAATGTGGGGTGACCCAATTGGAGAATGGAAAATGAAGGAAAATATGGAAAAATGCCTTGGAAGAAAATAAGAATAATTTATATGATTTTTCCTTGAGGAAGATGACCTCATGTCAGGTAAAAAATATGTTATATCTTAGACCTAAGTGGTTCGCCCTTGGAGGATGGAAAGATAGACAAATAATAAAAATAAAATAAAATGTTTTATATATGATTTGGGCGCCCAAAAGGAGGTCGGCCTAGTGAGAGGAAAATAAAAAGAAAATAAAAGAGAAATATCCCTTGAGGTCGGCCAACTCGAGGAAAGAGGGAAATAATGTATAAATATAAGTTGATTGGAGCTCATTTCAGCATCATTCATTCATATTCCTTTCATTTGAGATTTCTCTCTCTTGGCTGCAACTTTTAGTTCAGCTCCTTCCTAGGACGAAAACCCTAAGGAAGATAAGTGGATTGGACGAAAACCCAATCACACTTTGGAGGTGGATTCATACAGAGTTCACAATTGCACTTCATTAGAGATTTATGGAGGAGAAGAGCAAATTTGCATATTCAGATTTTTGGATCAGCATTGGAGGAGATTTCATTGTGGCATTTGCATTCATTTGGCACTAGGGTTTTAACCCTAGACTTGAGCGCCACATTTGGAGGATTTGAGCATTCAAGCCACATCATTTTGGAGCAGCATTTGAAGATCATTTTGGAGCAGATCTGAGTGCCACCTTTGGAGGAGTCTTGGATGAAGTTTGGCTAGGGTTTATGCCCTAGGTTGAGTGCCACTTCCCTAGGAGGGCGACTTCATTATTTTGATGTCATTTTTGCTATTCCATGGTATGTATAACCTAATTTAGGTTGAACATTATAGGAGCAGAAATCAAGGCTATATTTATCATGTTTGAGCCCATGGATTTGATGTAATTACAAATCAGCATATTCAGATTTGGAGCAGCAAACCTATTTAATCAGAAATCAGATTTGTTTTGCACATGTTTGGCCATTGGATGGTTGATTTTCATGGTTGATACCCTTATTGATGATTATACATATTTGGCATACATTTATGGATGTTTGGAGCATGTTTATTGGCTGCCTATGAATGTTTATACTTCTGAAAATAAATTCAGAAATTAGGGTTTTGAGCAGAAAACTAAAGTACAGAAATTTAGGGCAGAAATCAGAAAACAAAATTCAAAATTTTAGGGCTGATCCCATTGGAGATACCATAGTTGGCAAACTCGCCAAAAACTCGCCGAGTTTTTAAAAACTCGCGAGTTTTTTTTCCAAACAAGTAAATTTGACTTTTACTCGCAGAGTCTTTCTGGGGAGTTTTTCCTAGTTGCAGCCGAGTTTTTGCCGAGTTTTTGGCGAGTTTTTTACAGAGACTCGCCGAGTCCATGCAAAAGACTCGCGGGCAGAGGTATATGTAAATTCCGCGGCCAGAAAAGGTTTTTCTTAATCAGATTTTAGATTTTTTGAGCTCTACCTAGCAAAATAACCCCCCCACCCCCCCAAGCAAAAATAGTTCATTTGCAATGTTGTGGCATCAAGAAGATCGGATTCAAACACCATTTTTTGCGCATTTTGAAGGCAAATTTGAATCCCAGGTAAGTTTTTGTTTTTCCATTTTTCTTTTTGTTTAATCATTTTTTTTGGTTCTTGTTGCAAAATATTGAATCCAAATTGAAAACAAAATCTTCATAGAGCAAAAAGAAGCTTCATTTTTGCATTTAGATTCCAAAAAAACAAGATTCTTCACTATTTTTTGTGGATTTTTTCTCATTTTTTTCATGATTTTCGTTGTTTTTTGAAATTTTTAAACCTAGGTTCATTTTTTTATTGTAAATCTATTTTGTTGTTTAGATTAGTTAATTTATTGACTAATTTAATCATTGAAACACATTTGTATGAGTATCAATTTAAATCAATTTTAGAGAGATTTTTTTTATTAAAAACCTAATATGTTGTACATTCTTTTTGTATGTGTAGATTAAATTCGCACTATAATGGCTTCAAGTTCAGCCTCAGGCTCCACTGGCGCCCCATCCATGGCCATGACATCGTCATGTGTTCCAGGCACTCGTCCTCCAGGAGCTAGAGACACAACATGGAAGTATGCTGTGAGGACCGAATCCTAGAACGGTTGTTTGCGGTAAATGTACGAGGGTATTACATGGAGGCATAAATCGCCTCAAATACCATCTTGCAGGCATTGCTTGTCATGATTCCAGGGGTTGTCTTCACACCACAGAAGAGATAAAAAGGGAGATGCTTGCCTTACTTGCAGCTGCCGAAGAAATAAAATTGCAAAAGGAGAGGACAAAGGCAGCCATAGCAGCAAGCATAGCTAGTTCCAGTGGACATGGTCATGAGCAAATGCAATTGGACAGAGAGTTTGAATCAGATGAGGAGACAAGTGGAGCTGATGTTAACATTGTGGGCTCTCTTCGTGGTCCACGCATTCATGGCACATCAACCCCTAGGCCCCCCATTTCCTCTACTTCGAGTAGAATGCCACCGCCAGTGTCTACATCTTCACGCTCACCACATAGTTTTTTTGTGCCAAGAAACACACCAAGAGCACAGACATCATTGGAGGCTACATGGTGGAGTAGGGAGGTGCATCAACATGCCGACATGGCATGTGCAAACTTTTGGTATTTCAATAACATTGCATTCAATGTGGTGAGTAGTCCCTATTGGCACAATTTGGTTACTGCATTGACAGTTGCGGGGAAAGGCTACAAGCCACCTTCTCGTAAAGACTTGAGTGGGAGGTTAGTGATTAGTCATTAGTCACTTTAAATTTTATGCCAAGTTTATCATTTAAATTTTATGTGATTAGTTAAGTTATTTTTTGTTTAAAAAATAAAATTTTGTACTTGTTTTAATTTTTACTTAAAAAATTTTGTAGGTTGCTCACAAATGCAACGGAAAGGGCGGTGCAAGTAGTTGAAGATCAAAAGAAAGAATGGAAGAAACATGGCTGCACCATTCTTTCCGATGGGTGGATGGATGGGAGAAACCGAAATCCTTAATTTTTTGATTTCTTCAAAAGGTCAAGTTGTGTTTTTAAATCAGTGGATGCCTCCAACAAAATAAAAAATGCAGAAACATTGTGTACATTGTTGGAGGAAGTTGTCATGGAGGTGGGGATAGATAATATTGTGCAAGTCATCACGGATAATGCAGCAGCATGTGGCAGCTGGGAGATTGCTTGAGGATAGACATCCTACACTTTTTTGGACACCTTGTGCGGCACATTGCCTTGACCTTCTTTTGGAGGGCATAGGCAAACTTGATTGGGTGGCACCAATTGTAAATGATGCAAGGAGCATAACAAAATTTATCTACAATCATCCTTGGGTTCTTAGTTTGATGAGGGAATATACGAAAGGGAAAGAGTTGGTGAGATCGGGTGCCACAAGCTTTGCAACGATTTTCCTGACATTGCAAAGCATTATTGGTTCATTGAATGCTTTGAAACAAATGTTTGTGTGTCCAGCATGGCTAGAATCATCTTATAAAAAAAAGCCTGAAGGAGAGAGAGTTGCAAGCATAGTGTTTGATAAGCTCTTTGAGGAAAGAGCTACAGAGATCGTGAAGGTAACCTCAAAACTTTGATTTTAAATTCAAATTGAGTATTTTATTTCTTAATTTAAGTCTTTCATTATAAATTTGTAATTTTTAATTTTTAATCTTTTTGTATTTGTAATGTAGGTGTCGGAGCCCTTGGTTAGAGTCCTTTGCTTGGTAGATGGGGATCAAAACCCCATGGGATATATTAATGAGGCCATGGATAGGGCCAAAGAGGCTATAAAAAATTATTACATGGGGGACAGCCTCAAATTTGATCCCATATAGGAGATTGTTGATAGGAGGTGGAACAATCAACTCCACCAACCCATCCATGTTGCAACGTACTTCCTCAACCCTCAATTTCACTTCTCAGAGAACTTCTCTGATCCTAATGGAGAGGTTAAGGAGGGGCTCACAACATGCATTCAGAGGATGGAACCCATGGTTGAGGTGAGAGATCTCATTGTCCAAGAGTTGGATCTTTACAGTGAAACGAGGGGTAAACTCTTTTCCTCAAATCTAGCTATTCGAGGAAGAACCACTCAGACACCAAGTATAAAATTCAGAGTCTAAGTTTATTTCACTGTCACATCATACATGCATCTTGATTCTTAATATCTTATATTTATAATTTGATAAAATGTGTTTTGAGTCTTGACTTTGTTTTCTAACTCTTCAATATTTTTTTTGCAAAGGCTTGGTGGAAAAGTTGGGGGGGAAATACCCCACATCTCCAAAAAATTGCCCTCCGCATACTATGCCAGCCTTGTAGTGCATCCAGTTGTGAGCGGAATTGGAGCTTGTTTGAGGCCATTCACACAAAAAAAGGAACAAACTAGCCCAAAAGCGCCTCAATGACCTTGTCTCTGTGCAATACAACCTTCGGTTGCACACAAAAAAGGTAGAGGACAAATCACTGGATCCTATTGATTTGGATGAGATAGATCCTTATAGTGATTGGACAAGGCAGGATGAGCAGGCTCCATTGTTTACTGCAGACGAGATTCTTGATTTCGAGAGACAGGCAATGGAGGATCTGGGTGCAACAGGAGATGTAGGGTTGGAGGACATTCATGAGCATGAGGAGCCAGAGCCAGAGCCACCGGCACCGCGCACTCGCAGGACTAGAGCATCTGCCTCTTCCCTAGCTTTGGCTAAATTAGGGAAGAGGAAGATGTAATATGTTGTGTTTACTTTTAGTATTTACTTCTAGACTAGTTTTACTATTTTCATTTTCAGCTATCTATTGTAATTACTAATTTGTATCAGACTATCAGGCTTTTAGCCATCAGGATTCCGCATGAGAATGCAATTTTGTAATCAATTTGCATTGAAGTCAATCAAATTTAATAGAAAACACTTTTGTACTCATTTATGGACTCATTGGATTCATCTTGTCATTGAATTTTGCAAAAAAAATGTTTCTAATGAAATTTTAGCAATTTTTTTAATTTGCCGAGTTTTTGCCGAGATTTCTCCGAGTTTTTTTTTACTCTCCAAAATTTGGCTTGCCGAGTTTTTTGCCAAGCCGAGTTTTCCAACTATGGGAGATACTACAGATATAGGATGATCATATTCTACCTTGATATCCTTCAATGTTTGCCTCATCCATAAAACATGAATGCAACAGGATGGCTGCTGCTATGTATTCTGCTTCTGCTGTGGACAAAGAGATTGAAGCTTGTTTCTTACTTAAACCACAATCAAGATTATTACCAAGAAAAAATGCTCCCCCACTTGTACTTTTCAAATCATCAACATTGTTCGCCCAATCCGCACCTGCATATGTTGTTAGGGTGAAATCTTCACCACTGGGATACTATAAACCAAAATCCAATGTACCTTTCAGATATTTGAATATCCTTTTATTTGCTTGTACATGAGTTTCTTTCGGTGCAGCCTGAAACCTTGCCACTATACCAACTGCCTACATAATGTTAGGCCTTGAAGCTGTCACATACGAGCTTCCAATCATTGACTTATAGAGAGTCTGATTTGCTTCGAGCAATTCATCATCTTTGCTAAATTACATCTTGTTAGCATGGGGGTGCTCACAGGATTACACTCCTCCATTCTGAATTGCATGACCAGAAACTCGAAATGCCCATAATGGCATCTGAATGTTGTCTTCTCAATGTCCTCCCTGACCCGTATCTGATGATAATCGGATCTCAAATCAATCTTGAGAAGTAGCATGCTCTGTGCAACTCATCTATGAGCTCGTCAATACGAGGAATGGGGTATCTGTTTTTTATGGTCTTCTTATTCAGCTCCCTGTAGTCAATACACATTATGAGCGTCCCATCCTTCTTTACCAAAACAACAATAGAAGTGAATGGACTCTTACTTGATCTAATATGCCCCATTTCGAGAAGCTCCTTAATAGCCTTCTCGATCTCGTCCTTGTACCTTTTCAGATGCCGGTATGGTGTGGTAATAACAAGTTTGGCACCCTCTTCGAGCTCAATAACATGCTCAATTTCCCTATCAGGGGGTCGACCTGGTGGAATATCACTAAACACTTTGGTGTGTTTAATCAATAGAGCCTGAATGTCAGGAGGATGCTCATGCTTCTGCTGATCTGTAGCTACAGGCATCCCCATCACCTCTGCTGCCCACTGAACCTGATCATGACGTATCATCCGCTCCATCCTCTTAAGTGAAACCACTCTCAAACCACCATCTGATAACCCTCTGAGCACATGTCTCCTACCGTTCACCTCAAACTTCATTTCCATGGTCTGCAAGTTGAGAGTGAACTCCCCAATGTCATGAAGCCATCTCATGCCCAACACAACATCCATCTCACCCATGCTAACCACATAAAAATCTGACTGGAAAAAGTAACCATTCAACTGAATGGTTAGGTTGGGTATCCTCTTGGTACAGGTGAGAACAAAACCATTTGCAACTCTCACCTTAAAACCCTCGAACTCTTCTGTCTTGAGTCCCCTCTTAGCAACCAACCCTTCGTCAATAAAATTATGAGTAACACCAGTGTCCAATAAGGTGATCACTCTCTGCCCACCAAGAACTCCTCTAATCCTAAATGATCCCTCTCTGAATGCTGGTGATGTGTGTTGTGGGAGGACCAGTTTGCTCCTCTTTATCTGATGCCTCAGTGCACTATCTGAACCTGAACCATTGGCTTCTGATTGCTGATCCGAATGATGTTCCGATTCCACTAACTCATCTGCAGAAAAGTACTCCAATTGTTTTGCTTTTCCTTGGGCAGCACACTTGTGCTTAGGATCCCAGGGCTCTCAGCAATGAAAACATAGTTTCTTCCTCCTAAGGTCATTAAGCTGATCATTATCCAACCTAGGAGTACTCTTATGTTGTTGTCCAGGGTCCTTCTAAAAGTGTCTTCTGTCCTTGTCCTTCTTATGCCTGAACCCCTTAGACTGAAATTTTCTCCTCCATGCCGAAGATTCCATGTCACATTCCTTCTTCATGGCTTCCTGAAGAATAGATGGGTCAAGACCTTTTACCCATCCTCGCAAAGGATCGAATAGCCCATGGATGAAAAGGATCATCAGCCTGCGCTCTGAAATATCAGAGACAATAACAGATAACTCCTAAAACTCTGTAATGTAAGAATCAATTGAGCCCACTTGTCTGAGTTGGGCTAACTACTTGAACTGCAACTCTGGATCCTTCTTATCAAATCGGTCAATCAATCTGGCAGTGAACTCAACATACGAAGTGATCTGGTCGTAGCCCAAAGTCGTCTTACCATTGCTCCACCATTTGTGAGCGCTGCCCTCTAAGTGTAAAGCTGCATATGTGATTGCATCAACTTCGAACATAGGGCTGATCTGTAAATAATTATCCAATTTTTGTGCCCACGCTCTAGCAGTGGTTTTGCAAGAACCATCAAAGTAAGGCAAGGTCATTTTACTGACTTTCTTCTGAAGCTCCTAATTGTGTTGTCTATTACCCCTATTGGGTCTGTGTTTCATCCTAAGATCAGAATACTCCCTGAAAGTCATCTCAGCACGTAACTCCTCACTAGAAGCCCGCCAATTCCTCAAGATAACATCCTGGAATTCTACCTGAGTAGGCTCTTGTTCGGGTACATTGTTCCTCAATGCAAAAACAGGTATATCGGATCTATCACCAGCTGGAAATTGAGTAGCTCCCCTGTTATTGACTGATGCTTCTCCCTCATAATCCCTGTCTTTGTGCCTATCTCCATTGTTCCTGTCACCTCCAATGTTTATCTTGTTCCTGTCCCCATTGTTGTTCCAGTTCCTTGGATTATTGTTATTGTTGTTGTTATCAATATTGTTCCCAGCATTAGCAGGTATCAAGCGGGTAGGATCTAAGCCAGTTCTATTTGCGATCTTTGCATCATGTCAAGCATATCTCGCTACCCTCTAGCTAGATCATTCAAGACATGCATCATGTTGGAAAAATCTGCTCTCCCTTCCTGATACTGGTCTCTGCTAGACGTACCCTCGTGATCACCCATGTTCTCTGTAATGGGTTCTTCTTCACTATAAATCTCTATCGGTTGTTCCTCTGCTGCTACCACAATTGAATCTGTATCTACAAAAGGATCCATCTGGGGAACCTGAATATCTCTCTGTGATCTGTTTCGTCTGAGATAATACTAATGTGTACCAGGCTGCATGTCTCAGTTCATCTTCTGCATGTCATGTTTAACCTCACAGGATGGCAGGATACACTGCTCTAATACCATTATAATGTGTCGTACCTGTTGGTTCTTTGTTTAATCTTAATAGTGTTATTTTATTACTTTTTGTGTGATCTTTCAGACTAGGCAGAAGATGCGGAAGGGGTTTGTTGTTTGCATGTTTTGTTTTTGCCAGAATACATAGAAAATGAAGCATGCAAGTGAAACCCAGAAAACGTACAAGAGATATGAACAAAATATTAGATACCCAGATCATAAAATCACCAAATATGAATTACTATCACATACCCATATCAAAATATGCAACTTTGTACAATTGTTGTAGTTGGACCAGCAACTGGGTAGTATAAAATTCCTCCAAAATCACTACAAATGACAAAAAGTTTGCAATACAACTGTTATCAGTTGTGCTAAGACCCTAGACGCCCACTTGGAGAGTAATAACAGTCATAACAATGAAGAGTTTCACCCCAACGTGAGCCACGTCCTCCTAGCAGCCTTGTACGGCCTGGTTGGAGCAACCAACAACAGCAATAAACACCAAATACCCTCTGAATATCTTTGATATTAATCTGTATGCTGGAAATGACGTTGGGCAACCATGGAAGAGAGGTTAATATGCACAAACCCACACAAAGAAGCCCCAAAGATGGTACGGCCTGCCTGGAAATGGTATGGCCAACAAGGAAATGTATTTCAGCTGCTAATAACTCCTCTTCAACACTGAAATCTGTCCTTTTTCACAACCTCGGCTGCATTCAAACTTCACATAAGATGTATCCATTTTGTCCTTTCAAAACCCTACCAAATGAACTCTCCTGAAGCACACTTGCAAACACTGTATGTATTTGCTTCAATAACACCTTTGGACGGTCTTTCACGCCTGTAGAATGCTGTCACTGAAGGAAGTTTGCATTTCCAACAGCCTTGGGTTCTAATCCCTTCCAAACCCTAGCAAAGCAAAAACAAGCAATTTCATAATATCAAGCATGCCCAAATGAAGTACTTTTCCATCTTTTAATTCCCCCCAAGGAGAGGTCGTTGCTTTTGAGAGGGAAATATTTTAACTTAAAACACTTTATTAACCACAAGAGGTGGGCGCCCAAAGTCACTTAAGTGACACTTTTAATATTACTTCAATATGTCACTTGCTTTTAATATTTCTAAAGTCCCACATTAAATTAATATTATCAATCTTCGGACTTTAAAACAGAGGGCAAGATATACTCGAAATCTTGTGCTTTATAGCTCATCGAAAAGGTCTCAACAAGACGCATCATCTCCAATCTTGAGAATCCCAAAACGGCACAAACCCCCAATTTACTAAAAATAGCAAGTCTAGGCAAAAAGCACACAAACCACCTCTAGAAAGTGCCAACTGAAGATCCCACTGAACCTAAGCCAACATCCCAAGTCCCAACAACTGACCCACTCATCCAAGGCTCTGCCAACCATGGTTCCCTAACCAAGCTAGTTAGTCTACGGGAACTCGATTATAGACTAACTCTGTATAGAGAAAGGGGACATTACATTTAATCCATAAAGTGTTTTCTTCAATCTACACACATAGTCCTTGTTTTCTAATAGTAAGAACCCTTATGGCTGTTCAATGTATACTTCCTCCTCTAGATTTCCATTTAGAAAGGCAGACTTGACATCCATTTGATAAACCTTGAAGTTTTTGAAACTAGCAAATGCTAAGAACATTCTGATAGCTTCCATCCTAGCAACAGGTGCAAAAGTTTCTTCAAAGTCAACACCTACTTGAGCATAACCTTTGTATACTAACCTTGCTTTGTTCCTCACAACTTGGTCATCTTCATTCAACTTGTTTTTGAAGACCCACTTCGTGCCAATCACATTCTTGTCTTTAGGCCTTGGGACAAGTTCGCAAGTTTCATTCTTTTCTATTTGATTTAGTTCCTCTTCCATGGCTTCTATCCAATGTTTATCTTCACTTGCTTCATTGAAGTTCTTAGGTTCTATTTTGGAGAGCAAGGACAGATTTTTATTTTCAATATTTGCTATTCTCCTTGTTTTAATTTCACCATCTTTGTCGCCTATAATCAAGTCCTCTAGATGATTTATTTGAACAAATTTAGATGGTGTCTTAGATGCTATTCTTGATGGTGTCTTTGTGCTTCTTTGCTCAATTACTTCATTTTCTTCCTCTACTTCCTCCTGTTTGCAATTGTCTTCATTTTGATAATCAACTTCTTGTGTCTTATCATGGTAACTTCTTTCCTCGTCAACTTTCACATTTGCACTCTCAACAATCTTGTGCAACCTCTTATTGTAGCACCTATAGGCTTTACTCCTTTAAGAGTAACCAAGAAATATTCCTTCATCCACCCTAGAATCAAACTTTCCCAAATCCTCTTCATATCTTCTTATATAGCATGGACTCCCAAACACTTTGAAATGCTTCACAGTTGCAAGCCTTCCTTTCCACATGTAAAAACCCTTAGTAGTTCTGACCTGATATTTCAGTTTTGATTCTTTAAATGCTCTAGAAAATAAATGTTTTCAATACCCTATGAATTCTGGTCTGAATCTGATATACTGATGTTGTGTGTTTGTTTCAATGTTTTTCAATGCAATTTGGACAAACAAACATAAAACTAATGTACTCAAATGTATAACAGCAATATCCCACTCCAAAGATAACTTTATTTCTCAAAGTAAGAGGACTAGTTACAATAAAATCAGGTCTAATATAACTCAGATCAGATTGATAACATCATATGACAGCGATTACAAAGATGATTCAAATTAAAAATTTGAATTCTAGACTGATTACAACATACCCAATTGAGAATGCACCAATGATATGATGTTGTAGAAGATGGAGAAGTATAATATGAAGGAGATATGACTGTTGTGATGAAATCCCTAATGCAAACAGCCTAATACAATTTTCTTTATGGCCACGAACCTCTCCAAAGGCTAGTGCTAGATTCCCAAACTGGAGCACTGACACCCTAGGTGTTAATGGATCATGTAAAGGCCACCAAAACCCTGATCCGCCAAGTCTAAAATGTTTGCAAAGGTCTAATAGGAATTCTGAATGCAAAAATGATGGTGATCAATACTCATAAACTCTCCAATTGTAGCGCCAACTCCTCCAACTATGCCAAACCCCTAGGCGATGAGAAAATGATGATGTTTCTCTTTAAAAAATCCCATGACCTACCAATATGAGCGCCCAGATCTGCAATTCACCCTCTATGATATACCTAGGTTGGGCATCAAAGCTTGCCCTGGAAAAAATGGTGTACCCATCCCACAAGCTCAAGTCCTTGCATATATCCAAGAGCAAGAAAAAGCAAAGGAAGCATCAGGTCATAAACTAAGTCACCCTTTGCTAAAGACTCGAAGAGGTTCTTGAGGAATGAAGCCCCCTCAATCAGCATCACCATCAGAATTTGAACGGGAACATGTAGAGAGCCACCCATTTTTGCCCACAGTTGAAGAACCTGTAGCACGCAAGAGATCAAAGGGACCATTGGAAACGGCATTTCACAATGAGTCTCATGAATTTGCTGATCAACAAATTGCAAGATGTCTCTATGCGAATGGCTTAGCTTTCAATGTTGTCCGCTCACCGTATTGGAAAGAAATGGTGAAAGCAATTAATGATGCTCCAAAAGGGTACAAGGGCCCAGGTTTTGAGAAGGTGCGCACCACCTTATTGGAAAAGGAAGTGAAGTTTGTAGAAGATAAATTGAAGCCCATAAGGGAATCTTGGGCTGAGACAGGTTTATCCATCGTTTCTGACGGATTGAAAGATTCAAAAAATTGGCCACTGATCAATGTTATTGCAGTGTGCCCTAAAGGGGCTATGTTTTTTAAGGCAGTCGATTCTGAAGGGGAGGTGAAGGATGGTCCATTTATTGCTAATATTCTTTGTCAAGCCATTGAGGAAGTGGGGCCTCGAAACGTGGTTCAAGTGGTAACAGACAATGCAAAAAATTGTAGAGCAGCTGGTTTATTGGTTGAGGACATTTTTTGGACACCTTGTGCAGTCCACTCCCTCAACCTTATGCTACAAAAAATTGGCAAAAAAATTGATTGGATCAAACAGGTGTATAGTGAGGCAAAAGACATCCAGATGTTCATCACCAACCACCATATGTCACAAGGCATTTTCAGATCATTCTCATGATTGGAGCTGCTAAAAGTAAGTGAAGCTTCAAGCAATTTTTATTTTTTCTTAAGTTTATGTTTTGAGTTTTGTAAATTTATTTAAATTATTTTTTAAGAAGCCTTATTTTTTTATTTTTTTTATTTTGATTTTTATAGGTTGCTGAGACCCGTTTTGCCTCCAACACAATTGTCTTAAGACGGCTTGTGAAGGTTAAAGAGGCACTCTCTAGCATGGTCACCAGCCAAAATTGGTCCATATGGAAGCAATCTAGCACTAAAAGGGCAACAAAAATTAAGCAACTGATCCTAGATGACCATTGGTGGGATCGTGTTGAGTATCTCCTCAGTTTTACCGAGCCCATATTGGGTATGATCCGTTATACCGACATGGATAGGCCTTGTTTGGGAGAGGTATATGATGGCATTGACTCAATGATTGAGAAGATGAAAGCCATCATAAATGAACATGAGCGAGATCCTAGAGAAACTTTCTTCAATCAAATACACCAAATTATTGAAGAGAGATGGAACAAAATGACCACCCCATTGCATTTTCTTGCCTTTGCACTGAGTCCCAAATATTATAGTGCTCAACTCCTTTCTGTGGGGACAAGGGTTGCCCCATATATAGAGATGTTGAAGTCAGCCGAGGGTCCAAGGCAGCATTTCGCAGACTCTTTGTTGATCCTAACATACGAGAAGCAGTTAGAGCCGAGTTCATGCATTTTGTGAGCTCCACAGACATGGGTGTTGATGCTCTTGTTGACAAATATAAGGTTGATGCTCATATGTGGTGGTACTTCCATGGCCAATCATTCATACACCTACAACCTCTTGCAATAAAAATTTTAGCACAAGTTTTATTATCTTTTAGATTTTTAAATTTAATTTCTAAATTCGAAATTTCTAATTTATAACTCTAACTGTCTAATGTTGTCCTGTATTAATAGGTTGCTAGTTCATCAGCTTCTGAGAGGAATTGGAGCACATACTCCTTCATCCACTCAATAAAGCGTAATAGGCTGCACTCAAAAAAGGCAGAGAACTTAGTGTATGTGCATTCCAACTTGCGCCTCCTTATACACAAAAACAAGGACTACAAGGAAGGGGCCTCAAGGAAGTGGGATATCAAGCCAAAGCATACTAACCTGGATGCTACCATTTCCCACCTTGCCGCACTTGAAGTTGATGTTGATGTTGATGTTGAGATTGGTAGTGGCCCTAGTGGGCATGAGAGTGCCAGTGCCAGTGCCACTTTTTGTGGTTCTACTAATATACTAGTATCTGATGATGCTCATATGGCTTGTGGTGATGATATTTTTGAAGACCCATATGACAATGATGCCTATTTAGTGATGGCATTGGCTGATTGTTGACATTTGACATTATAATTTTGATTTTTGAATTGTAATAACTATATATATCATGACATTCGACATTCGTGTTTTACTAATTGACATTGTAGTGTTTTTAATTTCTAACACTAGTGTGGTTTTGTTTATTATATGATCATATTCATGATGCTATGGTATTCTGAACTTAATTACTGCTACAAATATGAATATATTTCTGATTTTTATATGTTTTTGTATGGATGAACCCAAAACGAACTCACACCCAAAAAAAAATTTGAACAAACCCGCGAACTCGAACCCGAACCAGTACCAGAACCAGTAACTTAGTAGAAAAGTCAATCACAAAAGAAGAGCCAAAGGAACAATCAGCAGATTTGAAGTTCACTAAATCAGCATGTAAGGATCCAAAGAATGATTTTTACGATGATAAGGAAAAAGAACCACTAGATGCTACTACAAGTGAACACAAAATTCTACATTGGTGATGTAGAGATTGTTCTTAATCAGCCGCATGAAGGTTTGGATTCACTTGATGATCCATTATTTGAACATGGCATTACCTCGTGGAGAATTTTCCCTTCCAAATTCACAGTTTCTTAGAGAAGCGATAATAGAGATGAAGACCAATTACATGCAACTACTCTCAGATAGAGATCACCTACTCCAGTTTGGTGAGATCTACTATGATGCACTTAAGGGGAAAGAAAGGGAAGTGGATAAGCTTACTGATTAGCTTAGTGTCATGAAGGATTCCTTGAAGAGCACTCAGAAGGCCCTTCAAAAATCAAAGGTTCAGATCGACGAGCTTTGTGAGGAGCTGAGCTTGGTTCAATCTTATTCATCCACTGCAGATATCCAGTCTTCTACTATTGTTATGACACCTGCAGATGGTAGTGGTATTCACGGTTTGAGGGGAGAACCCCTAACGGTGGTCAAGCACGAGGAGGTTTCAGGGTTGCATGAGCTTCAGGATAGGAATGATTATGACATTCCTGAGTTTTCACACAGCTTGTACCATTATGACCATGAGTCACCCTTGAGAGAGAGCCAATTGAGGGCTCACAATTCATATCATCCATTGTGGGATCGAAAGATGGAACCAAAGACTGCGGGTATCCAACTTTGTTATTTTTAGATGGTTGTTTAAAGGGTCAGGGATTAGATTTTCATCATGCTGATGTGTCCTTGGCAGAGTTTGTGACTTTCTTGTTTCAGGAATTTCCATTGGAGGCGAGGCTATAGGGAAGTTGTGGTTTCAGTGAGCATGATGGCATTGTTACTCAAGCCCGCAGTGATGGAGTTCTACTCCATAAGTTGGTAAGGGACGACTGTTCTATTAATTTGGATGAGGATTTTATTCATAATTTTTGGAGGACAGTAACTATGCTTGAGTTTGGAGGAGAGTTGTATCATCTCCTCAGCATTGGAGAGTGGCATAGGGTTGGTACTCTGGCACCCTATGATCCTAGCCGTTTTGTATGCATTCCCGTAGGTTGGATATTCAGTCTAAAGGGTGCTGATCTGTTTTCGGCACCTATGAGGGATACTCATCACTTCCATGGGAGATTGGCAGAGGATGACGAGGGATGTTGTGCTACGGATGCTTCCAGATCATCTTATCTCTGCATGACAGATGGATGTGAATTCAGGTTGCATTGGGACCCAAGTGGTGACAGGGTCAGCATTGCAGTTTGGATGGGTCCCATTGGTTTGCTTCGCCATTCTCAGCATGGTGAAGTTGAGTTCAGAGTACAACAGCAGAAGTCTGAGAATAATATGCATGGCAAACTTCTATCCTAGATTTGGGATCTAGGTATATTTTGTTGGACACTCCAGTATGTTGAGGGTTCATTTGTGTGCATCAGGGTTCACTGGGGAGTATTGTTGCATGTACATGGTGTGGTTATTCTGCAGTTTCACTCCAGGTTCTCATGTACATGATCTGTTTCAAATGCATAGTCCAGTTGCGCAAGAGTTAGATGATATGTGTGACAACTTGTGCAGTTTTGGGAAGCGAACATTGTTAGTCTTCAGAGTTGCTTCCACTTGATGTTCACGCACTTGCAACACCTACAGTTGAGATTGATTTAGTTTGGCAGGTTCTGTCAATTGTACTGGTGATGGTGTTGCAGGAATTGGTTAGTGACAGCAGAGACATTACACAATTCTACCCCTGGGATCCTAGTGGAGTTGTGATTGCTCTTTAGGCAGAGTACAGTGAACTTCCAAATGAGAGATTGCTTGGGGACAAGCAATTTCGGGAGGGCGGACTGTAATGTCCCCATTTTAGCTCACCATGGTTTGTGACGGGATTAGCCTATTATTGGCCCTCATAGGCTGAGGCAAATGGTTAGAGAGTTCCAATTGGCAGAGTGAGAGGCTTATTCCCATCCAGAGTTCAGGTTTAGCCTTTGTTTGATTCAGATTCACACACTTATTATTTATAGTAAGTGACTAT
Organism: Cunninghamia lanceolata; assembly: GCA_027924645.1. NCBI lineage: Eukaryota > Viridiplantae > Streptophyta > Pinopsida > Cupressales > Cupressaceae > Cunninghamia > Cunninghamia lanceolata. Next base: position 7,717,181 of record BSBN01000438.1, read on the forward strand.
TTCAGAACAGTCAGGGTTACTATCTATAGCAGGGCACCTGAACAGGCTTTATTTGTAGTGTCAATCCCTTACACCATTGGTTTGATTAGATAATGAGGGATTTACTATTTATAGTAAATCAATGGTTGATAGAGAGGGACCCCTACTATTTTTGGTAAGGCGGTTGGATTTACAGAGGGCATCATGGTGAATCTCCTTGTTCAGACGGAATTGGAAAATCATAAGTATTTCAAGAGTTATTAATTTTTAAAGTGGCCTAAATGATATTTAATTATAAAAAGGTATATTATAAGGTTATAACTTAGCCTTATGTAAGTGGGGCCATTTTGACTTTAAAAGCAATTAATGAGTTATATGACCTTATAATATATGGTTCATTTTATAACATAAGGTCATTATTTAAAGGGGACTTTATTATGAAAGGTGATTTAAGGGTTAAATGGTAATTAATAAAGTGATATAATACTTTATTAATTTATATGTTGAAAGGGAGACATAAGGACTTAATTAAAAAGTGGACTTCAAAGGCAAATTAAATACACTCCATTTGGAGAAGTTATAAAAGGGCATCAAAAGGCAAATAGATTCATTAATAATGATCATTTGACTTTGCTTTTTGTGAGAGCTTTGGGAATTGTGAAGGAAACCTAGGGTTTCTTTAGATTTCTTCATTTTCAGCATTGGAGAATAAAATATCTTTAGTGTTTATGCAATTTTGAGGTTGTGAGAGATCAGCCGAATTATTGCCAGAGTGTGGGCTTCAATCAGGAGTCCAAATTGTGCAAAATTGTGAAGATTCAATCAAGGGTTTGAAACATAATTCATTGTAAAGGAGCTTGAAAGAAGATATTTAATTGCAGATTTTATATTAGTCTTTTATATCAGAATTGGTTAATTTCTAGCACTAATATCCTTGAAGATGTATGGTCTTCATTGTGTGTGTTTCTTACATATTCAGAGTATATGCTGATTTGAAGTAACAAATCTGAGTTGCATGTGCTTCAAGGAGTTGTATTTCATTTGCATATTGTTGTTCTGTTGTTTCCAGACATGTATTTCACATTTCAGCAAATGGGTATGTGATATTGCTTCATATTTTGGCCATACAATTTTCTAGGTATTTGTGATTTAGATATTAGAGGATATTCTCTCAACTGGGTTCTTAATATTTTGACAAAATACTGAGTATTTTTGAAGATATAGAAATCTAGAAATTTCAGTAGTGCATTTCCTTTGAAATATTCAATTAGTGTGAAAAATATATACATTGCAATATCTCTTTCTGTTGTACTACATTGTTATACCCAACATAACATAAATATCAAAAAAAACTAGTCATCAGTTGCATAAAAATATCTCAGAAAACAGGAGGGATATTACAACCAACTTGGTATCGAGTGAATGTGGAGGATACATCGAGGTGAGCAAAATGCACTATTGACATAATCCTCCCTCACATTCATGCTTATGATCTCGTTTGATGGCAGAAGGCAAGGAAGGCATCTAAGAATTACTTGAATGGAAGTAAATGATTAATAGAGATGCCAAAAACTTGGAGGGGAAAAGTCTCAAGATACTAGCACAATGATGCCTTGTCAAACCCAACAAAGCATAGACCTTAAAATTCCAACAGCGGTGAGAAGATTATGAGGCTCACGAGAAATGTACCTGATGATGACTCTGCTTATTAAACTTGCATCTAAACATTTTGTGACTTGTCATGGCTGGTACTTGAGTTTCAGTTCTTTATAATTATACAGCTGAAAAGCTGTAACATACGATTTTTTTCACAGACACACACACATATATATATGTATGTATGTATGTATACATATTTGTCATGCCCCACCAACCCAAAAATCAAGGGAAATTTTCCAGTCCTGAAATAAGGTCCCCTTGTTCAGGAAACTCAAAGAAACATATACATTAACTGGCAAGAAACATTACACAAGTAGATTCATTGTGTGTGTAACCAGGAAGGACTTAGGACAAATGTTTCCTACAAACTAGAAAGATTCAAGTTACCTAACGAAGTGATGGTGCACTCTCTTGCATCCCCCTCTGCACATATTCGTTCAAGTCTCACATTTGCAATGTCAATGTGTTGTTCCTACGCAGATCTCGACATAGATGAGTTGACCACGATGGATACCATTATTAAGGTATTACTGCCTCAAGTAGGATTTAGAGGGCTCAAGAAAGAATGTTGCTCAATATGAGCATGCATGATTGATTACTATTATAATTAATATGCATGTATTATTTGATCACACATCACAATGTCATTGCAAGTAAAACGAAAGTCATTGTCTACATATTAGAATTTCTCACAAAAGAAAATGACACTTGAACATATAATTGTCCCAGATAAGCTGAATATGAAATTGCATACACCATTACAAAAGTCATAACAGTTTTTTGAAAAAAAAAATAGCACTGAAAAAGAACTACAATCAGAAAATTTTGAGAAAGAAAAAGCTTAAAAAACGTTAGCTCGTACATAGATTAAGAGTGATATGGTAGATGCAAGAAGACTATAGCAACTAAACCTGACATAACTCCATGTGAAGTAAGAATATTAGCAGAATGCTTCATGGATTAAAACTTAGGAGAAAGGTGCAGCGAATAAAAAATGCATACAGGCAAGAATTTCATTCCATCCAAACAGGAAAATTTGACATAAAACAATAAGTCATGATACTGAATGGCATGATGGGATGGTCATACTCACTTTTTTTTTCCTAGAGCCACCTCCCTGTTAGAAACAGAGCTGTAATCATGAAGAATGTTATAAATAACTATAGCTTTTTCATGCAGCTCTTCTGTTGGTAATTCACCATCCAGTAATTCTGAGATAACAGTGAGAAATTCCTCATATGTCTTCCGAACTTCAATTGGTGCTGCATTACAAAGCAAGGCAGATTCAAATGCATATTGGCAAAGTATAAAATTGAAAAATAAAATGAAACAAAAATAATGGAGTCCCCTTTAGAAAAGTCCAATTCCTAAACAAGTCAAAAGGAGGGCCTAATGCAACCCCAGTACAATATGATACTATAAAAAATAGACAAGGGAGAAAATCTAGATCAATAGCCAGCAAGAGATGAAAGCTATGGTCTAATATCACTATTTAAAAGTGAGTCTCTTTGAATGTAATCCAATTGGTCTAGTCAACACCCGATAATGGGTCACTCAAAATAGACTTGTATTTTTGTGGTTTTCTGTCATGATGTTTATTAAAAGGGAGTGAGAACCATGCCCTGTATATATATAGGGCTGAGAACCCTATCAACAATGAGAATTTTCAAATATCTTTCAGTTTCTTTGTCACAATGTACCCTACTCCAGAGAAGGAAACTTGAAAACAAAAACAATTATGATCCAGAAAACAAGGAAAACAATATTGAAGAGAAAAAGGTGGATGTTTAAACATCTGATAATACAAAAATCAGCAAATATGATTAAACCAGTGCATATCAATTGACTAGATAAATTGAATCAAAGAATCTCTGTGCAGTCAATTTGACAGAAAGTGAGGAAAGAGTAAGCTCAGAAGTGGCACTTTAGTATGCTCAGTGTATATCTTTACTGCCCTTTGAAGCAGTCTACTGGAGAAATAGAGCTTCTAAGATATGCTCCTAGAAAATGGAATGAATGCACTCGCCCCTACTCATTCTTCTGTTGGGATCCTGCTTTTATGCTGAAGTTGATCCACATAAATGTCAGAATGTCTTACTGAAAATCAAGATGTTTTGGAGAATGGGGGCTTTAACAGGTTCCCTTCTCACCACAAAGATCAAAACAAGAAAGCAGGGAATTCAATTACAAACAGACACGGCATAATACAACACAGAGTTTTAAATTTGTTAATTACAAAATAGCCTACCTTTCATTGCCTATTTCAGAATTTGAATTTACCATAGCTAAGGCTAAAATCACAAAAAATCTGAGACAATAACCAGAGAACTCAAAACGCAAGAGTGGGCTAATAGCCCATGAGCACATCAATTGTCCCCCATTTGAAACTCACATACTTCAGGTCATCCTCATCAGCAATGGTGTTCAGGACAACTGTGTAATTATCATCTTCTCCCCCCTTCCTGAATACAGGAAGGCGCAGGACTCTCTTTGTAATGACTTGGGAATTTTGATGCATAGCCTTGGCCAGCACACAAAGAAAGAAAGAAAGAAATTATACTAATGTCCACGGATGACCAAAAGTAGGTCAATTGGACTCAAGAGTACAGCAGTTTACAATAGAAGTTTCTTGGAAGAGAAACCTAGAGAGGTTCCACGATGAGGAAGAACAAAAGCAAAGAAATACAAAACAAGAAGGGACCACCCATATAAGTGGTCAAGAAACTACTACATATAACCAAGAAGGGGGAACAAGAACCCCAAAGAGCAAACGATAAGGAAAACTGGAGATCATCAAGTATCACTCTCTAGAATAGAAAGGGTGAAGTCACTGGTGCCATCATCGATCACTATGAAGGGACTGATACAAGATCTGATAATGCTCATCAGAAAGTGTCGAGGGCCAAGAGGGTCAAGCAGCGTACTCCCCCTAGGATCACATCTAACTATTACGAAAGTAATTTGGTTAAAACTTGAATGATATCATACTGAGCAAAACGCTCAAATAAATAGAATACAACATTTACAAGGAAGGCAAGTTTCAGAAATAGAAACTGCAGATAATCTTACAGACCTGAAAAATACGATTGACCAAAAAACTAAAAATAGTATGAAATAAATATTCTAATACCCTCCCTTAATGGTCAATCTATCAACTACACCAAGAGACCCCCTGAATTTTACAAACTTATCTGGACCAAGGGACTTGGTGAGGATATCGGCTCTCTGATCCTCCGTCGGAACATACAGCAACTGAACTGATCCGTCTTCAACAAGCTTTCTGATGAAATCACAATGAGTCTCTACATGCTTGGTTCTTTCATGGAAGACTTGATTTTTGGCAAGTTTGAGAACTCCCTGATTATCACAGAACAAGGGAGTCGGACCTGCTTGAGATAATTGCATATCAGCAAGCATCCGGCGAAGCCAAACTACCTCACAAGCTACCTTAACTGCTCCCCGATACTTTGCTTCGGTCGAGGAGAGAGCCACTGCCTGCTGCTTCTTACTAGTCCATGTGACTACACCGGATCCCAAACTGAACACATACCCAGAGGTGGATTTCCTGTCATCAACTGAACCTGCCCAATCTGAGTCTATGAAACCACTGAGTCTAGGATCGTGACTCCTTGAGTAAAGAAGTCCATAATCAGAAGTGCCATGCACATAACGCAGCACACGCTTCGCTACTACCCAATGATCAGCCTTGGGGACTGTCATGAAGCGTGAAATGTAGCTCACTGCAAAACTGAGGTCAGGTCTAGTGGCAATGAGATAGATGAGGCTGCCCACTAGTTGCCTGAACAATGATTTATCTACTACAGGTGAGTCTGACTTGGCTGACAACTTAAGCCCTTTTTCCATGGGTGTGGAGGCAGATTTGCAATCCTGCATATGGAACTTATCCAGAAGACTGCGAGCATACTTGGACTGGGAAATGAAAATACTGCTCTCAGTCTGCCAAACCTCAACACCTAAACAGTAATGCAAGAGTCCCAAATCTGTCATGTCAAATGTGCTGCACAAATCCTGTTTGATCTCAGCAATCAAATGTGCCGAGCTACCAGTAATGATCAGGTCATCCACATAGACAACAAGAATCAGAATATCACTACCAGTGCGTTTGACATACAAATTAGAGTCAGATGGACTCCTCTGAAAACCATAATCTGTGAGGTACTTATCTATCTTGATGTACCAAGCTCGAGGACCCTATTTCAGGCCATAGAGTGCTTTGACCAATCTACACACCTTGTGTTCTTGACCAGCAACCTTGAACCCTGAAGGCTGCGTCATGTAGACTTTTTCCTTCAACTCACCGTTGAGGAAGGCACTCTTAACGTCCATCTGATGGACTTTCCAACCAAACTGGGCTACTAAGGCAAGGACAAGCCAAATTGTACTCATCTTGGCTGTAGGAGCAAAAGTCTCCTCGTAGTCAATGCCTTCCTTCTGTGAGAACCCCCTAGCAACAAGACGAGCTTTGTACTTGTCAAGGGTTTCGTCAGCTTTGTATTTCACCTTGTACACCCATTTGCAACTAATGGGCTTCTTCCCTGGAGGAAGATCAGAAAGGACCCAAGTGTGATTTTTCTGAAGACTCTGGTATTCAGACTCCATAGTCTTTTCCCACTCAGGAATTCCTTTAGCCTCTGAATGTGTCTGAGGCTCATAGACACTGTGAATGTTGGCCATGAGAGCAAAGTTAACTGTATGCTGTTGTTTGCTCGTTTCTAAATGATCTACCCTCAATGAGCTCATCGTCATGAAGATCTCCGATAGTCTTAGCCCACCATTTAGGCCGAAGAGTAGAAATGCCAACATTGGGTGCAACAGGAGGAGCTGGAACAGGTGCAACAGGTGGAAGATCAACATCATCCGGAGGAAAGTCGGGTTGAGCATCATCAAAATCAGAATCTGCATCATCATCCCTCCCATCAGGTGGACCTAACACAAGATGAACACCCAAATCAGTAGCCTTCAAAGGCTGATCCTCAGAATGTTGCACTGACGAGGAAGAAAAAGGTCCTCGTTCTTCATCAAAGACAACATCCCGGCTGAAGGTAAGACGATCAGTATCAATATCAATAAACCGATAAGCCTTATGGTTGTCACTGTACCCTATGAACATAAGCTTTTGACTCTTGGAATCCAACTTGGAGCGCTTGGCATCTGGAATCCATACATAAGCTAAAGAGCCAAATATTTTCAAATGACTGATCCGAGGTTTGTGACCAGTCCAAGCTTCTTCAGGAGTCTTCTCCTTAACAACGTAAGTCGGAGACCGATTAAGGAGATAGACTGCAATGTAGACTGCTTCTGCCCAGTACTTCTTAGGAACACCCCTGTGTTCTAACATGGAACGGGCCATCTCAGTGATTGTGTGGTTGCGCCACTCTACAACACTGTTTTGCTGAGGAGTATAGGGTGTGGTTAACTGGCGTTTGATGCCATGTATGTCACAGAAGTTGGAGAAATCAGTAGAACAAAATTCCCCCCCCATTATCTGACCTAAAAGTGACTATGGAACAGCCAGACTCTTTTTCTACTAAGGCCTTAAACTTCTGAAATACAGTAAACACATCTGATTTCTGTCTGAGAAAGTACACCCACATTTTACGACTGAAATCATCAACAAAAAGTAAGAAGTACCTGCAACCAGTAACAGAAGGTGTATTCATTGGCCCACATACATCAGCGTGAACCAACTGTAGTACCTTGGAGGCTCGCCATGAGTCACCAGTCGAGAATGGTGTCCGATGCTGCTTCCCAGTCTGACAAGCTCTGCAAACACCAGGATGCTGAGTCCGAATCTCAGGTAAACAGGCTACAAGGCCCTCCCGAGATAGCTGAGAAAGATAGTGCACATTTAAGTGCCCATAACGCTGATGCCAAAGACTAGTGATGGAAGAACTTTGGGCTGCCATGGCTAACTCTGGAGAATCACCGGTATCCACAAGTCTGTATAGACCATGATCCTCAATACCAACAGCCACAGTGCTACGAGTCTCCTGATCAACAATGGAACATTTGTGTGTACTGAAAACCACATCCAACTGAGGAGAGTGCCGCATGATCTAACTAACAAAGACAAGATTAAGTTCCATGCCAGGAACATAGTAGACATTGAGGAATATGAGATTCCTCCCACCAGATTGAATCTGAACAGTGCCCTTACCGACAACTGTATATTCTTCTCCACCAAAAATAATTGAGTCACTGAAGGGAGTAAAGTCTGAAAACCAATCACGTCGATGAGTGAAGTGACGCGAAGCACCTGAATCAATGTACTAGGCAGAGGACTTCACATGATCTGCAGGTCTTTTAGCCATAGAAGCGTAAAAGGCAGATTCCTTCTGCTCAGTGTGCTCGGCAATATTTGCTTTCTGCTGAGACCCTCCTTGCTTCTTCTGTTCAGAAGCCAAATGCTGACGACAATCCTTTTTGATGTAACCATATTTGTGACTGTAATTACACTGAATATTCTTTTTCTTGTTGCTGTCCTGAGGTGGACCTGAGCCTTTCTGCTGTGAAGGCTGACCTTTGCCTTTATTCTGAGCCTGAAACTTGGCTGCAAAAGTGGTGCAGGAGCACCCCATTACCGTCAAGAAAGCCCCCTATTATCATTTTAATTATTGTAAGGCCTAGCGCCAATTGTTCTGATTCGAACCAATGTGTCCCATATTGTAAAGCCACATGGCACATATTGTAAACGGGTAGGAAGTAGTTGTAACTGTCCGAGTTGTAACTGTCGCGTAACAGATGGCAGAGGTGACGAATCGATTCAGATTCCACCGAAGTGTAACTGCCTTGGCTAGGTTCTTTATAAGCGTGTGTGCTTGAAGAGGACAGACAGAAGAGAGAGACGAGAAAAGGAAAAAGAAACAGTTTGTAATTTTTGAGTAGAAAAACAAAAGAATTTTGGTTTGGTCTCGTCGTAGTGTTTTGTGGTTTGGAACCATTCCCCTGGTTGAGGCTTCCGCCGAAACCAGTGGAATGATTTCCCTGGGTTTTAATTTCTTTCCGTTTGATTTAGTTCAGAAAATCTGTTTGTCTGTGTGGTTATAGTAAACTAAAGAAATCTGCGTAGTTGCAGTATAGATTAGAAATCTGTGTGTGTTTAGTTGCAGAATTTGGTAATAGTGAAGACAGTTACAACCAAACGGGAAAAGAAGAAAGCCTCGTGCGATATATAGAAGCAAACGCAGAAAGAAGTCTCTATGTGCATTGGCGTGAACCTTGGCGTCGGGCTAAGGAGATGATTGTTTGGCCGAAGTTATATTGTCACAGCGACAAGTGAGTTTGTATCGGGTTGATACTAAGTATCGGCGTAGCGGTTTTAAGGAAAGCCGATAGTGAAATGTTTTGCCGATGGTTGAACCATCGGATTGAACCGGTTCATCGGTTCAATGGGTTCAACCGAAAGGTTCAGAGCATTGGTTCAAACGAAAGGTTCAAAACATCGGTTCAACCAAAAGGTTCAAAGCATCGGTTCAACCGAAAGGTTCAAAGCAGTGGTTCAACCAAAGGGTTCAAGGAAGTAGTCTCACCGATGGAGAAAACAACGCTTGGTATCGGGCGGTCGGCAAGAGGTGTTCAAAGTCTGACCGACCAAGGAGTATTCATAAGCATATCGGCATGAGATCTAGTATCGGCGGATGCAGTAAATGTGCTACCGATGGTCCAAGTCTTGTCGACGCTCAATTTGATGTTAGGCTCATCGATGTGAGGATCACCATCAGAAGAAGAAAGTTACATTGGGCCGACGGTAGTAACTCTCACCGATCGGGTTGAGATTCGAGAAGTATCATCGATGAGAGTATATCGGTATGACATTTCATATTGGAAGACAAGGAGTAAGTCAGGCCGACGGTTAAAGTCTGACCGATGGAGCAGTTGCATGCGAGTTTCGGCGTGAGGTTGTGATTTCGGAGAAGAAGTAAAGAGTCCCACCGAAGATGAAAGTCTGGGCGATGGATGTTAGCCATCGGAAAGAATAGCATGTCGGTGAAAGAAATTGGGAGGTGGCCGATAGATTAAGTCTGGCTGATGAGAAAATGGAAGCATATTTTTGGTATTATGTGGTCTTAAGTAGGGGATTATTAAAGAAAATGAAGCATAAACCCTAGGTTGGTGGGTTTTAATGGGTTGTTCACCCTGTTGTGTAAGCTAGTGCCCGTTCCTCCGCACCAAATTGGTATCAGAGCTAGCGAAAGCTCTGGGAATCTAAGTGAGAGATTGGTGTTTTGATGTGCTAATATTTGTGGTTGCAGATGCATGTCCACAAGCTGCAAGCAGGCAGATAAGAGATCTGTCATGGAACCACAGGAGATGGTTCTAGGGCCTGAGAAGGAGGTCCAGTGAGTGTCGCCAAAAGTCCTGGGGAGAGAGGCAAGAGAGGACTCCCAGGTGAGGGACAGAAGTGTTGGTGCAGCATTAGGGTTGGACTTATAGCAGCATCTTGAGGAGCAACCAGTTAAACTCCATTGAGAGGAGTCACAGTTGAAGGGTACAAGTAGCAGAGGCGTCAAGTTGAAGACACCAAGAGAACAGAGTTGTTGCAGTTATCACCGAGCATTTCCATGGGACATGGAAATTTTTCAAGTCTGGGAGTACGGTGCAAGAGCACCCCATTACCTTCAAGAAAGCCCCCTATTATCATTTTAATTATTGTAAGGCCTAGCGCCAATTGTTCTGATTCGGACCAATGTGTCCCATATTGTAAAGCCACATGGCACATATTGTAAACGGGTAGGAAGTAGTTGTAACTGTCCGAGTTGTAACTGTCGCGTAACAAATGGCAAAGGTGACGAATCGATTTAGATTCCACCTAAGTGTAACTGCCTTGGCTAGGTTCTTTATAAGCGTGTGTGCTTGAAGAGGACAGACAGAAGAGAGAGACGAGAAAAGGAAAAAGAAACAGTTTGTAATTTCTGAGTAGAAAAACAAAAGAATTTTGGTTTGGTCTCGTCGTAGTGTTTTGTGGTTTGGAACCATTCCACTAGTTGAGGCTTCCGCCGAAACCAGTGGAATGATTTCCCTGGGTTTTAATTTCTTTCCGTTTGATTTAGTTCAGAAAATCTGTTTGTCTGTGTGGTTATAGTAAACTAAAGAAATCTGCGTAGTTGCAGTATAGATTAGAAATCTGTGTGTGTTTAGTTGCAGAATTTGGTAATAGTGAAGACAGTTACAACCAAACGGGAAAAGAAGAAAGCCTCGTGCGATATATAGAAGCAAACGCAGAAAGAAGTCTCTGTGTGCATCGGCGTGAACCTTGGCGTCGAGCTAAGGAGATGATTGTTTGGCCGAAGTTATATTGTCACAGCGACAAGTGAGTTTGTATCAGGTTGATACTAAGTATCGGCGTAGCGGTTTTAAGGAAAGCCGATAGTGAAATGTTTTGCCGATGGTTGAACCATCGGATTGAACCGGTTCATCGGTTCAATGGATTCAACCGAAAGGTTCAGAGCATCGGTTCAACCGAAAGGTTCAAAGCATCGGTTCAACCGAAAGGTTCAAAGCAGTGGTTCAACCAAAGGGTTCAAGGAAGTAGTCTCACCGATGGAGAAAACAATGCTTGGTATCGGGCGGTTGGCAAGAGGTGTTCAAAGTCTGACCGACCAAGGAGTATTCATAAGCATATCGGCATGAGATCTAGTATCGGCGGATGCAGAAAATGTGCTACCGATGGTCCAAGTCTTGTCGACGCTCAATTTGATGTTAGGCTCATCGATGTGAGGATCACCATCGGAAGAAGAAAGTTACATTGGGCCGACGGTAGTAACTCTCACCGATCGGGTTGAGATTCGAGAAGTATCACCGATGAGAGTATATCGGTATGACATTTCATATCGAAAGACAAGGAGTAAGTCAGGCCGACGGTTAAAGTCTGACCGATGGAGCAGTTGCATGCGAGTTTCGGCGTGAGGTTGTGATTTCGGAGAAGAAGTAAAGAGTCCCACCGAAGATGGAAGTCTGGGCGATGGATGTTAGCCATCGGAAAGAATAGCATGTCAGTGAAAGAAATTGGGAGGTGGCCGATAGATTAAGTCTGGCCGATGAGAAAATGGAAGCATATTTTTGGTATTATGTGGTCTTAAGTAGGGGGTTATTAAAGAAAATGAAGCATAAACCCTAGGTTGGTGGGTTTTAATGGGTTGTTCACCCTGTTGTGTAAGCTAGTGCCCGTTCCTCCGCACCGAAAAGCTTGCTCTGAAGAGGACGAAGAAGCACTACTACCAAACTATTGTTTCCAGCGATCCTGCTGCAAGAGGATAGTACAAAGTTCTGAAAACTTTAGATCAACATTAGCTAATGTAATGTTGAGAGTCTCGATGAAATGTTCATAGGACTTAGGTAGACTTTTCAAAGTGATCACGACCATGTCTTCTTCCTCCATTTTTCGACCAATAGCCTCCAGCTAATCTCGTATCTCCTGGATCTTGTTCAAGTGCGCTTGCAAAGATGTCTTCTCATCCATCATGATAGAAAACAGTATATTTTTCAGAAAGAACGCACGGCTCTTGTTAGAGGTTTCATGCAAACCCTTCAAATGGTCCCAAATCTCCTTTGTTGTTTTTCCACCCGGAATCTGAGGTAGCTGATCATCTGTGACTGAAAGCTTAATGAGCATGACAGCTTCACGGTTCTGCTCATCAAACTTGTCCTGGTCTTTTCCCGCTGTTGCAGGACGAGTAGTGGTGCCTAAAATCATCTGATTGAGGCAGCGATATTCAAAGATGGTCATCATTCGCTGCTTCCAGGTATTATAATTTTTGCCATTAAATCGCTGACTGGCTTCCAACATGATGTTGGTCAAACTCACCATCTTGCACGCTTTTCAAGGCACAAAAAACAAGGTACTGAGAAGAGGCTGAATGCACGGAACTCGAAGCACAAATTCCAATGCACAGGACGCTGAGGCAGTTTATAGGCACAAACTTCGAGGCAAATCTGTCGGCACAAATTTCAAGGCACAGATTTCGAGGTACCCAGAAAAATCCGACATGTACACAGAAAGAGTCTTGAAAAACCCAAAAAGAATCTATGATCAGAAAAAAATTTCAACTGGAACTGAAGGGTTAAAACCCTAGCCGAAAATTTGCAGAACTGCTAGGCAAATCTGAAAAACACGATTTGCACGGAACAGCTGCAAAACCCTAGACGGCTACTGAACGTGAGTTTCAAACTTCATAAACCTCAGAAAAAAAATGTAGCTTAGAGATTCTTGAAAAATCGCGACCTGACAAAGAGGAAAACTCGTCTTTTTGGTGCAAGAAGTCGCGCGGGCTTCAAAAAACCAGAATAGTCGCGCCCGACCAAAAAAAACGTGAACAAGATGCAAGGTAAATCGCGTGAACAGGAGGATTAGAACACAAATATTTCTTGATTATGATGGCGTTCGTGTGCTCTGCTAGGGCGACCGTGCCCTAGCTCGTTCTCTGTGTGTTGCTCGCTTCTGCGTGGTGGGGGGGTTTTTTGAAGCTTTCGGGGTGGTGGTGGTGGGTTTTTTTCTTTTCTGGAGGCCTTCTTGCTGCCGTTTGGGTGGCTTGTGGGTGGAAGGGTTTTGTTCCTCCCCTGGGGGTTTTGTCTTTTTCCATTTCTTGCAAACGTGTCCTGGGGGTTTGCATGCCTGCTGGGGTTCTTGTTTTTTGCTATGTAGGGTGGGGAATCATCTGGGGCTAGCCCCAAATTGGATTTCCGATCAGCAGTTGGTTCGAAGCCTTCGGCGCATGGAGTGAATGTTTTTGATAATACGCTGTTTTCTTCAGAGATGGAGATGAATGATCTAGGATCGATTAGTGGTTCCCGAATAACGAAGATTAATGGGTGTTTGGAAAGATGCAAAGAGCGACCAAAGTTGACTATCCCGATGGAAATGCTTGCAGATGATATTGAATACTATTCAAGGCACTCTTTTTATTGCAAGTTCATGGGTTTGAGAGTCTCGCTGCAATTTTTGGAATCCTGGGCTCAGCGGACTTGGATGCCAGAGGGGGAGATGGAGATTAGGCTCCTTGCGAACAACTTTTTTATGGTCTCTTTTGATTGCATGGCAGATCGGAATAAGGTCTTCGAGGGCGGCCCCTATTTTTATAACCAGGTGGGTTTATTTATCAAGCCATGGCATGCTGGCTTCAACCCGACTGAGGCACTACCAAGTCGGATCCCAGTTTGGGTTCGGTTGCCGTGGTTTCCAGTTGAGTGTTGGCGGGATGACGTGTTGCATTTGGTGGCTTCAATGCTCGGTAAACCTGTTGGGTCTTCACAACAGACGCAGTATAAAAAGGTAATGACTTTTGCTCGTATCTGTGTAGAAATTGATTTAAGCAAGCCACTACCAGATTCTATTGAAGTGAGTGCTGGATCATATACTTGGGTGCAACAGCTAGATTACGAAACCCTACCTTTTCGGTGTCGTCTTTATCATGAATATGGTCACTTGCAGCGTAGGTGCCCTAGGGCTAAGCCTGTGGTGCCCCAACCTTCCCAGCCTTCTCGTAATCCACCTAGGGCTGATAATGGTAAGGAGCCTATTCCGAGTGATGGTAATGGAGATGATGGCTATGTCCCTGTCAAGGCTCGCAATAGGAATCGGGGCCAGAAGCGGACCTTGAGGGAGAGGCAGGTTGATGAAACTTTTAATAGGTTTGAGGTGCTGGATGATCTCAGCTAGGGGGAAGTGAATCCGGGGTTGTTGAACTTGGATCAGGGAACTTTGGGTACAGGACAGGATGGGCCACCATTGGAGGCCATGCAGGTTGTGCAAGAGATTGGGGTTGGGCAGATGGATACGGATCAACAATTGAGTGTCCAGACTGAACAAGAATCTTCTATTGGAGCTCCGAAGAGTGGTGGAGGTGTTTCCCCATTGCCCCTGAAAGGAGGCAAGACTGTGGGGAAGAGCTCTTTGGCCTCCCCTCTTTTGGGTATTCAGCAAATTGAACTGAAGAAAGGGATTGGTGACAAGACTTCCAAGCTGGGAAGGAAGAAGGATATGGAGAAGATTAAATTAACTGGGGAAACTTTGGTGGAGTCAGGGTCAGTCAAAACTCTGGATTCACATTTTTCATGCCCCCAGAAATGATTGTTCTCTCATGGAATGTAAGGGGCTTGAACAGTGGCCCTCGACAAAAAGCTGTTCGTGATTTGGTTAGGAATCATTCTCCGGATGTTCTTTTTCTTCAGGAGACTAAATTATCTGTAGATAATATGTTGGCCATGGCTCCTAAGTTGTGGAAATATGGTGAATGCCAGTGTATGGGGGCTCTTGGTGCTTCTGGAGGGGTGGCTTGTTTTTGGAACCCTCGGAAGATTTTCCCTCTCTGGTGGATGTCCTCTAGATCCTCTATATCCCTAGTCGCCTCTTGGTATGAGACTGGTGAGTGTATTCTCCTCTCTAATGTGTATGCTCCTGTTGAGTTTCCGGGTAAACAACTTCTATGGTCCCATCTTCGTTTTGTTCGTAGCTTAGCTCCTTACCATCCATGGGTTATGGCTGGCGATTTTAATGCTATTGTGGAGTTGTCTGAGAAAAGAGGTCGTATTCCTAGGTTGGAGCCTTCTGCTCTGTTATTCAGAGATAGCATTTCTGAATTAAATCTTATTGATGTTCTGCCAAGTAATGGTCGCTTCACTTGGAATAATAGGAGAATTGGTGAGAGTTGTGTTGCTGAGAGACTTGATCGATTCTTGGTTTCCTGTTATTGGGTTGGAGACTTATGGTCCACTCGATCTGAAATTCTTGATTGGAGAGGCTCTGATCATTGGCCTATTAAGCTTAGCATGATCTCTGCTCGGGGGCCTCGTTCTCCCTCATTCAAGTTTCAAATTATGTGGTTACGGGATCCTACTCTTCATGAACTTGTGGCTGAGTGGTGGCGGATTGGTAGACCAACTTTTGGTACGGCAATGTACACATTCTCCAAGCTTCTTCAGTTTGTCAAATATCAGCTTAAAAGGTGGAATCGGCGATGTTTTGGTAATATCTTTCATGCTAAGGTTGCTGCCCAGGAGGAGTTGAATAATATTACGCGGTTGATTCGTGAGAATGGGGCCTCTGAGGATCTTCTAAGGGAGGAGGCTAAGACTTTGAAAGTGGTTGAGGAATTTGAATTGCGGGAAGAAATCTATTGGAAGCAAAAGGCCCGGGTTGAATGGTTGCAGGAAGGTGATAAAAACACCGCCTTCTTCTTCAATTCTGTGAAGGACAGGAGGCATGGTAATTCCATTCCTTTTTTGGTGAATGACAGGGGTGAACGTCTTGCCTCGTTTCAGGAAATCTCTGCTGAGGCATCTCAGTATTTTGCTACTTTATTTAGGGAGGATTCTCGAGGGGGCTCTGTTGAGGAAGCACATGTTCTTTCTTATATTCCTCAATTGGTCTCCAGGGAGGCGAACGAGTATCTGATGAAAGATATCTCTCTTGATGAGCTGGAGGGGATTGTGTTTCAGATGAAGAAGGGTAAAGCCCCTGGTCCTGATGGTTTCCTGATTGAATTTTTTTAGGAATTCTGGGATATCATAAAGTTGGATCTTCTGGCGGTTGTCCTTGAGTCCCAGAGGAATAAGCAGATGCTTCGTGCTCTTAATTCCACCTTCCTTGCTCTCATACCCAAGTGTGAAGGGGCTGATAGGTTATCTCAATTCCGGCCTATCTCTCTTTGCAATGTGGCTTACAAAATCATTTCTAAGTTATTGGCTGAGAGATTGAAGAAGTGGCTTAAAGTGCTGATTTCAGAGGAACAGAGTGGATTTGTGGCCAGTCGACAGATTCTTGACGGGGTTGTCATTGCTACGGAGACCATCCACTCCATGGACAACTCCCACGAGAAGGCTATGTTCATTAAGCTGGGTATGGCTAAGGCTTATGACAGGGTTAGATGGTCTTTTTTGCAGAAGATCCTTGTTTCTTTTGGTTTTGGTGAGGAGTGGATCCAATGGGTCATGAGCTGTGTCACGTCTGTTTCCTTCTCAGTTTTGATAAATGGAGATCATTCTGAACTTTTTGGTGCCTCAAGGGGCTTGCGCCAAGGGGATCCTCTTTCTCCGTATCTTTTTCTGCTTCTTGTGGAAGGCCTTGGACGTTTGTTGAAAAGAAGGGTGGAGCTTGGCACCATTCAGGGTTGGTGATGGGGTGGAGACTTGCCTCCGCAATCTCATTTACAGTTTGTTGATGATACTGCCTTGATGGGGATGGCTACTGTTAGGGAAGCTACTAACTTGAGGCAGGTGTGGACATATATCTTGTTGCTTCAGGACAATTGATTAATGAGGAGAAGTCATCCATATTCTTCTTCAATACGCCGACCCCCATTCAGAGAAGAATTGCTAATATCTTGAGGTTTCAGATAGGGGTTCTCCCTTTGACGTATCTGGGTTTCCCAATTTCTGTTCGCCATCTTCCCAAGGGTTCTTGGCAGAATATTATTGATAAGCTCCGTGCAAAAGTTAATCATTGGACCCACAGATGGTTGTCTTTTGCGGGGCGGGTTCAGCTTCTCAAGTCGGTGGTGCAGGCTCTTCCTACCTACCGATGTATGCTTCAGGTGGCTCCAATGGGTTTTCTGAGGGAGTTGGATTCTCTTGCGAGGCAGTTCTTATGGGCGGGAAGCTTGTCATCCTCCAAGTGGAGCCTAGTCAGGTGGGATGTTGTGTGCAGCCCAAAGCAATTTGGTGGTCTTGGTCTTCGACAGTCTGCGTTATCTGGAGTGGCTATGGCTGCTAAACTTTTTTGGAGACGGTGTGTGGACCCGGATCAGCCGTGGGCCAGGATATTATCTCATAAGTATTTCCCGGGGATTCCACGGCAGGATCTCCCTCGTTATCCTCTTGAGGGGAAAGGTTCAGTGATTTGGAATACTCTTCAGAAGGGTGCAAAGCTTATCAAGGAAGGCTTATTTTGGATTTGTAGATAGGGAATTGAAGCTCTCTTTTGGTCGGATTCTTGGGATGGATTCCCTCCACTTACTTCTCAATTCCCCAACCTTCTTCCTTTGTGCCAAAGATTTCTCGAGGCTGGCTGGGCTAGGGTGAGTGACTTCAAGTCTGTTGCTTCTTTTGGTCAGTTGGAAGTAGCTCATTGGAAGGATCCCGCAGTGTGGCCAGATTTGGGACTTGCGGAAGATAGTGCTGAGCTTCACAAGATTCTTCATAGTAGGAGTTGTAGTTCTCTTCTGGAAGAGGATATTCTTGTTTGGACCCATAATCCTAAGGGGGTTTACTCTGTTGCCTCTGGTTATCAGGTGTTATTGGCTCAGAAGCTAACTGGGGTAGAGGTTCATTGGTGGAAAAGGGTGTGGAATAAACTCTCGTGGCCTAAATGCAATTGCTTTGTTTGGACTTTGGCTTGGAATAGGTGTTTGACCTGGGATAACATTCATAAACGGGGATTTCAAGGACCTTCAATTTGTGTTTTGTGTGGGGGAGCTGAAGAGGATTCTTCGCATTTGTTCTTCCGGTGCCCCTTTGTTGTGCAACTTTGGCATTGGTGGTGGAAGGTATGGAAGCTTCCTTGTATTCATGCGTGCTCTTTGGTTGAATTCTGGGATAGTATGGGAAGACCTCCTTCTATGGCTTCCTTTTTGCAGGAAGTTTGGTTCGTGGGTCCTACCTTTCTACTTTGGCAGATTTGGCTGGAGCGGAACCGCCGTATTTTTCGTGATCAGAAGTTGGTGGGTCGGCAAGTTTGGCTGCGTATGCTAGGAATGGTGCAGGAGTCAGTTTCAGCTAAATGTGATTTAGTTTTTCCCTTGGAGAGAGGTGATGATGAGTTGGTGGCCAGACTGGGTCTTCAAGAAATTCATTCTTCTTTTGTCAGTTCCAGGAACTGTAGGCATGGGAAAAAGAGGGTTCAACGGGTTGGAAGGTGGTTACCTCCTCCCAATGGATTTTTAAAGATCAATACTGATGGTTCTTCTAGGGGCAATCCTGGGCCTGCTGGAATTGGTGGAGTTGGTAGGGACTCAGCTGGGTCGGTGATTTTTCTGTTCTCTATACATGAGGGGGTGAAGACTGTTAACTTCATGGAGGGCCTAGCAATTCTACATGCTATTGAGAGGGCCCTTGCTTTGGGTTGGAGAAAAGTTATATGTGAAGCTGATTCACAGATTTTGATTAATCTCTTGAACGAGCGAAAGATATCTGATATTAATTGGCCGTTGGCTTTGGTGGTTCAGCGGATTCTTCAGGTTAGTTCTCGGTTGGAGGAGGCATCCTTTGTTCACATCCCGAGGGAGTGGAATCGAGCTGCCGACTGCTTGGCCAAATGGGCCTCTGAGCATGATAGTGGTTGGAAAGTTGAGGAATGGGATCAGGTTAACCCTGAGCTGCATCTGGATTTAGACCGGTTCTTGGAGGAGGATAGGAGGATACATGAGGACAGTTGATGTTGTTTATGCTGTGGGGTTTTCGCCTTGTTTTCTGGGGCTGGGTCC
Organism: Cunninghamia lanceolata; assembly: GCA_027924645.1. Lineage (NCBI taxonomy): Eukaryota > Viridiplantae > Streptophyta > Pinopsida > Cupressales > Cupressaceae > Cunninghamia > Cunninghamia lanceolata. The sequence goes on from BSBN01000438.1 coordinate 7,736,254, forward strand.
CTTGGTTATTATTGTAATGCTCTTTTCTGATTTCTAATAAAGTTTTTACCCCTTTGTTTTAAAAAAAATAGCGTGAACAGGAGCAAGGACAAAATACGACCATTCAGAGCTTAAAATTGCGGCCCTAGAGACGCGAATCAGCAAAGAAGAAAGGAGTAATCTGTCTTTGACAAAAGATACGAGCAAGAAGAACACGCCTTAAAAAAATTTAAAATCGTGCCCAGAAGGCTTTAGACGCACACCCAGGAAGAAACACGCGCCCACCAGCTCAAAACCCTTGAACGAAAATTTAAATATAAAAAATATTGTTCTTAAAAAACTCAAAAATTTCATTCAAAATTTTAGAAGACCAAAATTTTTAATCACCTTGCTCTAATACCATATTACAAAAGTAATTTGGTAAAAACTTGAATGATATCATACTGAGCAAAATGCTCAAATAAATAGAATACAACATTTACAAGGAAGGCAAGTTTCAGAAATAGAAACTGCAGATAATCTTACAGACCTGAAAAATACGATTGACCAAAAAATTAAAAATAGTATGAAATAAATATTCTAATACTAACATCCAAGGCCAAACTAAATTCCAAAACAAAGATGTTCCACCAAGAGCAAAAGCAATGGGCATGCCAGCCGAGACAGAATCAGACCTTGGCACAACAAGCAACAATCTTTTGACTTTTTCTCCCAAACTTTTGCTTCAATTGTAAATTGCCCTCAACTAGTAGAGCAACACAAGAATATGCTGCACCACACAAACTAACTGCCACAGAACAAACTGAACAAGTCCAGCAAGACCATCACCTCCAAGATCAAAAACCACAATATTACCCAGGAATGTCATTGTTGAGCAGCTTCAAGATAGTGAATTGGTTTAGGCAGTGGCATTTTCCTATCTTGGTTTGGAGCCAAGAACTTGTCACTACATGTGTCAAATATTATGATACTGAAAAAAGGAGAAATTCAAACATTGAGCAATTAAGTTATTGGAAAACTCAATTTGAATTTATTGGACGAAGCACTTAGTCTACTACTATTCAAAGAGAATCAAGAGGTAAGGTTGGATGAATGTGAAGCTAAGTTCAATCCCATGGTCAAAGAATGCTAGAAGCAAATCATCAAATATCGGTTGAAGAAAAGAAATGGTCAAAAAGATTCCTAAAAATCACAAGGCAAAATGAATTCAAAGAACAAACTGCCACAGAACAAACTGAACAAGTCCAACAAGACCATCACCTCCAAGATCAAAAACCACAATATTACCCAGGTATGTCATTGTTGAGCAGCTTCAAGATAGTGAATTGGTTTAGGCAGTGGCATTTTCCTATCTTGGTTTGGAGCCAAGAACTTGTCACTGCATGTGTCAAATATTATGATACTGAAAAAAGGAGAAATTCAAACCATAGAAGCAAAAATCGCCAAAAAAACGTGATTTTTTATAAAAATCGTGAATCGCCAAGTTAGGCGATTTTTTACCCCAAAAAATCGGGATTTAAATCAAGGTCAACAATGTTTTATACGGATTTTCGGGCGTCTAGGGTTTTTTTTTTTTCGGCAAGAGAACAACCGACGAGTTCAGAAAATCTTCCGGCATGAATTTGTTCACGGCGTGAGAACAACCGACAAGCTCAGAAAATCTTCCGGCGTGAATTTTTTCATGGCATGAGAACAACCGACGAGCTCAGAAAATCTTCCGGCGTGAATTTTTTCATGGCGTGAGAACAACCGACGAGCTCAGAAAATCTTCTGACGTGAATTTATTTACGGGGTGTGAACAACCGATGAGTTCAAAAATTTTTCCGACACGAATTTTTTTTACCACGTGAGACAATTTTCGGATTACTATACATTATAATATTAATACATTATATTATACATTATACATTTTACACTATACATTTTCAGAGTACTGCTAATGTATAAATATTAAATATAATTTATAATATTATATTATTATAATATATTAATGTATAAATCTATATATAATATTATATTATTATAATATATTAATGTATAAATCTACATATAATTATATTATTATGATATATTAATGTATAAATATTCTAAATAAAATAATAAATACTAATAATATATTATATATTTAATATTAATAATATAATAGTTTTATAATATAATATTCATATTTTAATATATAATATATTATTTGTATTTATTATTCTATTATTCTATTATATTTATATCTTTAATCTATATTTTTCTACATTAATATATTATAATAATATAATATTATATTATTAATATTTATTATAAATGTAATAATATATTATAAATATTATTATATTTATATATTATATTATTAATAGTTATATAGTATAAAATTAAAATATAATATTTTTTATTCTATTATATTATTATATTAATGTATAAATATTATAAATAAAATAATAAATACTAATAATATATTATATATTTAATATTATAATATAATAGTTTTATAATATAATATATTATTTGTATTTATTCTATTATAATATTATCTTTTTTGTATTTATTCTATTATAATATTATATTTATATCATTAATCTATATTTTTCTACATTAATATATAATAATAATATAATATTATATTATTAATATTTATTATAAATGTAATAATATATTATAAATATTATTATATTTATATATTATATTATTAATAGTTATATAGTATAAAATTAAAATATAATATTTTTTATTCTATTATATTATTTGTATCATTTAAAAACAACAGGTTTCCTCTCCTTTTTGTATTTTTCTACGTTTTTCAGAGATCCAATTTTTTCATGATTTTTTCCCCATTTTTTCACGATTTTTTGAAAAAATCTTATACTTTTGATTTGCCGATTTTTTCCCAAAACAATTTTTGCTACTTTGATTCAAACATTGAGCAATGAAGTTATTGGAAAACTCAATTTGAATTTTATTGGAAGAAGCACTTAGTCTACTACTGTTCGAAGAGAATCAAGAGGTAAGGTTGGATGAATGTGAAGCTAAGTTCAATCCCATGGTCAAAGAACGCTAGAAGCAAATCGTCAAATATCGGTTGAAGAAAAGAAATGGTCAAAAAGATTCCTAAAAATCACGAGGCAAAATGAATTCAAAGAAGATTTGGCGATCATGATCACATTGTTGAATCAAGTCATGAGACAAGAAGAGGCTTGAACATTCAAGACATGGATATTCTACTTGATGAATGTTTTCTATGAAGGTATGGCTTTTCTAGATAGGAGCCGTTATGTAATGTCCCAAATTATAGTTTTTGAATTTTACTTATTTTTTTTGGTATTCTCTGATTTGTAAACAAAAAATCTAAACAATAGCAAACTGAGGAAGGAAAACAAGTACTGGTAATAACTGAAAATATTTATTTCAAAGTCCCATTTACAAAATCGCCAAAACATGAAACCCTTCTGGTGGAATGAAATCAGATCTGATCGGTACACTTGATAAACAAGGGTTAGGAAATCTATGACAGCAATACAAACCCCTAGATCTGATATGTAATGCCAGGTACAGGTACAATATTGATTTGATAACACTGAAACAATATTTCTGGGTATGCCAAGAGTCAAAACTTCATACAATATGCAGAAATAATAACCAGATCTCATCTATTACAGCCAATAGAAACCTGAATAGCGGATGTACAGATTGTTGGTTGGCTGGAAATGGTGGCGGCAGTGCTGTAGGTGAGTCTGGGCGACTGGAATTGAGCATGTAATGCACTACGCCAGCCTTCAAGGGCTGTCCCAAGGCATATTGCCCACTTCTTGTGACTGGAAATGATTCGCAATGCAGGTTGCTGCCAAAGATGGGTCTAAAAGTGATTGAAAATTGCAGATTGCTGTCCCTTTTGATGATTCACCCTTTACATGTTGGACATGTTGTCATTGATGTCAACAAGGTAGTCATAAGTGTCATCACTAATGAACAAACGGGAGTATAAGAAATGGTTGTCATTGATGTCAACAGGGCAATATGCTTGAATGCAAGACACATAGCTATTAACGATGACATTGATGTCAAAGGTTGAAGAAATTGTCAAAGGTTGTTATTTGTGTCAAGAGTGTATTAACGAGACTCTCGGCAAGATTGTTGGCAAGAAAGACGTATAATGAGATCGTTGGAGAGATGGTGAAATGAGAATGAGATCATTGGAGAGATGGTGAAATGAGAAGTTCGACATAGAACCTACATAGAGATATTCACATGTTTAAGATGGCCGACCTCCTAATTACCTTGGTGCCAAAGATGAAATTCACATCATAAATTAAAGACTTGTATATGTTTGAGGCTGACTTTGTGAGATGGATAGACAACGGGCATATTATATAGATTGAGTGTAATTTAAATTAAAGATTTAAATTACAAGCATAGCCGACTCTCGAATTGAGAAGATATTTCCTAATGGCCGACTCATGGAATAATAAGAGTTTAATCTAAATTTGTTTATGGCTGACTTTATATGGCAGTGCTGAGTCTACTTCATAAATGAATGGCCGACTATAATATTTTGCTAGCCGACCACCCTTTGGCATAAAGGTATGAATACATGTTTATTCATATATATATAAGCAGCGATTTGTATTCCTATAGTAGGCAAGGATTAAAGAAAAGAGGCAGCGATTATTGTTTAGACAAGAGCCAACAATTAATATATGACATGGAAGAAAAGACAAAAGTGCAGATATGACAAAAGTCTTAAATGAATGAATGAATGAAGAATTTTAATGACATCCACGAGGCCGCAGCAGCCTATGGGACCCAGAAACCTCACGCAGCCCCACCAAAGACTGAACAGCGGAACAAGCACCCCCTAAGATGCCTGTAACTCTTTCTTGAGATCTTCCCTTCTGCTGTGCAACTTGATCAAAGAGGTTCGCTGTTCTGCACACCCTTGCCTCTTCAAACAAGGTGCCTAGATTGGTGATATTCAAAGTGTCACCATAGCTGGAGCGAATGTCGATATATGCCTCACACTCCAAGAGGAAGTGTCACTCCGTTTCCACCACACCTTTGTTGCAAAAAAGGCATATTCTCTTTTCCCACTCTTCTTTAGGAATCCGCCATCTACTCGTTTCACACCTAAGATGGCACGAGTTTGTCCTAAGTTGAGCTATCAACATTTTCGCTTTCCACTTAATATCCACTCCGATATAGGCTTTTTCTTCATGATCTCCCATGGGGTTAAATTCTTTGATATAGTACTCCTTTTTACGTCCCATTTGTTTTGACCACATGACGGACCTAAATTTTTCTCTTACATATTTTTTTATTTCTTCCCTAGCCTCTGGGCAATCTTGCATACTGATGTCCCACTTCTTTATCCATTTGTCATTTTGCTTCCTCCAAGTGTTCTTTCTCCTAGTTAACTCTTCCTCCATGATTAGCCTAGGCCACCTGTGTCTCTCCATATTTTGGATCTTCTTGAGGTAGCTTAACAACCGAACCATCGCCGATGCCTCCAAGGGGAATGACCCTATTTCAGCTAATAAGATCTCATACGAAACAACATTCTTAACTTTGAGACTACTGACGATGAAGTGCTTCTGGATTCTTTCTATCTGCCTCCATTTCTGATCTGACATACTGCTGCCCCAAATTTCACACCCATATAGAATCACCGGAATGACTAGCAAACCAAAGAGTGTTCTCTTGGTTTTCCAATCCCACAGTTCCGCAGTCCTGCACCTATTTTGAAGAGTACAACGCTTTCCAACCTCCTTGAATTCTTTTTGCTCTACACGTTTCCCAACTGAGTTTGTAGTGGAAATCAAGCTCAAGATACTTGTACTCATCCACGATCTCCAACAGGCTGCCTTCAAAAGTAAAGCTAATTTGCTTCTTTTTTCTTTTCAAAGAGAAGATCATTACTTTGGTTTTGCTTGTGTTCACCTGCATCCCAACTTCCTGACAGAAAGTTTCAAGAGCCCTCAAGTGTTCTCTCGAGCTATTGGCAGTTTTGGCAATTAATATGAGGTCGTCTGCATAAAGAAGCAATTTTATGACGTACTTAGCTAGCTGAACCCCCTCCCCACTAGCTTTATTTATCCAATCTTCTAATTTATCAATGTAAAGTCCAAATAAAGTTGGGGAAAGCGGGCAGCCCTGCTTGACGCCAATAAAGGATATGAAATTTTAATGAGCAGCGATTCCTATAAGGACAGCGATTTTGTTTTGAGAGGAAAGCCATTAATTTGGAAGAGGTGTGATCATGAAGGGGCAGCAGCTAGAAGATATGTATGTATGAAAAGTCGCCATCTTTTACATAGGATGTATCACTTCACGAAGGTATATATACTTTGTGGTTTTGATTGGCATTTAAATGTGAAGGAAGTGTGTGAAAATAAAAGATATATCAGATCTACACTTTCAGATCTGCATATGAAAGCCTAAAAGAAAATCATTAAGAAGATTGATGCAGATTTAGAGAGAAGTATATGGCAGATTTGAAAAAGAGTTTTATAGCAGAAATATAGAGGAAGAGTATGGGGTGATAAAGAAGAGTTTGGGCAGAAATAAAATAAGTCTATGCAGAGATAGAGGACAAGTTTGGATCAGATTTGAAGGAAGAGAGTAAGCATATTTTGAATCAGTTTTGTGAGAAGAGTATGTGCATCTTTTGGATCAGATTTGAAAGGTAGAACGGTGTGTAAGTTGCAATCAGATTTATAGAAGATAGTGATCAAGATCCATAGAAGGTTGGTGCCTTAACAAGAGATTGGTGTCTCTTACTGGTTGGTGCTCAATTGCGGATTGGTGCTCACGACATCTACAAGTGAGGATTGGTGTCTCCGGTAGGTTGGTGCTCACAAATTGTACAAGAGGGGATTGGTGTCTCATGTAGGTTGGAGCGTACAAATATTGTAAAAGAGATTGATATATATAAGCAATATTTTGCCGTGGTTTTCTCCCATAAGGGTTTCCACGTAAATCTTGTGTTCTTCTTGTGATGCATCATTGATAGATCTTGTGTGATTAATACTGTTATGACTATTAAGTTGTGAAAAAGTAAAAGTTTGTATTATACTGATTCACCCCCCCCCCCTCTCAATATAATTGTGTGTTCTTCATTACATTCATGTCAATCGCCCTTCAAGTTGCCGGTGTATGTTAAATTGCTGGCCACCCTAAGTCAATGTTGATTCACCCCTCAAATCATACAATCAATAACTTCAATCAGCAGCAACCCTTTAAAATGATGTCCTCCAAGTATGGCACCAAAAATAGATAGTGGAAATGTCATAAACAATTTAGATCCAACACTTTTGATGCACAATAACTCTCCAAAATCCCTAAAACCAATGTAGAAACCCTCAACTATGACAAAGCACCAAATTAAGGATATTTACTTGTGAAAAACACCGTAACGACATTGTAGCATAATCCAAATCAACACAATTGTGATTTTTGGATGGAATCACCCAAGATTAGAAGCAAGGGTTTTTGTTCCTGATCCCAAATGTGGAATTTAAGAGGATTTTTGTCCTCTCAAAACCCGAACAAACCAAGAGTTTTCATCCTTCAATGCCCTAGATTGAACAAACTGCTCAAATATGAAAATTGGATGCAAAAGGATAACTTGACTGAATGATGATCAAATGAAGATAGGTGCCTCCTTTTATACTGCTGAAAATGGGCCCTTGAAACCAAAACTCCAAAAGTATTTAAAAATATTTTTATTTATTTTATTTAGCATTTAAAAATGTTTTTTAATTTAGTATTAGTATTTAAAAATACTTTTTTTATTTTTATTTTAGTACTAGTGTTTAAAAACGCATTTTATTTCAGTTATAATAATATTATTAAGTTGCCCTTAGAATTAGCAATTATCAGGCCCAACTTAAATAATATTATTAATTATTTTAATCTAAAAAAGGGAACATGACACATTAGATCAATGATTCTATTCATAAGCAACTATGCAAATTTCAGCAAACCAGTAAGTTTCACATGATATCTTACTTGGTTTATAGCATTCCAAAATTCAACATTTATTTGCTCAATAGAATTTATTACACCCATCTTGCCTCTAAGTGTCTATTTAGATGTTTTGTTGTGTTGAAGCATATTAAATAGCTTCTACCAAATTTGCAAGCTTTGTATTGTTAAAATTCCAATCACGATGACTAATTTAGTAATTACCTAATGCTTCAAAAAGTATTGAATTAATCACACAAATCATTGAAATTCAACTACAGAAACAAACACAAGTACACAAACAATTTACACCTTCCAATCTGCTTTGCATTCCTTCGGAAGCTTAAAAGGCAACCTCCACAACTGATACAACTCACAACTACACAGAATTATTACACTGTACTGAGTTACAATCTTTCTATCTTGCACCTTTCTTTATACTATACAGCTAAAAATCTAATCTTCCAAAAATAGCATTCTTATCTCTTAAAAAGAAAGTAACCTTATCTCACACAAGAGATGACTTGGAAGATAGGTCTAAGTCATTAGTGCTTATCCACACTTTATTAGACTTAATTAACTAAATAAAAGAATTTTCACTTTATAACTTAAGTGAATTACAAAATAGAATTAACTCAAACTGCTTGCATGTTCACACTGAACCTATACAGAAGTTCCAAACTAAGCTAAAAACTCAACAGGTATTGCATGTCTTTTTGAAGTTGGATAGTGTCGCTTTGTACCGAATCATTCATTTACTTTACCAAATCCATCATGTTTATATGTATTAGACTATTCAATTAGTATGTAATTGTATTGTTCGGTCTCTACATTTAGCTAAACAACACAGGCATGTAGCTATAGGGATTTATTTCAATAAAAAAACGTCCAAATCTCTTATCTAGTGATGATGAAAGCAAAAAGATGGTTTTTATTTCGTTTGTTTGTATCGCATACACAAAATCTCCCTTGCAAAGCATTGTAAAGATTATAAATTGCAAGTACATATTGTTCATAGTAGGTAAGTTTTTATTTTACAAGGTGCTTCCCCTTTTAAGTCGAAGCAATTCTACTACACATCAATTCCATTTTGTGTTGCATTGAAAGGTGCAAATTAAAACATCAACAGTATGGTGCATCCAAGTTTCAATCCACTCTGAGTCAAAGCCTTAGCAAACCAGATAAAGCTCTCTTGGATTTCAACATAGCCATCTATACCCCAATGTACAAGCTCCCATCCGAATGTTGTAAAGCAACATTTAGTTTCCCCTCAAGATCATTAATTCCTTGTAACTTGAATGCTAAATAAATCTTACTCAACCATGTGTGTACTTGTACTTCTTCCCAAATTATATTTTGAGATCTTCATCTACAAGTTAAAAGAGAGGCTTTACTAGCATTCTTGCACCTCTTCCTTCAACTCTGCATCCAAGGGATGAGGGCTTTCCTAGGTTTGTCTTCCCACTATTAAAAATTTAGACCCCTTGGTATTTTTCCAAAAGACATCAGATCCTTAAAATGTGTTGTGAATTCTACAAGCAATCAGGTCAACTCTTCCTTTGTCACAAACTTTTAAGTGAACTCAACCATGTGTGTACTTGTACTTCCTTCCCAAATTATATTTTGGGATCTTCATCTACAAGTTAAAAGAGAGGCTTTACTAGCATTCTTGCACCTCTTCCTTTAACTCTTCATCCAAGGAATGAGGGCTTTCCCAGGTTTGTCTTCCCACTATTAAAACTCTAGACCCCTTGGTATTTTTCCAAAAGACATCAGATCCTTAAAATTTGTTGTGAATTCTACAAGCAATCAGGTCAACTCTTCCTTTGTCACAAACTTTTAAGTGATTCTTGAATAAATGCCCCCTGGCATTCTTGCAGTGACAGCAAAAACTGATTGAAGCTCTAATACCACTTCTGTTCCTTCACTATTCGCAGAAAGGAAAATTCAAAGAATAATAAATAGAAAAAAATAAATATGCAGTAAAAAAGGGGGCACCTACTTGCCTAAGATGCATTGTAACTATAAATCCGACTATAGAATGCATAGTCTTCACACAATGTCAACTCTCTGTATTGCATTAACAAAATAAGATTGAAAAAGGTACATCTTTTAGGGTTTTCCTTAACTCCATACTCAATAGTAAAAGAAAAAACTACTTAACCCGTGACTCGGCCCTTCATTAATCCAAGGTTCGATAGAACATAGCTTAAATAATAATACTAAGATTAAGGACTAAGATCTGTAATGTAAAACTCATAATATGTTGTGCCTTGATACACAACATGATTTTCGCTAATCTTGGCTGCTGGATTTGCTGTTTTCTGTTAGTCATTGTTGGATTCTTCTGGGTATGCTTTTTGCATTATGCTGCTGTGCGAATGGATACTGGGCCTTGTGCTTTGATTGCCCATGCATTTATTTTGTATTTGGTGGTGAAAACAGAATGATGGGCTGGTTAATTTCAGAGGCCCTCCAGCTTTTGGACCGTTCAAAAAGGGTAGCTGTTGGGATTGGAACTAGAGACTGCACAAGTCCAATTTTGTGATATTCTGTAATATATAAAAATAAAAATTTTAAATTAAGCAAAAAGAGAAAAGATAGCATCAAGCACATGCACATAAGAACCAAGCAGTGAATTCAATGTAATTCATTGTCACATCATATATCGTCAATCAAATGGCCACATGAATATAATCATCCATCAAGAAAAGTTATATACTACCTCTATCCCAGTCATGGACAATGCTTTGAGCAAGATAAGAACTGCCAACCAGTATAGCTGACCTACATATTTACAAAATCACATTCAGAACAATTACCATCAAAGTTAGCCTATAATTATGCGAAGACGTATTAAGTAAAATACAATTGTGACATTTTCTACAGAAACCATTCTTTGTGCATAAGGCTTCTGCATAGACATGTGTACTCAAAAACCAAACTTAAAAAAAATCATTGCATCTCACTTGTATTAAAAAGTTCAAAGGTGAATATTCAAATACTGGCTAAACTTCTCAGAAGCTAGCAAAATGAAAAGAATACCAAGATAATTCAACTCAAGAAAGATGCAACAACAATCAAAATAATTTTATAGTACTACTTTAGAAACACTGAAATTTAGATTTCCAATTTCAGAAGTGCTAAATACTAAATGAAGTTTTAATGAGACCTCAGGGGATAACACTTATAACCAAATTACTACACATGATATAGGGAAGTCAAAGTGGATAAATAAAGCAATACAAAATACAAATGAAAAGAAAAGGAAGGCACTATCAAATGTATCGTGTGTCCTTGAATCTAGAAGACATTTTAACAATAATCAACAGGGGGTTAACACTTTACCCAATTTGCTACACATAATTGAAGGAAGTCAAAGTGGAAAAAATAAAGCAATAGGAAATACGAAATGAAAAGAAAAGGAAGTAACTATTAAATGTATCATGTGTCCTTGAATCTGGAAGCTGCTTTAACAATAATCAGCAAGGAATGCAAAAAGAACAATTATCCAGCCAAAAAAGAAAATGTGTTCCATACAATGGTAGACACTCCACCATTAGATAGCACCTATTTTCCTTTTTTATTGGAACCATAGTAGCAAAAAACTCTCGGAAATAATTTGGCAAACCAAAAGATAAATATTTTTTCAATAAACCAAGATTAATCAGGAAAAAGGGGAAAATCGGGTTAGGGTTAGGGAAAATCAGATAAAATTGCCACAGAAATCAAAAAATACCCAGAAGCTCTAAATTTTTAGTTGATCAAAAAATTGAAAAACGTGGAAAATTGCAATTTAATCGGACTGGAGATTTTTTCCAGATTTTATTGTGATAAAATTGCAATTTAATCAGTCAAAATTTGTTGAGCCAATTTTTGCTTTAAATCATGATTTTCAGATTGAAAAAAATCAGGATTAGTCCTGAGTAGCGATTTATTGCAAATAAATCACTACTTCTGCAACTGTGGTTGGAACAACGGCTTTGGCTATTGATGGAAAGATCCCTGCTCTACAAGTTTATAGGAGCTTTCCCAAGACCCAAAACCCTCCATGCTTTGGTTCAGGATAAACAGAAACAACAAAAGCAGTTGAAATCCTAATGATGCCCAAAGGCTATTTCATGACTGTATTCACTACAAAACAACATAAGGACAAAAATTTCCAAATAGAACCTTGGTTTATCAAGAAATCAAGTACTTCCTGAAGCTCTAGGCATCTGCTTCAACCCAAAGCAGGACCTACCTAGCATGGTCCTTGATTGGGTCTGCCTCCCCTTGCTCCCAAGTGAATATTGGCAGGGAGGCACTCTAAAGAAAATAAGAGCAACAGGGAAATATATCACAGCATCTGAAATAACCATGTCTCACGAAGTTCTAAAACTATGCCATGATCTATGTGAACACAGACATGGACAAACCTCTCCTAACAGATTAACAGTGGATATTGGAGGGGTTGAAGGGGAACAGCCAATGGACTGGGATGATATTCCTTTCAGATGTGGAATCTGCCATGAGCACAGCCACTTGGCAAAATTATGTCCCAAGAACAAGGTTGATCTGTATGGTTTCATTCTATCCTGGGCTATTATAATATTAACCAGCCAAAGTGCTCTCCAACTAAGGGATTCTGGTAAACCTTGTGCAACAATAGATGAAGACTCTTGAAGCTGGCCACATTCCAAGTAGGGGAACCTTTGTCGTTCCAACCTGTGGCACTTCACAACTCGCAAGAAAGTTGGTGTGTCAAAAACCACATCAACACCTCCCACAAAATATCTTCTATCTGAAGATCTTTCTAGCACAAAATATTCTGTAAGGACTGAAATCCTTAACCTTCTATTTTTGGTAGTCAAAATGCCCATGGGTATTAGAATCAACTTCTCCTCCTCATTAAGGGGCGACAATATCTATGAAAATGTCAAATTTTAACCAATTGCCTTTTTTCAATGAAAGACGTGGAAAGTGTTGAGTACCTTGGCACTAACAGCTAATTCTAACTTATAAGCTAGAGCTTCAACTCACTAAAGAATAGTAAATGGACTGTAATAACTAGGAGATAGTTTCTTTGATGCATTCTTCTCAAGAGCAGTATGTTTATAAGATTCTAACCAAATGAAGACTTTATATCCAATGGAAAACACCCTTTCCAAGAAATGTTGATCTGTCTGTGGTTTCATTCTATCCTGGGCTATTATAATATTATTTTCTTAGCTTGTAAGGTTTGTTAATTCTCCATAATGAAATCTCAAACTGCTGGTACCTTGGTGTCTTGTATACCCCAGTTTAGTAATGAAAGTGAATTATACCCATAAAGAAACTTAAATGACATCATACCTATTGACAAGTGATAGGTCATACCATAGCAGCAAAAATCATACTCGAGAATAAATTGGCTAACCAAAAGATAAAGATTTTTACAAAAAATAACGATTTTATCAAGAAAATTTTGGGTTGGAATTAGGGTTTCCCAAAAAAAATTTAAATGATAATTGGCCAACCTAAAAAAATCACAAAAAAAAGGTCAAAATCACAATTTTAATGGTTTGAACTTTGGAGCAAGCTTTTGGCAATTTTATCGTGATAAATCACAAAACTTGCAATTTTCTGCTGAAAAATCACCTCAGGCCACACGTCATGATGTTTTCCTTTGTTTTTGCTTCTTTGGACCATACTATATTAATTTTCTGCTAGCAATCACCAAAACCATGGGAGCTCTCCACACTTCTTGGAGAAGCTTAATATTTTTGGAAAGCACCAATTTTCACAGAGGTTGATTTTTTGAGGATGCATGGGAATGTTGGCATAATCAGAATTCACATATGGGCCATTTTAGTATTTTCCACAATTTAATAAGTTATGCGGAAAATACAATTATTTTTAATTATAAAGTGACTTTATATTCAAAAGTAAAATAAAATAATAGTCACTTTATAAAGAAATGAAATAAAGGATTTTTTTAGAAAGTTATTAAATGATTAAAATATATAACTTCTAGAAAGATCCCTTGGGGTTATAAAAGGAGGTCGAAGGGAGACATTTCAATTCATTTTGGATATTTGGTATTTTCTTGTTTTCCCGGTTGTGGACGCTGAGCAGGTTTGTTCAACAGCGCCTTAAACGAAATCCTAAGGTAAGATTGATTGATTGACTGATTGTTTTTAATGACGTCCACGAGACCGAAGTCTATGGGACCCAGAGGGAAAACAAGCCGCATCAAACAAGGAAACACGGGACCCACAGGCAGTCCCCCAGTTACTTCCCTAGCCAATGCAGGGGTGGATTCGTGCAGAGTTCACGGTTGTGCTGAACATTTGTGCCATTTAATTCTGTGGTATACTTTTGAGTAGTGAGGAGAAATAACATTTTGTGCTGAGCAGTATTTTATCTTTCAGATTCAAATCTGTTTGCAGGTGCTTGAAAGAGGAAATCTTTTATATTTTGCATGCAAATAAAGATTTTGAAGGTTTTATTGAAGAGTTACCTAGGGTGCTTCATATCAAAGTTTATTCTAGGGCTTACCAAACCCTAGCGCTTTGATTCCAGTTGGTTGGGTGCCTTCTTTGAAGATGATTTTGGACCTATTGATGGCTGTGCAGCACCTGTCGGCTCTAATTTATTAGAAAAATGGGGTCTAACTGCTGGAAGGAGATTATTGGTGTAATGTGAGGAGTTGCAGCTTCAATACCAAGGGTTTTAAACTCTACTTTCCCAGTCACCCATATTAATAATGACGCTAAGAGTGGACCATACCAATAAAAAGGGTTGTGATGGAAAACAAAGAAGAATTGCTTGCATTTGAAGGGAGTTTTGGAGTCTAAGGAGTGACGTCTTGCAGTTGGAAGGGTAGCGCCTAAGTTTGGGGTGTAGTTTGGGTTCCCAGTTCCCAGCCACCATTGTCTTATTTGCTGTTGAAGACTTGTAAACTGGGTGCAGCATTATTATTGCAGATTGGAAGCTATTCCTGTACGTTGTCATCTTAGGAGCTGTCATACAGTTGGATGATAGTTTTAAAGGGTTTCAGATTGCTGCACAAGGTTATCTGATTTAAACTCAGCTCTGCACTTTCCAGTTTCAGACTACAGGCTAGTATTTGTGTGTTACTTTCAGTTACTGAACTGTTGTTGACAAATTTAAGATAGAATCAGATTATGTTTGAATAATTAGACATTTCTGTTGTACCTTCAGTATACTATTAAACAATATTTTGTATGTTCCATGCAAGGGTTTATCACTGAGTCTGAATTTATCTATTCTCTGCTAAATTCTGTGCAATACTGTTTCGATATAATTTGTCATACATACGCAATATCTGAACATACAGATAAAAAAATATATAATCTTGGATCTACTGGCATATTGTTAAATGTTTGTTGAAATTCACATTGAGTAAACTGCACCTTGTTGAAACACATAAAATTCCAGTAGGGTTCTTTACACACACCGTGGCATCTCCTACCTTTTGCTTTGACCCTTAAGTTTATAACATGGAGATTATTTATTTTCCCAACAGGGTACCAAGCATACAAAGGCATTGAAGTTAGTGAAGACTACAAAGTGGCATTCACTAAACCCTTCCCTGGTCCATATGTAGAGGACATAGTCATGGGCGAGTTTGAAAAGTTTATAGCTTCAACAGGTCATAGCCTTAGCACCATAGTTACAAGACTCACCAAAACTCGGTGAGTCCCAAGGCGAGCACACCAAAACAGGTCCCAGGAATTTGTGACCCGAGTACCCAGCGACCGACGAGTCCTACTAGGAAGACTCTATAAGAGTTGGTTACGAAGGTAGCCACCCAAGATCTAGGAGCTTCAATAAAAGCACAAAAGAGATCCAAAATGAAAGAATGATTCTATTCTATCAAAGAATGCAAATACAGAATATACATGAATAATGAAATTACAATGAGAAGCCCTTGGTTATATAGGCCAAGGTGAAACATAGGACAACATAGGATTATGACAAGTGTCTTAATCTTATGACATGAGACACAAAAGGATAATTATCATAAGTGTAACCTAAGTATGCTCTAAGTAAACTTAACTAAACAAGTGTGAATAGGACCTAATGTGAAACTAGTTAGGTAATGTACTCCATTCACACCAACACCCCCCCTTAAATGCAACTTAAGAAAAATATGAAAACATACAAATGATGCAATGATGGATGGGTCCCGACTACAAGGCCATGTTAGGTACCCATGTACAAACAATCTCTCACAAACAAAGTAAAAGAGAAAAACCCATCGGAAAAAACCCCTCTCCAAAAGAGAGAAAATAAGTGAAAGAAGGAAGGACTTGATATGACCCCTCAAGGACTACTTTTGTCACCAATATATAATGAATAAACCCCCCATAGGAGAGAAATATGGAGATGATAGATCCCCACCCACAAAGAAGTAGCTCCTGTGCCAATGAATGCTTGAAAATAGAATATAATCCACTGCCTACAAACAACATTTTTCCCCTTGGGAAGAAACAAATCCAATGGTGGATGTAGAAGCAACTGCCACAATCTAGATGAAAAGGGAATCCAAATCAATATGTGTTTCTCATAATACAACTCTGATGTCCTCATGCCAGAAAAGGATGTCTTCTCCAAAACATGAACTAAATGTCCAATCAAGGAAGCATAACCAAAAGAGGAAGGATAGTGAATTGCATCTAAAAACACTGAAGATATGATATCATTTTCATCAAAGAGAAGAGATAACCCCTCAAATGGTTCCTCCAAATCTGAAATGTGAGACTTCACAAACAATGATGCAATGTCTGATAAATAGGAATCCCAATGAGGTGGATCAGGAAGACTGAAATGATCCTACTACAAAAAATCATTGGAAGCTCTCAAGAAAGCAACTTTGAACTCTGAAGTAGCAAGAAGTGATGGAAAGATTGTCTCAATAAGAGAAGGAGAAGCAAGAGAAGTTTCTATGTCATCATTTGGATCAAGACCTGCTAGGCATTCAAGCTCCTCTTTTGTATCATCATCAAAGGGTATATTATCTGCATCATCAAGGGGTACGAGGCAATCCATAGCATGATCATCTAGGAATGGAGAGATATGAGGGTCTCCATAGATCTCTCAAATCTTGGTCCAAAGAGTGTGTGGGCACTCAATATGTGAGGAAATACATAGTGTCAAAATCAACATTGGAGCCAATAAATCCAAGGACATGATCAATCCTATTTCCCCATGCAAATTTCTTCTAAGGTGTGTCCAGTTTAAGTATAAATCCATAAAGATAAGGCAAAAGATTGAGCCACCTACAATGTGTGAAGATGTCTTTTTACCAAGACTCATAATTGTTCTTTTTCAAGTTTACCACAGAAGGATGAGTAGAAAAAGCCATGATATCTTTTCAAATGATTAGAGATTAAAACTCACAAGACTACCACCAATTTCACTCAATCATGAGACCCCCCCAATAATATATGATATTGGCACTTTATACTTTATGTGATTACAATTGCCACTAGTCAAGGTCAGTAAAGTGGTCTTTGATCTTAGTACATTGCAAATGCCAATTTAGGCGTCCAACTTAAAGTATAGTTTTGATGCAAAATGAGATCAATCTAATTACAAATCTAAGAAGTACAAAAAAAATTATGCACTTTCAAAAAATTCACCCAAAAATGTTACCATATTTGCCCAAACGGAGCCCTAAAAGTTCTCAAAACAAGAACTGCTCAACAACAGGTGTGAAAATCTACATTTTTTGGAAAAACTAGGTACCAAAATCAAAATCCAACTGCACCACTGTGAAGCCTACGAAATTCTGCTCCAAATCAAAAAAATTGATCAAAAAAGGAGTTAGTATGACTGAGAAACATGCCTCCAAAGTTCAGCTACCAAATCAAAAATGCAAATGGTGAAGGGGTAGGAGATTGGGGATGAAATTGCTAACATCACTGTTGACACAATGCTGACATTAGCAGTCCTAACGAGATATTCTCTCAATTCACTGGAATATTCTTTGCGAGTCCAAAATTGTCGATCGTTTCCCAAAAACCGCTTAAGTATGCTTGAAATCAATGATTTTAAGGCAAAAAACACCTATTTGCTAGCAGAGGTGGTTTCACGACTGGATCAAAGTTGTTTTTGAAAAAATATTGATGGAATATACCCGCCTACGTTGGTCATTTGCTGGGGGCGGATTTCAAAATATTCTTTGATATTCTGTCAGTTTTCTTTTACTCTGCGGGTGATTCTCTTTATGTAGTGGTGGTTATTGATTATCTGTTGGTCGCTAGTAGATTCCTGGATCCCCGCCACGTAGCACTCTTGCAGTGGGTGACAATACCTATGGATACTTGCAATGACAAGTACAGCTCTGCCAAACCCAAGAACATCTGCAAACCAATAAATTAACCAACAAATTAATTCTTTTACTCGATGGATCAAGAAATGGCACCCAAATTCGCTGACGTAGGTGTGTACCAACAAATTTCGTAGAATATTCTCTGCGATCTATACGATCAAGGAGAATTTTTCCTGATGGCCCAGGGCAAAAGTGTCTGATTTTGACGAATTGAAAGTCGATCCTTAGGTTCTTGGGCCTTCTAGATGAGATGGCAGAGTCAAATTTGACCCAAAATGCTCCAAAAATGTAGCTACCTCCTAGATCTGGTAAACACCTCTCAACTTCAAACCCTTATAGATGTGGCCTCCAATGTCCAATCTGGACAAATCAAAAGACTAAACTGACTTTCTTGGACACCCTGAACTCAATGGTGAGCTTAGATTTTCACTGACATGCTCCAAAATAAACTTGCAATACAAGGCCACAAAGAAGAAACCCTCCTAAATCTGAGATTTCTATCAAGTTTTTCTAATTCTCCAGGTAATCATATGATGCAAGAAAAAAGCATACTCAACTTTTCAAGATCTACCATAATTTGCATCTTAGATCTCTCAAAAAAAGACTAACATAAAACAATCCTACTAGCTCTGATACCATGTAAGAGTTGGCTATGAAGGTAGCCACCCAAGATCTAGGAGCTTAAATGCAGGCACAAGAGAGATCCATAATGAAAGAATAATTCCATTCTATCTCCGACCCAATTTTACCAATACGGCCGGTCATCATTTGCATCATATGAAAAGCACATTTTCCATGCATCTTCACAACATACAACCGCGATATGCAATTGCAGGATACACACGGAATGTTCTCAGATACAATTGTGATATATACAAGAAATGTATCTTCGTTGGGACAACATCAAAATCTTACGCCTACAGCCAAATTCGTAGATTCTATCTGTCGAACCCTAGCACATAGAGATGCTCGACTCTCTACTGGATCCTCTATTCCATTCCGTCATAATCATGAACAAAAAGAAAACAAAACAGAAAATTATTTACAGGGTCCATTCCACTTATTTCAAAGAAATCCACCAGTGGAATGGTCTCAGTCTTGCATCTTCAACAACAGAAAACTGGAGTATGTACAGAACAATTTGATACCGAGAATATACACAGAACAATTCGATACACAGGGAATTTACGCAGAACTTGTAAAACACAAACTGACAGAATTTTCTATTTCTTCAATCAAACTTCATCCTTTCTTCTCTTCTTCCAAAAATGTGTTTATATCTCTCCCCATTTAGTTCCAACCGGAACACCAAAAGTTGGAGTCATTACAACTTCCAACCGGAATACCAAAACTCTAACTAATCACATGACACATGTTTGGCATACGACATGATTTAAACACATCAACAAGACACCTAAACATAACACACTTGACTTAATCATCCACATACCCCAATTGCCCAAGATGTTCAAATTGGCTTATCAGGATGCCAAATTTGTAACACCGGTTCACATGACGGGGTTGTTATTACAAACATGAAATCACAACAACAAGGACTACATGACAACATGCACAAACATAGAAATGCATAAAACATAACAACATATTAAGATCTTAGTCTTCTCCCTCAGATGTATATTTTGCTTGTTGACGAGGTGCTCCTGCACCAGTGTGTTAGCAACAAATGACTAGTCCCAAGGAGTCCCCTTATCTTAAGTATCCTGAGTTTCCTATTGTTTTGCTTGTTGTAGGCCTTGGTCTTTGGGAGGACTTGGAGGTGGAGTTGGTGATTTGTGTGGTGGTGAAGGAGTCCTTTCAGATGATGGAGTGGGTGTTCTCTTGGGAGAAGGAGTAGGGGTTTTCCTTGGAGGAAGAGTAGGTGATTTCCTCAAAAGAGGAGTAGGTGATCTCCTCGTCCTTTGGGGAGAGTGAGTTAATGCTCTTTGGTGAGGGGGAGATGGTGTTCTCTTTGGAGATGATATCACCCTTCTCTACAAAGAGAGTCAATTCCTTCTCATGAACATCTCAGGAGGAGCTTGCTAGTGAGGATTTGGGGGGAGGAGGTGGAGGAGACTTATGAGGTGGAGATGGGTTTTTCTATGATTCCTCTCCCATATGCTTGAATATAGATAATTTTCCAACGGGCAAACCATGTTTTCTTTTCATTTTGTCGAGCCAATCTTCATTCCTCATAAATACTTTCTTAGTTCTCTTCTCAATATCCTTGTATTCTTTCTCACTCCATACAACCCTAGGCAATGGTTTTGAGGATATTTGTTCCTTTTCATATGCAGGGTCCAATACATAGCCATCATCTTTATCTTGCTTGGGAACAACTGCAATCTAGTACATTTTCAATTGATATGTACTAAGTCAAGAATAATCCCTTTTCCTAACTTCATACTCATCATCACAATTGGCCCAAAAATCCTTTAGTCTTTCCCGGTGCTTGCAAACCAGTCTCAGCCCTTCCATGTTGGACCTTGGGTGGAAAAGGGGTCTTACCTCATATAACTTCAAATTAACTTGGGCTATCTCAATTTCTGCACTCCTAGCAGACTGTCTTGTCAAACAAGAATATATGTTTATTACAATGGGGAATGAGACCCCCTTTATCTCCCTCTCATAGCACAAATTTTGTACCTTTGATAATTGTCTGCACAATTCTAGCGATACCAATTTGTCACCAACATATCTAGGCAGCTTATATGGTGCTTTATCAAAGCCTCCAACCCTGATATATGTGAAGGTAGCAAATTGAATATACCAATTGACCCATCTCTTTATTTCTGTCATTGCTTCTGTAGATATTCTCTTTCCAAAATCCCCTTCAAGCATTCTAATGATGTAGAAGATGAAGGCATCACTGACCCTTACAAAATTCTTAGCAGCTTCTTTAATTTCGAGTTGGGGGTAATAATCATATACCTTCTACTATCCCTCACCCATTACACCTTCTATTTGTAATCCAGAAAATTGTTGTTTTCCAGCTAGGGCATAGACCAAATAGGAAGTCATATATAACTTCTTGGTTTGAACAACATTAGCAAGTTGCTCATGTAAGGTGTCACTAATTAAAGAGGCTCAATCAATAAATTATTTCCCGGTCAGAATCTTGGCAATGTATTGATACATACAAGATTGCAATTTTCATGTGGTCTCTTGCCCGGTGGTTCTAACTTCTACTCAACATTGTTATGATGTCATTTACCTCTTCATAGAATTCACTCCTAAAGAGTTTCTTTGGGAGTCTAGAGGCAGTTGCTTTTAGCTTCGTGAGTCAACTCTTATTAATGACTTCAAGGCAATTGCTCAAATGATTCTCATAATACTTCTGTGAGGAGTCCATTGAAATAGTGACATATTCATTCCTCGTGGGAAATCCATATATCTCCACAATGTATTGTGGTTGTATCAATAGGACTGCATTTCCCTCTACATTTGTAATTTCCCGTTGATTGGGGCTGTAATGTTGAGCACAAGTCATTACTAAGTCCATTAATTGCACTGTTATTGGGAACCCCGCAGCTTGTACCAACCCACTTGCTCTCAAATTTTGAGTCCTCTAACTAATTCCTGTGTCTATACTCATTCTAGTGTTGTTGAATTCATCCAACCCCACATGTCCTAGGTTGATGTCTATCACATTGATGAGGTCCTGTTAGGATCTTTGAAGCCGGTACAACCACTTTGAATTTGTATTTCATCTTTGCAGCTACCCCTCGACCCCACTGGGGGCACTGCCCCTCGACCCCGCTGGGGGCACTGCCCCTTGACACCTACAAGGGGCACTACCCCTTGACCCCTACAAGGGGCGCTGCCCCCAAACCCCCACTCTAGTTTTAGAGAGCAAAAACTAAAAATCATTTTGGGCAATGCTAGATGGAAAAGCAACATTTTTATATTCTTTTGACATTTTTCCAATTAAATCCCAAGCAATTGAAATACATTTATACTTCGGGTTTGCTAAGTCAATCCCTATCCTAAGTAATGTTCCTATGGCTATAACAGCATGTGCAGATTTGTCTAAGATACAAACACATGACTCCACATAACGATAGCAATGCTAGGTTGAGTGATACAAGCTCCTTTCTACCATAGTTCATGCCTCTATATTGTGATTTTTGTTTTTGATACCATGGATATCATAATTCATGAGTTTTGTACACCTAAAACACTTGACAATATTCATATATCTAGAAATGTTGTTTCCTTCACCTAAAATCCGCTTTTATACTCATGTGATCGATGTATACTTGTGTATGTAATCAAAGTGGCTTCTATTTGATTAGTTTATTGTGTCTTTAAAGTTTATTTATTAAAGGGTGCATGAAACAAGTTTTAAATCCTTAAAAATCTCTATATTTCATGGTTTTTTTAATTTGCTGAGTCTTGGCCGAATTTGAGTATGGGTCAAAAATCAACTTATCGAGTCCGAGCCAAGTCCAAGTCTTGTAACACTGTTTAGCACTTTTCAAGACAAGTACAAAAAGGACTCTCATACATGTCGGTATCTCCATGCCCAATAATCTACTTATTTGTAGCCTCTTGCCATCAAAGTTCTATCATAGGTATGTATTTTTTCTGTTTTAACTCTTACTTTTATTTGGCAACTAAAATTTTAAATGTGGTACTAACTTTGTCTCAAACCTCAACAGGTTGGAAGTTCCTCTTTAGCATATACTCTTTTATCCACTTAGTTAAGCGGAAAAGGTTGTGATGCAGGAGCATCTGGGCCCACGCACAATTCTGCTCGTCCAAAAAAACATGTTGGTTGATCAAATTTTGGTTTTGTTCTAACTTTGTGTTTGCAAGTTCTGTTTGTACTTTCCCTGGTTGAAATTTCCTTATTTCCTAGCTAGAGCTGGACGCAATTGTTGGAAATTTTATGGCTGAAAATGAATTAGGGGTATCTACTGATTCCTGGCGCCCACACTTCTTTTGTTTTGCCATGATTGGCTAAGTCTAAAACAGTGATTTTCTAATGTCTGTGTGGCATGGAAGGGCGCCCACCACACCTTTCCTTGATTGTTTAAATTTTTCTGTTGGGCATTTGATTCCCTGTTGGGGCCTGCCTTATCCTTGTTGGCACTTTGAACTTATTTCCAAAGTGCTGCATAAAGATCCATAAATCTGGGCGTTTAAGGTAAGGTCATGGAGAATATTAATAGCAATCCCAACTGTATCTTCAAGATTGGCGATTTCCTTTATGTTGATGGGTCGTGGGTGATTATTGGTGACAGTTACCTTTGACTTTTCTTTTGATAGGCGGCACATCCATTCTAGGCGACTCCAAATAAGGCCATGGATGTTAAGGTTGACATTTCCCTTTCTTTTTAACATCTCCCTCATTCCTAGGTTGTGCCTTTTATTACTAGGACTGTTACTTTCCACTGGGCACCAGTTATTCATTTATTTTCTTTCTATAAAGAGCAGAAACCAATTAAAGAAATAGATGAACAGGAGTTTACAGGAAGTACACAGCTATAGGTGATCGTGGGACTACGAAGGTGAAGTAATTCCTGGGTGGACTATCCAGCCAAGAGAATTCTGAAATTTACTGTGCTATCCTGTCACTAGGCTACATGCCTATGAGTATTCTGTAATGTGAGCTCTCAGATCGTAATTTTTCTGAGTAATAAAATTCTGAAATTCTGTCATTTCTTGCTGCATTTTGTTTAGAGATCATGTGTGTGGGTGGCTGCTAGGATTAGCTGGCCTTCACTAGGTTACTGATTCTAGCCTGCATCAGGTTGGCAGCCCAAAAAGACAGAAGAGTTGATGTATGTGCATTCCAACTTGTGCCTCCTTTAACACAAGCAAGTCAAGTACAAGGGGGAACAACAAGGCATTACGATGTAGCGTAGAGCATCCCGATTTGGATGCTTGCACTGTACAGCTTTCCTTAAGTCTTGATTGAAGATGAGGGCACGAGGCTTGTACACAAGACTTGCATGATGCAGCTATTGGGATTGACACTAGCATTGGTTGTGGTGAGCCAGTTGATGACGTTGATGCTCTCAATGAAGAGAATATGATGATTTGATTGATTCTCAATGTGCAGTTGCAGTAAGATAAACCATTTTAATTTATCTTTAATATTTGACAATTGACATAGAATTATCAATTATCAGCTGTGTTATATATTTAATTTTGTATATTTTGTACAAAATGTGATTATTTTTATATATTTTAATTTTTTATATTTATTTATTACAGCAGAACCCAACTGCATCAAACCCGAGTAAAAAAAAATTGGTGAACTGTCGAACCCAAACTGGTAACTTAGTTTTTAAGCCATGCCATAAAATACTTGTATCATTGCATTTTTTTAACACATCAAGCAAAGAACCCAAGAATTGAGGCAAAGATATTAAAGCACAGTGTTGGCATGATTTTACCCGGTGAATTTTCAATTACTAATTGATGTATATATGATCTCTAACTGATACATAAGTATTTTATTAAGGGCGAGGCCACATAATACTCGCCCAAAATAAAAATGATTCTCACGCTTTAGGGTGTCATTTAGATCAAAGGCTCACAAAGTTATTTATTTGTTTTGCTATACATTCAACCCTTTGCATATGGCAATATTTTAAAATAAAGCCAGGTATAGACAAATGGATATTCTAAAAAATATAGCAGTTTTCGTCACAGCAAAACAAATGAACCCATCCCTTGTTTTATGAAATTGTCATTAAAAAAAAGGAGAATCAACATATGAACAGTTGGTGCATGCGAACCATAATAAAACATGAAGACAAAAAGAGAAATGGAAGAACGAAAGGGTAATGTATTGTATTGCATGATTCCTTAAATATCTCTCAAATACTTTGAAGGAATATCTCCAACAAATGATATAAATTATGGGCATGCTTCTTTCACAAATGTAGCCACTTTTAAGAGAATATTAGTAAAGATTTCATTCCCGAACGTTTGAGGGGAGCTTAAAGCTTTCTATTATAAATTTGCTTCCATTTATCAATACATCTCTCAAACTAGTTCTAATCATTTATTTCCAGCCAAAGCGGGTTTTATTCCATAAGGGTGTCACATGTCGATTTCATCATTCTGAATATTTTGGATAGGGAACCTGCTGGAACCCGCATTCAGTTGTAGGTTTTTATTTTCCACAGAAGAGGAATTTTCTACAGCAGTTGCTATATATTTTTAGAAGGAAGACTTCATTTGCATCTCTTTTTATCACAAGCTAGGAGGTTTGTAATTTCTCTGCTGTTTTTTGGAGTTTTTGTATTCCCCTAGAGTGTGTTCTTATTGATCAATCAATAAAAAAAGGGTTGAGGGTCAATAATCTCAAATTAATTTTCCAAATGATACCATGATGGCTGCTTTTGGTGAAGCCACATTGATTTTGAACTTAAGAGAAGTGGGGTTTGTGCAGGTACAGAGCGGTGCTCAGAGAACTTATCTTGTTTCTATACTCTCCCTGTCTCCAGTTGACATTATAGTGTTCCAAGTGAAAAATGTGTCTTCAATGCAGATGACCCAAGAGAGTAAGAACCAGCCACTGTGAGATTGGAGTGGTTAGAGAGCAGTCATGCAGTGCAAGCTTAGACTTCTTCCAATACTGGTTCTGAATAGGTTTTGGAAACTAATACTTCTTTGAGGTTATTTTCTGTTGGCAGATGTCATCTTCAGAATGCTAAAATGGATCTCTATGCTCAGACTTGTTCAGTGTTTGCTCCTACGCATACTGACAGAGGATTGCAACAAGGTGAAGGTAGCACGGGGAGTTTACAACGCTGTTGCCAATTGTCCACAGAATTAATTTTTTTCTTTGGTAGCACACCTTCACAGAATTCTATGCACTCAAGAGGCAAAACATCCACAGCACATTGAGCAAATGCTTAATAGGAGCACACATTCACAATAGTAGAGGCTGGCTGTATAGTTTGATAACAGGCCAGACTCAAAGTCATCTTCAATATCGTGTCTAAACAGGATCTTTGAGATATCACCTATCTCTCTCAATTGGCATGTTCCTGGGATTAGTTCAAAGCCAGATTTGGCTCATGATGGAATACAAAAGGTGGAGCCAACTAAAGATCTATAAAATACATTTGAGGTTACACTTCCCAACAAGTATAAAACAAGAAAGATGTGCAGAATATGCACAAAATTAATTTGTTGGAAATCTTTGAGTTCTCTTAGCTGATGACATTGACAGAAAGCATTGCAACCTTGACCTCATGCTCCCAGATTGCATCTAATTCGGTGTTGTGGATCAGGGGATAAAGCTCTTCTAGTTGAAAAGGGATTGCAGTTAGATTTGTGACTGTTGTGTTGACATGTATGCAAAATGTGGAAGCAATGGAAGGCAAAAAATTGTTTGTAAAGCTCTTCTTAATTGAAAAAGGGTTGCAGTTAGATTTGTGACTGTTGTGGTTGACATGTATGCAAAATCTGGAAATACTGGAAGGCAAAAATTTGTTCGTAAAAATAGTTCAACAAGAAGGTGGAGCCAAGTAGTGACCTATAAAATACAGTTGAGGTTACACTTCCCAACAAATATAAAACAAGAAAGTTGTGCAGAATATGCACAAAATGAATTCGTTGGAAATCCTTTGAGTTCTCTTAGCAGATGTCATTGACAGAAAGCATTGCGACCTTGACCTAATGCTCCCAGCTTGCATTTAATTTGGTGATGTGGATCAGAGGATAAAGCTCTTCTTAATTGAAAGATAATTTCAGTTAGATTTGTGACTGTTGTGGTTGACATGTATATGAAATGTGGAAGCATTGGAAGGCAAAAATTGTTTGTAAAAATGCTTCAACAAGAAGTGAGCCCTTCAATAGTTGGTTGATATGCACAATTACGACTTTTTGACTGACCTTTTAATGTTTTTAAGGAAAAATACCACTATTTAAAGTAAGTTTAAACTCGTCAACCTTCATAAGTAATGTTCAGCTTGCACCAAACGTATGACTTCAGAATAAGGTTAATGGATTTAGGTAATTGAAACCAATTAATCGGATATTGCTGTGACTGCCCTAATAAACATATGTGCAAAATCTGGAAACATACAGAAATATGTTGACTTATTTGATAAAATATACTACCCAAGTAGTCATGGTGTGCAACAACTGTGACATGTACAATGCCTGTGTTATGCACATTGCAAAGGTGATCTCAATCTCCCATATCAGAAATCTTTCCTTTGGTCATTCAGTCGTGGTAATTGGATTCATTGCAAAGGTGTTCTCAGTTTCTCATAATGAAAATCCCTTTTTTAACTTTGGCAACTGAATCCCAGTAATTCGATTCATTGGAATTTCAGAGTTTTAATTATGTTTAGTCAGGTGAGCGACCTGTCCAAGAAAATTTAAGCTAAAGAAAATATTTGACAAGCATAGAATAATTAGCTAGTATTTGTAGACGCATGGCAGCTCATTTCAAATTAAAATATCAAATATTCCAAGAATTCCCCTTATGGAAGGATTGGGAAATGTCAGGAGACAGAAAGTGTACCCTTGGAAGTACCTCAGGTCCTACAAACCTGTTCTAAACAGAGAAATAGCACAGGGACAGGAACAGATCATAATTATACACAACAGGTTAATTCTAAGGAGAAACTAAGGCTTTAATGTACATTTTAAGATTTCTACGTAATAATTTTTCAAAAAATTGTCCATTGGAAGATCTAATAATTAACACGTTTTAAAACAATCGACCAAATAGCTTCAATCTAAGGAAGGACTCCACGAAAAACCATGGTACCCGTTGTAAACCGTCATTCACCTAATTTTTTTTTTAAATCACAAAAAAACTGGAAGTAAACTCACGTTTTGAGGCGCTTATTGTGAAGCAGGAACTGTTTTCGCTGGAGATACGCCTTCTCAATGTCAAAATATTCATCCTTCCTTTGCAATTGCACCCTCAGCGTGGTAGTCAGACGAGGTAACTGTATTTCATTCTTCATTAAAAACCTGACTCACATTTATATTTAAAACAGAGAGACAAAAGCAAGCACTCTACCTGCTTGAGAGCCATAGCTTTTTGCTCCACGCTCCTCCGACCTGTGTCGCATATCTGTTTTCCAAGCCCTTACCACACCGCGCTGTATCTTTAGGCTACTTCTGAATTGTGTATGAATCACAGAGACTTAAGCCAGCCTTCGAGCTTCAAAGAACAATAGCATTACAACATAAATTTATTAGCCGGTAGGCTTTATATGGTAGAAGCTTTGCTCCGAAATAGAAACCGGTGGAAATTGTCAGTATGGGAACGCACAAAGCTCTCTTGAAGTTCTTTAAACAAAAATTAAAAAGGGGCCAATTAGGTACTTCTCTTCTTTTCTTTTCATTCTCTTCTTTTTTTTAAAGGAATATTTCTTAGGCTATTTAACTTTATATTAAAGATATAATTTTGTTTCTCATTTTTTCTAAAATTTACTTGCAAGTGAATTTTCTCTTTTAAGTAAATAAAGAAGGTGTATACTTAATTAGTTTAGAATATTTTGGTACAAATGATATTATACATGACACCAAAATATTATAAATTTAATTATAATGACATAATATTATAAAACCTTGCTTTATTTTCTAGTGAGACTCTTCCGGTTCTCCATTCTTCATTATTCTTGTCCTATTTGGCCTTTTGTTCCTTATTTTTTATGTCGATATAATAAAAGATTACGAATCAAAAAAAATATTATAAAACCTTGAGAATTTTGTTTTTCTATTTTTGTAAGAGTAATTTAAAAATAAAATCATAAAAAATATTATTAATGTAAATAAGAAAAAAAATTAATTTTGAATTATATATACACCTAATTGTTTATAGTGTATTATTAAAATATTTTAACTTTATTGATATTTTTTTTTATAATTTGTAGGATGTCTCGCCCAAGGCTAAATTTTGAAAGTGAAGAACAACCAAGAGAACATTGAAGACAATATGCTCGAAATTATATGAGACAACGATGTGAACAAATGAATGATGCACAAAGAGAGGAAGTGAGAAATTTTGAAAATGAAGAGCAACAAAGAGAACATCAAAGAAAATATGCTCGAAATTATATGAGACAACGACGTGAACAAATGACTGATGCACAAAGAGAGGAAGTGAGAAACCATCAAAATTAAAATGATAGAGAAATGAGTGTTAAACATAGGGCAAATATGACAGTGGAAGAGATTGAAGCAAAAATGAGAGAACACGTAGATGAGATGATAACACATCGTGCACAATATATATTAAGAAGAAGATTGCAAAGAGATACATGTTTAGATCAATTCATTGAGATAATCAGACAACAATTACAAGCACGCAACCATGAATTAGTTCAAAGACATCATCAATCTCATGGGAATGTTGAGGTTAATTATAAAGGAACGAATTCTATTACAATTGATTGTGTGCTACAAACACTAAAGAATATAGTTTAAGATGTAATGAATGTTGATACTCAAAATCATGTAGAAAATAACAATTCACGAGAGGAGTCAACATCTCAATCAAGAAGACAAAGATGACTGCAAAGAATGCAAAATGAAAGGGATCAAGGTCGTTTAATAATAATAGAAATGTTCATATTGATTTGAAAAAATTATAAATGATATTTTGACATGGATTAGATAAACTTGTTGCGCCGAACATGTGTTGTATTTGTCAAGAAAGTTATCCTACAATGAAGGTTGTACGAGTACCTAAAGGCCCTATTTGCAATATATGTCAACAAGAGAAGCATGAACATCAATTTTCAACATTAAACAACATGGATCTTGGTCTATAACCACCAAAACTTGCAAACTTAACACAAATTAAGGAAATGTTGATAACACATCTCAACCCAATACTTCAAGTCACACATGCAACTGGAGGTCAATATATATATAAAGGATGGAAGTAGGTCTTATAAATGGAGCTTTAGGATACATTTGGAATATCATATACAAATTTGGAAATGCCCCACTAGATCCACCAACATATGTTATGGTTGAATTTGACAATTACTCTAGAATTCCATTTGAAGATGCAACTCTAAATTTAATTCTTATTTCACCAATATAAAGGGGATGCACATGTCAATTGCCCTTACGATTAGCTTGGGCATTAACAATCCACAAATCACAAGGATTGATTCTTTCCAAGACACCTATATCATTCTTTCTGAGACACCAATAGATATAGGACCTAGAGAAAGAGCGGGCTTAACATTTGTTGCTTCACATGGTAAGTCCTTGGATGGACTAAGAATCTCACCACCATTTTCATACAATCGTTATGAAAAATGAAAATAGGAAAGCAACTCTCCAAAAAGAAAGATGAGGAAGAGAGACTCAAATATTTGGAAATACAATAATTTTATGTAATGTATACATTATTAGATATAAATCTTCTATCAAACTCTTATTACTCCTTAAATAGCATTGACGTTATTTGCAAAGGATGATAATACTTTATGCAAACACAAGAAAAAGATGCTAAATTAACATTTGACATGCAGCAATGTGGATGCTACTAGCATAGATATCTTAAATACATCTATCCAAAAGACACTGAGAGATATCAGTCTCGAGGCGCCTATCTATTCTCAATAACAATTTTAATATAGGTGCCTCAAGACTGATATCTCTTGGTGTCTTTTAGATAGATGTATTTAAGATATCTATATGCTAGTTTAACTTTATATTAAAGATATAATAGTACCAAAACTAGTCAAGCTTGCATACCTCTTGTAAGGAAGCAAGGTGTTCGGAAACAACTTCCTACATTAATACTTAAGAGGATTGAGACTACTAATAATTGGTTTTGCAGATTTAGGGCTTTGGTTTAGACATCATTGTTGCATTTACTCTTGCATTCATAATCTAGTAACATCTAGTTTAAAATTGGAGGAGTAATTCTACACATACAATCTTGCATACAATCATCACATAGCCTAATTTAGGAAGGTTAATTTGACAATCTTGCATCCAATCATCACATAGTCTGATTTAGGAGGTTTAATTGGACAATCTTGCATACAATTAAAACATAGCATAAATAGGTGGAAGTAATTTCATCCAATCTTGCATGAAATCATAACATAGTTTAATTTAGAGGCTAAATTTGACTATATTTTCTTTTTTGTTATCATACAAATATGGCATCTTTGTGTTGTTAGATTAGTCACACTTAGCTTAATCTAGGCAGTCAATAAACAAGTGTTTGCTATGCCTATAAAGGTGATAGGTATATGCTCTCCCCTTGCAACATCTTGGGTGATCAAAAAACCAGACTCATCTATCATTTACTTTCAATTTATCCTTTAGAAAAGCATGCTTTTGGATTATGCTTCATCCAAAAGGGATGACCTTAAGTGGAGTTTTTCTTTGAACCGCTATATAAATTGGATAAGATGAAAGCCAAGTCCTAACCAGCGTCAGCCTTGCCTTACGATGCCAAATTGAAAAGAGGTGTGCCAACACTTTGTGAAAATGATTTTTGCGTTGTGTGAGGTATATGATACTCTTAGTAGGATTGGTTAAAGCTTTTAACTTAGCTTACCGCATGCTCGCAAGGCATTGGTCCCTCAAAGTTACTAAGAACCCCTTAACTAGTGGCCACCTGACTCACCTCTGAATGTTGCGGTAATTTTTATTGCAAGGGGAATCGATACAAGCCCTCAAGATTACTCACCATTGCCTCCCTTGAGATGAGATAGTAATCCTCAACTAGCATACACTCTTGTGGCCTACTTGTAGCTTTCCGGGGAAAGGATGAGATATCTCTACCTATCCTCTCTCACAAAGATGATATAATGCTCACATGTGCTTACCTATGTCATGTCATTTGAGTAGACAGATATCTAAGTTGTGAGCTGATGTACCACAATGAAGCCTTGTATTTAGGGATAAAAAGTGTTTGTTTTGTTTGCAAATTGTGTTAGACCCGTGAAAACTTGGGCTTTTTATAAGTCTTGGACATATACTAAATGTCACTAATAGCCATTGTACTTTATTGTCTGTTGTGTTTTCTTGCCTAAAAATAGAAAAAAATCATCACAAAAACAAGATGTTTACCTAGAAAAATGTGCCAAAAACAAGCAAAAACTTGATCAAATCCAGTCATTTTGAATAGAGTTGCGCATTTATCAAATCTTGTTGTCCATTTAAACCATTACGTTGCGCATATACTAGTTTGACTCATTCAAACACTTCTACTACGCATATAAACACTTTTGCTACACATAGATCCTTCCTATGCATATATACCTTTATGTTGCATGCATTTGTTCAATGTTTTTGCACAGATAAAACTGCACTTATAAACTCTGTTCCTGCGCATATATGACTATTTCTATGCATTTAAAACTATGCATCCGCGATAGAGAACTGTTCCCGAGGTCTTGTACAAACTACCATAATAGATTTGAATACCCATTTTGACATAGATTTTAGTTCCAAGGTCAGGCAAATAATACAGATACATCCCATATCCATTTCAAACATTCCACTTACATCTCACACTTAGCCTTTTCCCAAGCAAACAACAAAAACAAGATTTTCCCAAAAGTGCCATTGAGATCTTCTTGTTTCAAACAAACAATTTAGTTACTTTCACTATCAGGACCAATCATCCTTTATCAAGGAGCTACACTAAACATCTTGACAAGGTTAGTCTACATCAATAGTGATTTCTATCATCCCTATTTGACTTACTTTGGATCAACACTTTGATAGTTATACATCATAGCTCAAGATTATTGTTTGAACAAAGATCAAAACTACCTTTAGAAAATCTTATCACCAAAACATTCAATCCAATCTTTCACCCAACCAATACCCCATCAAAAACATCACTTATATCTACAAGTCTCTCATCCAACTTCATTCATATCAAACTTTGTATGGTTGAAACTAGGTCTCAAGCCAAAAGAAGAAAAGAAATGCATCCATCAAATAGTGGTGTACACTCTTCTAGTGATGGAGAGGAAGAAATTTCCCAAGAAGAAATTGATAATGCCTTACAAGATCCAAAATTTCAAAAATTAATGGATAAGGTCATAACAATGGACCCACACAAATACTTCCTTTTGCTTGCACAACGAGGAGCCAAGTTACCCTTTGATTTCAACATTACTAAATTAAGAGAACCAACCCAATCAAATGAAACTGAAGCTCCCAAGAATGAAAAGGCTAAGGATATGACAAATCTGTTAGAGGTACTCACACAACAAATCCAAGCCTTACAACAACAATTTGTGGACTTACAAATTGAATCCTCCACAAAACATTATTCACTAGAGGATATATCTCCCTATCCTTTTGACAAAAGCTTGGTTATGGTACCTTTTCCTTCAAAATTTGAAGTCCCAAAATTTGACAAATATAGGGGAAAAGGTGATCCTCGTGACCACATTAGAGAATTTAGTGCTACATATTTAGAAGTCGCTCACAATGAGACATATCTAATGCGACTCTTTCCATGTATCTTAGGAGGTCAAGCTATGGAATGGTTCTCACATCTACCTCCCCGAATCTGTACATTCAACGAACTAATGGACAAGTTTGTCACTCACTTCTCCTATAACATTGAATATGAGATTTCAATGTTAGATCTTTGCAACAACAAACAAAAGAGTGGATAATCCTTCGCTACTTTCTTACAAAGATGGAGACAACTTGCAAGCAAATGTCATTATCACATCCCCGAAAAATAAATGATTGAAATGTTTGTCCATAACTTGAACACGGAGTTAAGCTATCAAATTCAAATCTAATGCCCTACTTCTTTTAGTAAGGTCATTGAGATGGGATTACTTATAGAGAAACCTTTGATAGCCAAAGGACAAATAAAAATCTATAAGGATGTCCCTAGTTCAAACAAAAACATGGATAAATCTCAGTTTTGGACTAAGAACAAGAACATTGTAAATGATGGAGTTGTAGATGCAAAACACGTAACACCAAAACAACCCATTCTAAATCTATCAAGTCCACACAACAATGCTTCTTCAAACAAATCCACAAACAATGAACCTAGGCCAACAACTATAATCCTCATCGTAGAAAACTTACACCATTGGGAGAATCCATTGAATCTGCCCTAAGGAAGCTAATCGCAAATAATCTCATAACGCTCCCTACAGTAAGAGAATATGAACCCAAGTTTAAACCCTCTTGGTGGAAATATTCTGACTATTATGAATTCCATAGAAGCCAAGGTCACAAAACCAATGATTGCCAAAGATTGAAAAACACCATTCAAGACTTGATAGATAGAGGAGATATATCAATTGATGGTCATACATTTAATGACGAACATGTGGCCTTCAAGAATCCACTCCCTAACTATGAGAAGGGAGGTACCTCAAAACCAAACAATAACAGTGGTAATAATGTCAATTACACGAACATATCCTATGAATACACCTTTAACCACATATATGAAAGTGACTCTCATATAAATGTGATTACTATAAATAACAAGCCCGATTGTAATGTTACCACTCGGCGTGGAAAGATTACTCTCCAAGGGGCTCCACCCAAACCATCTTCTATATCCAATCAGTACAATGTCCTAGACCAACTCCAAAAGACACCCGCACACATATCTATATTGGAGCTTTTGTGTCTTTCACCATCTCATAAGGATATCCTAGAAAAGGCTCTATTAGAAACCATCGTACCAACAAATCTAGACCAAGAGCAATTTCAAGCCATGGTAGGACATCTCACAACACCTCATTTGCTATCTTTTATCGAAAAAGATGGCATGTCCATTACTCAACCTCATAATGCATCTCTCCACATCGAAGCTCTCATTCATAAGCATAGAATCAAACGAGTCCTTATAGATGGAGGAGCGTGTTTAAATATATGTACCCTAAAATTAATCCTTGCATTGGGGTTCCCTGAAAATGTTGTGGATCCAAAGAAGAAGATCACCATCAAGGCATATGATGAAGAAGAAAGAACCTCTAAAGGCACTGTTGTCTTACCAATGCAAATTGGACTGGTAGAGAAAGATGTGGTTTGTCAAGTCCTTGACATGGAGCTAGCCTATAATATTCTCCTTGGCCAACCTTGGATTCATGCAATGAAAGTCATACCATCTTGTTGGCAAGAGACACTATATGGATTCATGGTTGTTGTCATTGATGGCAACAAAGGTCATCCCACATATCCGCAAGTCATGGTGTGTCTCTACCGGAAGTCAGAATAAAGATTGTTGTGGTCCGGTGAACAAGAACAGAGCATGTGGCAAGGTCCGACAGATTGGTCCGGATCTCTCAGAGGAAGTGTCTTGGTGCAGTGCGGATTTGGGGAAGTCAAGAGGACTACCTTGAGTGGTATATTCCAAGGATTTAGCCTCCGGTGATGGACAAGGAAAAAGATATGAATAGTTGAGTACCGGATTCCTGAGAGACAGTGAAAACAGAGGCAGAACTGACTGACAGAGTATCAGACTACTTTCTGGATGTGCTACTGTTGATGATAAAGGTTGTGAAGGCATGAATCATGTTTGGCCGACATGATTAATGATATCTACAAGTATATGCTTGATCCGCATTGCTTGGTGAGCAAGGATTCAGCCGACAGAACAGAGTTTGTAAAAAAAAACTAGACTGTTCCGGATGCCGACTAGAAAGGTGATGAAATTACTTGTGCGGATATATATAGAGGATGGATTTAGTTGTGAAGTGTGTGACTATGTCAAGATATATGCGAAATAAGTGCAGAACAGAGCAGAAGTACCAAGAAAGATCCGGTATGTGAAAGGATAGCAGAATAAAGAACAGAGGAAAGATGAAGTGCAGCAGATCAGTGTACTAAGCCTAACCGGAACTGAACTCCAGCATATGCAGATGCTTCCAATCAGTTCAAGACTGTGATTCTTATCACTTTGTAGACAGTGTGTCTTCTTGTAGGCAGTGGGCCTCTTGTGAGCAGTGTGCTCGGGCAGTGAGCCCTAATTGGCAAGTGCCATTTTGTAATTTCCTATTCTTCTAACAGAGAATAATTTTTGGGTTAATCACCCCGTGGTTTTCTCCCTTAACAGGGTTTCCACGTCAAAAATACTGTGTCATGTGTTTCTTATTTCATGGTAATGTTTTGTGTTTGATTCAATGCTGCATTAATTAAGAAGAAAGTTCAATAAGGGAAATAATTAGGATAACTGATTCACCCCCCCCCTCTCAGTTATCAACACATCTACCTATCATCAATGCATAAAGTTTCTATACAGCGACCAAGAGATTACAATCCAAGGCGATCCCAATCCATTGCAATGCTGCAATACCATCAAACTAAAGCCTAATGTTGTCATACATACCAACCATGAAGCCTCACACTACACATCCCATGGTGATCTAAGATCAGTAGCTTCTACATCCAAAACTGTTGAACTAAACGTCCAGCTCAAGAATAGAGGTGTAGGAGAGTATTCCATTGAACAAACCTTTTGCCTTGCATAATTACCCCTATCACCCAAGTCTTATGGCAAACCATCTATGACCAAACAATAGTCATTGAAGACTCTTAAAGGTCCTTCTATCAAATGGGGTAATCTATTAGAAGAAAGTGAAGAGAAAGATGTCCTTTAATGGCTATATAAGGAAGAAGATAATGAATCTAAGTCACAAGATCAACAACCACAATTACCAACTGAGCAATATGGCCCAAGTTTCACTATCTTGAAGAGAATGGGATATGATGGTCACAGTCCCATAGGCTTGAGAAAAGATGGTATCATTGAACCCATACAACCTTCTTCCTTATCGGTCCGAGACACCACAAGGCTAGGGTGTAAATGAAAAGTCGTGGAAAAGGCTACTACCAATCTAGTGGAGCAAATTCACAAATTACAAGAGGGAAGTGAAACAGACCCTAATGAATGGGAATGGGAAAGTATTTCTGAGTTATCTTGTGAAGATAAAGGTATTGATGTAGTTCAATCATATAGCTCCACGAATACATACCATGAGGGACAAAGTTTTAGGTCTAGACCACTAGAGTTAGATTCGCATAATATCGAGAGTGACTCTCACGAGGAAGGTTGGATGTCCCACTTGATAGATAATACTAAAGAGAGTACTATTTTAGCCCTTGTACATACCCCCACAGACCTAGAAAACTCTTCTGTCCTAACTATCATTACCCTTGAGTCAGACCAGCTCAATGATCCTCTTCCACTAGTACATCTCGAACTTATAGATTGGGAACTACAAGAGGCCCCTGAACTAGATAGCTTTCAAAATTATGATGCTATTATTGACTATCTAGAACTAAGGGATCATTTAACTTTAGGAGATCATAAAGTTGGCTTCACTATAGAACTTAAGAACGTGGCTTATTTTGGAGAGAGTGCCAAGCCTTTTAGTCACAAAAATATTTTTTAAAAATGGATCTAATGGTGAAAACCACTCTGCGGCAGTATTAGATCATGAAAAAGACAAAATAAAGGATGAGTCTGATGGTGAAAACCTCTTCGAGGTGCCAAAGGATGAAAGGCTTGACACTCTCCCCAACCCTACACATTAGGAGAGGTCTTCCATTTTAATAGGACTAGTAGAACTAGTGAACATTGGTATAGACGATAACTCGAAGATAATCCATCTAGCAAAATCTTTATCTGAGCAAGAAAAGAAAGAATTCATCCAATTCTTCAAAGAGAGACAAATTAAATTTTGCTTGGTCCTATGCAGATATACCTAGCCTTGATCCAGATCTCATCATGCATCATTTATCACTAGCTCCAAGAGCTAAACCAGTGAAACAAAAGCTAAGAAAAATGCATCCATAGCACTTTTAGTCAAAGAAGAGTTGAAGAAGCTGTTGGGTGTCAGGTTTATTAGGTCAATTGATTATCCTGAATGGATCTCCAACATTGTTCATGTTTCAAAACCAGTCAAGAGAATCAGACTTTGCACTAATTTCAAGGATTTGAATAAAGCATGCCCCAAAGATGATTTTCCTTTACCTAATGTAGACATCATTGTGGACTTGACAATAGGGCATACTATGTTATCTCTCATGGATGGATTTTTTGGGTATAATCAAATCAAAATAGTGCCAAAAGACCAGCACAAAACTGTCTTCACATGTCCATGGGGTACATATTGCTGGAATGTCATGTTGTTTGGATTGAAAAATGTAGGAGCAGCATACCAAAGAGCAATGACCACCATTTTCCATGATATGATTCACACTGTTATGGAAGATTATATGGATGACATTCTCAAAAAATCACTCACACGAGAAGAACATCTACATGTATTAGATAAGATCTTTCAGAGACTGGAGCAATTCAATGTTTGTTTGAATCCAAAGAAGTGTGTGTTCGGAGTCACATATGGCAAGCTTTTAGGATACATAGTTTCAACAAATGGAATTGAGGTGGATCCAGCAAAAGTGAAAGCTATAATGGAAATGCCACCACCTAAAAATATTAGTTAATTGAGATCATCGCAATGAAAGTTACAATCTATCCGCTGGTTTATCTCATAGTTAGCCGACAAATGGCATCCCTTCACTCATCTCCTTCACAAGAATGTTCCTTTCAGATGGGATGAGATGTGTGAACAAGATTTTCAACTCCAGAAATAATATTTGATGAATCCACTAATATTGATGCTACCAATCCAAGGCAAACCATTATTGCTTTATATTTTAGCTACAACAACCTCTCTAGGAGCTCTACTGGCACATCAAGATTATGAAGGAAAGGAACAAGCTATTTACTACATCAGTCAAACATTAGTAGGCTATGAGCTATAGTACACGCCTATTGAATGAGCATGTCTTGTCATATTCTTTGCATCTCAAAAGCTAAGACATTGTATGCTCACTCATTCAATCAAGTTGGTAGCCAAAATAGATCTGTTGAAGTATTTACTTAGTAAGGCAACTTTGACAGGCAGATTATCAAAGTGGGTAATGATTCTTAGTGAATTTGACATTGAATATGTGGATAGAAGAGCAATAAAAGGACAAGTAATTATGGATCAGCTAACAAATGCACCACTCAAGGATGATAATCCATTAAGTTTTGAATTTCCAGATGAATCCATATTCAATGTAACAACTTGAAAGCATGGAAGCTCTATTTTGATGGATCTTATACACAACATGGGTCAGGAGCAGGCATTTTGTTGGTGACACCACAAGGAGACACCATACCTAAATCATATAGAATATTATTCCCTTGCACCAACAATGTGGTAGAATATGAAGCTTTGGTCACAGGTCTCAAGATGGATGTAGAATGGAAAGATCAAGAGCTGCATGTTTATGAAGATTCACAACTAGTCATCAATCAGGTAAATAATGATTATCAGACCAAGAATGATAAGTTAATACCTTACAAGCGTATGATAGATGACTTCAAAGAGTATTTCATTGTGATTTCTTTTGAACAAATACCTGGACTAGAAAATAAAGCTACAGATGCCATGGTAGCCATTGCCCCACTCCTAGATATACCTGAAATTTAGTCACATTATGAGTTCTTAGTGGAGCTAGTGTCTAATCCTGCATATGATATCTTTGAAACACAAATTATACATCACATAGTAGGATCTGATTCTCCTTTGTATGGAAACATCTATACCTATCTAAAAGAAAACACATTGCCACCTGGCCTATCCAATAATCAACAAAAAACTTTTATCTGTCAAGCTGCTCGCTATACCATAATTGCCAATACCCTTTATCAACAAGGTCTTGATGGTACTCTCCTTAGATAGAAAGTGAGGACTATCAAACCACCTTGAGAGAAGTTCATGAAGGTATTTGCGAAACACACTCTAGTGGTCCTACCTTGGCTAAGAAACTTATGTATATGGGATACTACTGGCCAAGTATGGAAACAAATTCTTATCATTTTGTCAAAAAGTGCAAAAAATGTCAGATCCGTGGAAATCTCATACATGTACTGGCACAAGAACTACAGCCCTTAACTACTCCTTGGCCTTTTTGTCAATGGGGACTCGATCTTGTGGGCAAGATTCGTCCCCCTTCATCTAATGGCCATAAATTCATAATAACAACCACTGAGTATTTTACTAAGTGGATTGAAGTCGTACCCTTAACCAATGTCACAGGCAAGCAAATTGACTCATTTATGCTGAACTATATCATTTGTCTATATGGCATTCCTTTATCCATTATCACTGATAACAAGAGAACCTTAAAAAATCAGGATGTCAAAGAGCTTCGTGACAAGTTCCATATCTAACACCATTTCTCCACATCGTACTATCCCCAAGGAAATGGTCAAGCAGAGGCGTCTAATAAAACAATCTTGAAAATCTTAAAGAAGACAGTCAATGATGTCAGCCATGATTGGAATGTACAGCTAAATCCTGCTTTGTGGGCCTATCATACTAGTATCCGCACACCCACAGGTGCAACACCCTATGCCCTTGTCTATGGCTCAAAAGCAATCTTGCCTATCGAGGTCGAGTTACCATCTCTACAAGTATCATTAAAGGATTTAATAACTAATGAAGAGTATCAGGTTTCCAGACTTCAAGAGTTAGAGTTGTTGGAGGAAAGACAACAAAATACTTTTAATCACCTCAAGGCCTATCAGCAACGAATGTCAAGAAGCTACAATCATAGAGTGAAACCTAGAGCCTTTCAAGTTGGTGATCTAGTCCTGAAGAAAAATCCCAAAAATCAACAGGATAGAGAAAAGAAAGGCAAGTTTGAACCAAATTGGCTTAGTCCTTTTGTAATCATTGTTGCTTATGGATTAGGAGCATACCAGTTAGCAACATCAGAAGGTGAGATGTTTGATGATCCCATCAACAGTATGCATATTCGAAAGTTTTATACTTAAAAACCCCAGTGCAAGGGAACCAAAAACATTCAATTTTTTTTTAAATGGTGCAATAAAAGCAAATGGTGAAAACCTGGAAACATGCACTATTTGTGCTAAACCTACTTCCTCCATCTTTTAGGATTTTAGTTGTCATCCATCTTTTCTTTCGCATCCATCAAAACGCATAAAGATACTTATCATGGCTGGTTGCTCGCTCACCTTTATCGCCTTATCAAATAAGGTTATCCATCTAATCCTTCATCCATCTTGTCATCTATCACAACTCCATCATCAGTATCTTGTCGAACTACGTCACCTCTAAGCTATCACGTAGGCAAGGCCATCATTGATGAGCCCCCGAGGCTTCCCACCAATCTAGGTCTTAGGTCCACATGGTCCAGGTAGTCGAACTACGTTGCCTCTGTACTTTCACATAGGCAAGGCCATCATCAATGAGCCCTTGAAGCACTAGGTCAGTCCCTTAGGGCTCGTCACATCGAGTCTCCTGTCAGTTCATCCACATGTTTCATCCATAATAGGTAGATCCTTTACTTCACTGGGGGCAAAATCCTTGACCCAGTTATAGAATTAGATTCTTAAATGCCACAATCCAGAGGATAACAATTCGGATCGCAATACTACCTGCAGACAACACACAACACAACAACAAGCTTTTAAATAGAATCTTGGCCCTAGGACATTAACCTATATCAGACAACGATGTGCCTAAACTATTGGGATTATTTTATCTTTTATGGCAAGAAAACATATCTATCACAAGAAGATTTGATGGCTATTATAAGTGTAAGTCTTATGTCTTGATTTTCGTTATCATGTTTCCTATGCTAATTGAGGATGTCCAAGACTAGAGGAGGTATGATAGGGCATGATTATTTCATTTGTTTTATGTTTGTGGGTTTATCTTTAGTAATGTGAAGACTTGTCTAGTGACATGATTAGCAAATGATCATCGAGGACATTATGGGTCTAAGCATGAAAGGGTACAATCCTTATCTGTTGATACATGCAAGCAGTACTTAGGTCATCTCAGTTTAATTATACCTAGATGCTTATATTCCCTTAAAACATTTTAAAAGCTCAATGACGAAAAAAGCACTTCAAATATTTGTATACAAGATGATTAGGTCTCATTTGTGCATATTAAGTTTGCATTTCATTTCATTTATAAGCATTTTATATATATCATTTTCCAAGTGGCTTAAGATCCAAGTCCTTTCTTTCATTTCATCCAAGTTATCCATTTATCCAAATCAATTTATTTCATTCTTCTAAGTTATTCTTCTATCCAAAATCATTCTCCTATTTCTTCTAAGTGATCTTTTATTCATGATTGAGTATACTTGGCATAACAAAAACAAATCATTATCATTGTGCATGACATAGGCATGTCCACTCATAAGATCATATCATCTAAATGTATTTAAAAACATCTAGATCATTCATATAGTGATGTCATATATCAACATAGATCTCATACATAACTTTATCATCAAAAATTTAAAAAAAAAACATAGATATCATTGTCATAGCATTTGCATATTAGATCATCATACATAGAAGCTTAAACATCAAGTATTGCATTTGAGAATCGTCAGATTATGCATTAGGTCATCATACACTATAAGCATATAAGATCATTACTCATAACAT
Source organism: Cunninghamia lanceolata (assembly GCA_027924645.1). Taxonomy (NCBI): domain Eukaryota; kingdom Viridiplantae; phylum Streptophyta; class Pinopsida; order Cupressales; family Cupressaceae; genus Cunninghamia; species Cunninghamia lanceolata. The sequence goes on from BSBN01000438.1 coordinate 7,778,946, forward strand.
TACACATAGATATAAGTCATCATGTGAATCATAGAAACATCATATCATAAATACCATGCACATCATAGAATCAATAAGTTAAAATCATCACAATAGAAGCATAATCATAACATCAAACATATAGAAGGCATCCATCCGAAGTGCATATGCATGTAGTCCATAGAACTCATATATATAAAATGTCCAAGTATACAATGATATCATGAAGTGTATCTTGAACTATCAAAAATAATGTGTATACAAAATGATATAAAATGATGCATGTCCCAAAGTGTCTATGAGGAATTGCCTCCAGAAGGTGTTGGCTAATGAGGCTAAGAACCTGAAAGCCCTATCCCTGATGGTCCTCAAGGAGGTGGTGGCCCCATAACCCCTCTACTCTCAAACAGTGTCTGTCTGGATCTGTTGCGTGAACTAGGGTGGAAGCTACCTGCTCTCTACTTTGGGGGCACTATCTGCTCATATAGAGATTGCTAGTAGAAAATCTCATGTCCTATGCACACCATCTTTGCAATGGTCTATCTTCTAGGACCCTATGCTACAGTCTATTGTACTTGCTAAAGTAGGGCCTATGCCCTAGTGCATCTTTGTATAGAAGTATCCCGCTCTAATGTTGTGGCCCTCACATCTCCCTGCAACTGTGTAATCTACCTATGCATCTGGCCAATCTGTCCCTATAGTTGAGCCACATGGGCTCGTAGTGCTACCACCTCCCCATCATCCTGTCCTTGCACCTGTGCCTGTACTTCTGCCACCTCACCATCATCTCCTCCTCTTTGGTGCCTCATCCTCCTCATCCCCATCCTCCAATCGAGGAGCTTAACTCTCCAGGTCTAGAGTACCTCAGAAAGGGATGAGCTGTAAAGTGTGTTGAATAATTTGTTGTCATCCCAACATCTACAATATCGCACCTCAAATCCCAAGCCTAATAGGGAATCTATAGGAAGTCAACTCGAGCCTACTCATATGATGCAACTGGACCCCACTATGGACGCTCCTTGTGCATTCGAGCAAATACAGTAGTACCTTGGGGTATCCCCTAGACCCTACCGTACTATCAATACACATGAGAAACAATGTGACGCTCAAGAATATAGGGTGTTCACCCTATCAACCATCGTGTCTGAAAGCAAAAAGGTAACTCAGTCGCATCATCATCCCATGCCTCATAGTCTAAGAAAGATCACCAGTCCACTGCATCCACATTGTCCAGCACATGTCTCCAGTACTCAGGGTTTCCCAACTTGGGCTGGGAAAGGCTGTCCCGATACATGTAAGAATAAGGTCGATCCCTGCCTCTCACTCGTGTGCCTATATGTCATGTAACTGCTATATGGCCCCATGCCCATATCTGTAGTAATGAGACCCCAACAGATAAACTAGCGGCACCATCATATACAAACTGATGTAAATCATGATATCAATGAGCAAGTAAGCAGACACCCCAGGCAAAGCGTGTCCCCTCAGATACCATCCTCTCTAAGGTCCTCCCCTATCCAAAAACAAATCCATGTGATCTCCTATTAGGGTAGATCATCCCTCCAACTAATCCTGCTAGTATCGACGGTAGAGGCTCATAATAGTCAACCATATCTGCCAACTAATCTTTGTCCCCTCAATATCCTTATCATAAAAAACTTGGTGGCACTCCTCCATCCCAGCTCCTGCATGTGGCTCATACTCCACCAACTCCTCGTATATTGGAATCCTCAAGATCTGATGCACATCCTCCAGCGTCACCATCATCTCTCTAGTCGACAAGTGAAATGTACAATGCTCACTATGCCATCTCTCAGCCAGAGTAGTTAGCATACCCAAGTTTGCCTGAATCTCAGGCATAAAGGTCACATACCATAATCCAGTCAATCCTAACACCAAGTGATTAGTATCTGATAAATAGGGGCGTAGCAACTGTGTCAGGGTAAATCTCTTCCAAGACATCATCACATCTAGCTCATCCTGCAATCAATAACACAAGTGCATTAACAAAGCAACCAACTAAGTTGTATATCTATCAAATCTATCAAAGCAATTACTTAACTATCCTATCTAAAATCTATCCTATCGATATTTTCTGAGATTCTATCAATCTCAAGGATCACTTATTAGTTGGCCAACATCGATCACGATGCCGACTCAGTCTAACAACTAAGTAATTTGACCTATCCTAAGTACATGCTCATCTTTGGTCATCAAAAGTGCAGCTTCATCATGTATGCGTAAGAATACCATGCATATGCGCAATATCATTCATATGCGCCGAAACAAGCATTATGTGCGCAGGTAAATAACGTATGCGCAACTTGCAGACACATGCGTAGAAACCCTAATCGTATGCACAATAATGCAATGAACGTGCTAGAACCCTAATTAAAAGCAAAAATTATGCATATGCATGGCTTCAACATGCATATGCCTAGAAGTAGAACAGACACAGAAAAATTGATCATATGCGCAAGAAAAATCTTGTTGCGCATGCAAAATAGTTGACTTTGACCCTAGTTTTCGACCCTAATAAATGCACTTACATGAAATTCAAGGCATACATACTGGGGGTCCATACTCCGTTGGGCGCCTGAATCGATGGATCCTCTTGAACCTATGGTTAGCTACTGGAATTTGCTGCATTTTCGCTAGACTGCTATGCTCTAGGACTCCCTATAATCTCTCTTCAAATAACAAGTGTGCAAATGACTAACAAAGGGACCTACATCCATTTTTATAGCCAAATCAACCCCAAATGGAGGTGTTTTGACCTAGCATGTGCATGCTATGTTTTTCATCCATTTTTCAGCTTTTCATCACCTACATTTTTAACAAGAGGATTGTGTCATTAATTCTTCTTCATCATGAGATTGTCTGTTCTTTCTCCACAAAATCCCAACCCGACCAATCTCCCGAGGGGGCATCCTACCAACACAAAACCTATACTAGGGGCAAACTGGGGCATGTATCATACTCAAAAATTTTATTCTTTGAAACAATGTAATAAAACACATTGTCTCAAAGAGGGGCAAAATGTATACACCTAAAAATGGCTCGAGATGATTTTTTTTTAAAAAAGATAATGCACCTAGTAAACTTTTTAATGTGATTGGCGACGTTGGCGAGACACGCCCTCCGACTCCATACTAACACTTTTGCCCAGAGCGATGAATCGGTGAGGCCACAAGACGGGGGACCTCATCCCCAAGAAGGAAGACTTCAAACCCGTGAGCTCGTTGGCCTAGCTAAGGCATAAAGCTTGTGAGCTCGTTGGCCCAGTGGGGGCTTGAACTCTGGTGGCCACCACTACAACCGAGCGACTTAACCACCGAACCATGCCCTTAACGGCATGGCTCGAGATGAATTAAATAAATATTTTATATTTATTTTATTCTTATTCCTCTATCACTAAATAAACATACTAATCTATTTATTTGCTTCACGTTCATCATATTCTTCCAACAATTAAATATTTTAAATTCCTCTAAAGTCATCTCTAATTAAATAATCATCACTATTTAATTATTCTTCTAAGACAAAGTCCTATGTCTAAAATCCACATCATTCATCCATATCACCCTCCATGTCAGTGGACACCTCACCATGTTGCTCCATAAATTAAATATTATTAATATTTAATTAGGTATTTATCCTCTCAGCACATGCCTTATTTCCTCTCAGCCATCCCTACTTTGTAGAAATTGGTTTTTCCACATCACCATGGTCAATGTTGACTATGAGACACTTGTCTCATGAATCCTATATTCCCTCTCACATTCCAACAAACAAAGACTCCTTCCTCCATGTTTCTCTCATTGTCTTCCATCTTTATCTCATTGGTCTTTGTGAGCATCATGCCATGTGGCTCCTTGTCCCTCGTATTCCTCTACCTTGTCATCGTAGTAGGAACATCTTCCATCTTTATCTCTCCTCATTCGACCAATTTGATCTTGACCGTACATGTCAAAAGACTTATTCTTCAACCATGGATCTTTTGACACTTGGATTTGAGCCATCTATAAAAGGAAGCTCCTCACCTTCATTTTTCATCACAAGAGCTATCATACTTACATGCTGCAAAAATTCTACCAAGTATCCACGCGTGCTTTTGGCCCCCATTTGCATATCAATATCATAATCTCCATTGTTGCATTATCATCTAACTTCATAGTATCATTTAGTTGCATATCATTATTGTCATATCAATCATTATCAATGGCTTTTGCATAAGCTTCATATCATTATCATTAGCATAGTCTTACATTGTAGGATTGTTTACATTGCATTTGAATCCACAATTCCATTCATGTCATAGTCATCTTGAAAAACAAAGAAGTGCATTTATGAGAGCACCATCATAACCAACAAGATCTTGAGAAGATAACTCGACAATGGAACACGAAGGATAAATCAGAGTTTGCAAGGTATAATTCATGTTTTCTGTATTTTTCCTAGTTTCATTGGTGATTTAAATTTGAGTAGGAATTTAGAGTAATTGTGACCTATCTTATTAGGTTCTTACAGTTGTTTCAAATAATCAATCACAACTTCAAATCTAATTTGAACTTATTATAGAAAGTAGAGAAACACATAGAAATCAACAATAGACAATAAATAATAACATAGTGATTAACATGGGGAAAACCCTTTCGTGAGAAAAATACCACACTCCAAAACCCGCACAATGCATTATGAAATCAACAGAGAATTATAATACACTTGCAATGCAAGTATTTATAAGAGTAATACACCAACCTTCAAATATAGAGTAACTCTAACAGTATTCTAGTAGCACCTGTGTACCTACAAACTAATCCTCAAGTCTTCAATTTATAAACTTTTGGCAAATTGGAAACCATCTGTGGTTTACAAAATCATGTGTAGAACCTCTCATGAGGTGTGGTTCCCAAGATAGGAAAGATTCCTATCTAAAATTAGGCTCTTACAGATACTCTTATATGTCTTACAATTGGTCATTGATTCGAAAGTAACTCTCTCCATTCTTGTATCTTATGTGTCATAAAATCTATCATAGCATTTGCTAAAGATAATGTCAAAATAAAATATTAATATTCCACCACTGCAAGGCACTAACACTTGGCATCATTGACACATCAAATTCCAACACTCTAGTTTGTGTTGGAGCTAAATATTAAATAATAACAATAACTAACTGTGGGAAAATGTTAAATGACAAATAAATTATAGTAGAAAATTTGGAAGGTTAGACACCTAATTTCCCAATAGTAAGGACAAGCACCACAAGTGTTGAGGGTGAGGTTTTCAACCCATCAAAATTCCTGGAGGGGAGATGGACACATAGGGTGCCCCACTATTAGGATCTGGAGAAACATTTGGCTAGCATGAATGAGGAACATCCATCAGGGTTAAGCTGTAATATCCCCAACATTTTTGTTTAGATTTTTACAATATTTAAATGATGCAAATGCAAACCCTCATACTTTTTAATCATCCAGATCTTGATGCGGGCAAGGTGAGAGCACACGGTAATTGGAAACACTATCTGGATGTATGCAATGCTAGAAAAGCAAATAGGTAGCATAGCCAACCAAAACACATAGGCAACATAGCCGACTAAATTAAAACTTTGATAGTGGACAAGTATGCTTGAATGCACAAAGCCACTGGCATATTACAAGTAGGTCTGATTGAGCCAAATTGGTCAATAACAAGCAAGCTTGATCAATGCAAAATGGGTTGGAAATGAAATGAAAATGCAAAATGGATCTGGCGGTAAACCTTCTAGGATCCTTAAAATTATGAAATGCAATACTATCCGATGGTACTACCATCTAGATTTATAAAAACCTAAAAAATGAAACTGTTGATGAATTATCTTTGAAAACAATAACAACAACACACTAAAAGATATTCTAATCAACAAATTATCACTATTGCAGCAAAGATTAGTCCAAAAATGAAAAACAATATAAAATATTGTCAAGCCAATGATATAAACTAACTATAAATCTAGTACGATGCAAATAATTTGTTGTTCTAAAGGCTGCAATTTGACATAGGAAGCTAATGTAGACTAAACTAACTCCCAAACTAGTGAATATCATTGAAAAGTAAACTAAATAGCCCAAAATGCAACTATACAACCCCCATAAATCATTACTCACTGTTATAATATAAATTAGAACTATACGGTAGCCTGGTACCGTGGTATGGCTAGGTTAATGACTATAAAATGTTGTCCCAAACAACAACAATTCATTCCACACATTCAAACACCTCTTCTTGACATTGTACAACTTGAACAAAGGATTAGTGCATCCAACAAACTCCAAAAGAAATAATGATCAAATTTGCATAAGAAAATAAATTCATGAAATCTTAGCAACCCAACTGAGACACACCAAAAATCCACACAAACATAATGAAATATAACTTCAAAATAATTTAGAATTAGAAACTGTAAATATTCAAATCATTGATGATTTCTAAATGAAACCAACCAATTGGCTAGGAGGGTTTTCATCCTCGAAACCAAATCATGAAACACACAAGTGATCCCTGGATGAAATTACTCAATCAACTACGAGGGTTTTCATCCTTGAAACCAATCTTGCCATAAGGGTTTTTGTCCTTAAGTAGAAGAAGATGAACAAAGTTCAATATTTGGAACAAGGGTTTTCTCAAATTCAATCATAGCCTCTTTCTATTCTAATTTCCTTCTTTTATAGGCACTTTAGGGCAACCAAATATTATCTCATTTATTTTCACTTTTACCTTTAATAATAAAAATAAAGTGACTTTCAAATCTTTTAATTTGATAATACTTTTAATTCTCATTTTCAACATCATTTTTATGACCCACTTTTAAAACAACTTTTTAAGTCATCACGTTGAACCCAATGTCTAATGTTATCACTTTTGACCCTCTTTTAAAAACACTTTATGATGTTGGCCACCCTTCATTTAAAAAATAACTATACATAAGTTGCTTTTTTTGGGAATTAAGGTGTCTCAACCTTGGTAATTCCTTGCATTTATTTATTGTAATGTATTTATTTATTTAGCCTGTGTTGTAATTTTGTTGCACATCCTATTTTGTCATTTAGTGTGAAATGGCATGATGAGTTGTCACTCCACAAGTGTAAGATGACTAGGATGGTCAACTCACACCATGTGGAGATAGGTGCCCCCTTTGTGTGGTAGAGGTTTTCTGCCATGTGTTGGCATCTTGACTAGTGTGTAAGTGAATCTCGACCGAAACGGTTATGACATATTCTTATGACAAAATCTATGATGCGTAAGAGTTAGAAATAGAAGATCCTATGACATGTGAAGACAAGTGTTGAAGAGCATCTTTGGGGCGCCCAAGGTGGGTTATGATATGTTGTAAGAGGAATATGCTATTTTTAGTCAATATATGACAAATTCTCTTACAACTATAAGTGTTGTCACTATGACGGATTCTATGACAGCCATAAGATACGTAAGAGCATATGTCATTGCCTATCTTGGGATTAGGCACCCATATTGGGATGGGGTGATATGACAAGTGTCATGACCATGTTGTAGTGTTGGACAAGTGTCCCTAGGTGTGGGTTTTGGGCCATGAGGCCAAGTTGGACACCCATTCCAAGAAAGGTCCATTTTTGCCTTGTAACTTCTATTTAAATAGGTGCTTGGAGAGGAGATGTATTATGTGATTGATAGGTACTGTTATGTTGCCAAAATATCTCCAGATATGAGTGTCGAAGACTCCTGTAAAGACTTGCATTGCAAGTGTGTTGTAAACATTCCTTGTTTCGATAATACATTGTGCAGGTTTTGGAGTGTGGGGTTTTTCTCCCGAAAGGGTTTTCCCCACGTTATATCTCGTCTCTCTCTTCTGTCTACATTCTATGTGTATGTGTATTGCTACAATATCTTTGTTGTTGGGTTAGTAACACTGTAATTGTAAAGGTTAAAAAGAATTTGCACACATCTCTCCCTATTAGATTAGTGTAGGAAGCGATTTCTGCACACCTAGCTTCCTTTCAGTTGGTATCAGAGCTTGATCACCTTTGGTCCTAGTTGTTGGGTAGGGTTTTTTTGAGTTGATCTTAGATTGAGTGGGAGTCCGTGCAGAGTATTTTGTAATCTTGTTGCAGGAAGGAGATTGTAGGCACATCCAGAAGATTAGAGGTGGAGAAGTTTAACAGCACAAATTTTGAGTTATGGAAACTTAAGATGGAGACATGCTTGTTGATCGAGACCTATGGGAAACCATTTTTGGTGTAAAACCAATTGCAATGGCACAAGCTGATTAGGATCTCAAAGATCGGAAGGCTAAGGGTCTTATAAGACTCAGTCTAGTTGACTCTGTCCTGTTAAATGTCCATGAGGAGAAAACTATGAAAGATCTTTGGAAGAAGTTGGGAGATGTTTATCAGGCCAAATTCCTGGTGAACAAGCTTTTTCTAAGAAAGAAGTTGTATTCTCTAAGGATGGAGGATGGCGGATCTGTTGTAGATCACCTGAATGCCTTCAACATGTTAGTTGCATAGTTGATTTTGTTGGTGTGAAGATGGAGGAGGAGGATCGTTGTATGACCTTGCTTTGTTCTTTGTCGGACTCGTGGGACCATCTTGTTATGGCTATTGGGAGTACCACATCCACTTTCAAAATGGATGAAGTGGTTTCTTCATTGTTATCTGAAGAGTTGCGGAGAAAGTCCTCTGAAGTAGCCAAAGAGTCTCTTGCGGTTTGTGGAAGACCCAAGGAGAAAGGGAGAAAGAAGGACAAGAAAACTGAGAAGGGTAGATAAAAATCTCTTGGAAAGTCCAAGGCTCTCTGTTGGAACTATGGAAAAACTGGGCATTTCCAAAAGGAATGCAAAGAGGAAAAGAAAAAGAAGAAGAATGTCCCAGACTCAAATTCTTACAAGTCACAAGATGATGGTGATGCCTTCATCGCAACCCTGGCAACCCATGCATCTAATGAGGTGTGGTTGATTGATTCTGGTGCATCATTCCACATGACCTTGCATCGAACTAATTCACGAAGTATGAAGAGTTTGATGGTGGAAGAGTGTACCTACGTGACGATTCTCATCTAAAGATTGTTGGTCATGGAAGAGTCTCAATCTGATTCCCTAATGGATGAGTGAAGGGGATCACTGGGGTCATGCACATCCCAAGCTTGGCATAGAACCTACTTTCTGTAAGTAAGTTGAATGATGCAGGTGTGTAGGTTGTATTTTCAAAAAAGTTGAATGATGCAGGTGTGTAGGTTGTATTTTCGAAGGACGAATGCAAGATGACTAGAGGATCTATGGTGCTTGCGAAGGGTACTTGGAGAGGTACTCTATTTTAGCTGGAGGCATGCACTTCATAGTGCAATAGTTCTTCTGACTCAAAGAAAAGAGCTGCAGTCACTTCATCCCCACCATTGGAACCGGCAGTGAAAAATGCTCATGCTTTGGAAGTTAATCTTCCTGCTGAAAAGACAATGTTATGGCATAAGAGATTTGGCCACATTGGTGAGAAGGGTCTTAGAACCCTGAAAAATAAAAACCTCATTAAGGGGTTAAATGATTGTAATCTCGAGTTTGGCTTTTGTGAACATTGTATTTATGGAAAGCAAAATCATGTTCAATTTTACTCTAGTTCTCACAAGTCTTTTGGTGTGTTGGACCTTATTCATTCTGATGTGTTTGGTCCTGTTAGTGTTCCTTCAATTTCCAAATATGTATATTTTGTATCTTTCATAGATGATTACAATAGGACATGGATTTATTTTCTCAGAAGCAAGTCTGAAGTCTTTAGTCAGTTCAAAGAGTTTAAAGCTTTTGTTGAGAATCAGACTAGTAAAAAGATTAAGTGTTTGAGGACTGATAACAATGATGAGTTTTGTTTGACAAAGTTCGATAAGTTCTATAAAGAGCAAGGGATTGAAAGACATAAGACAACTCCATACACCCCGCAGCAAAATGGAGTTGCAGAGAGGATGAACAATACACTAATGGAGAAGGCTAAGAGTATGCTTAGTGCAGCAAGCCTTGAACAAAAGTTTTGGGCTAAAGCTATAGCCACTGCTTGCTACCTGGTAAACAACTCTCCTACATTAGCTCTTGTTGGTAAGACACCTATGGAGGTGTGGTCTGGTAAGAAGCCTTCAGTTAGACATCTTTGTGTTTTTGGTTGTGAGGCATATGCACATGTGCCTAGGGAGAAAAGGTTAAAATTGGAGAACAAGGCTGTTAAGTGTATTTTCATTGGCTATGGTGTCGGTGTGAAAGGATACAAGCTTTGGGATCCTATGGCTGAAAAAGTGTTGTATAGCAGAAGTGTTATTTTCAGAGAGCTAACACCTTCTTCCATTGTTCTATAGCCAGAAGAGAAAGAAAATAAAGAGGATGTGGTTCAGTTTCCCACTACCCCTGAGAAGACTGAACCAATAGACCCTGTGAGACCTAATGATGAGGAGAGCTCTAGCAGCTCTACAAGCTCAGAAGAAGAAGCATAACCTCAACCTCAGTCCTTGAGGAGGTCTACATGAATAAGGAAGCAACTTGATAGGTTTGGTTATTCATTGCTTGATTGTAGTTGTGATTTTTCCTTGCTTACTAACATTGATGAGCCTAGAATTGTGACAAAGGCTATGGGCATGAAAGATGCAGGTTCCTAGAAGGAGTCCATGGAAGACGAGATGGCTTCTTTGGAGAAGAATAAAACTTGGGACTTGGTGCCTTTGCTTGAAGGATAGAAACCTGTTGGATGCAAATGGGTGTTCAAGAAGAAATTTGGTGCAGATGGCAGTGTTGAAAAGTACAAGGCCAGATTGGTTGCGAAGGGGTGCTCACAAGTGGAGGGAATTGATTATGGTGAAATTTTTCTCCCGTTGTAAAGATGACATCTATTCAATTCTTGTTATCTCTTGAAGCAGCTTATGACTTAGAGGTGGAGCAGATGGATGCGAAGACAACTTTTCTTCATGGTGATTTGGAGGAAGAGATTTAAATGTCACATCCAGAGCATTACATAGAGAAAGGTAAAGAAAATTTGGTTTGCAAACTGAAGAAGTCTTTGTATGGTTTGAAGCAGTCTCCTAGGATGTGGTATATGAAATTTGATGCCTTTGTGTTGTCAATTAGATTTCTGAGATCAAAATTAGATTATTGTGTATATTACAAGTTTGACAATGATCACATTCTCATTATTACATTGTATGTTGATGATATGTTGTTAATTAGGAATGGTAAGAATATGATTTTTGATTTGAAGCCTCAGTTGTTAACACAGTTTGAAATAAAAAATTTAGGGGTAGCCAGGTACATTCTAGGAATGGAAATCAGAAGAGACAAAGAAAACATAAAACTTTGGTTAAGCTAGAGTAAGTATGTGAAGGCCATGTTGGATAGGTTCAGCATGACAGATTGTAGACCATTGTGTGTTCCTATTTCTTTGGGGACAAAGTTATTTGTTAATGATTGTCCAAAATCTCCTTCTGAGGTGGAGGACACGAGCATAGTACCTTACACTAGTGTTGTTGGTAGTTTGATGTATGCCATGGTCTACACAAGACCAGACATTGCCCAAGCAGTGGGAGTCCTTAGTTGATTTATGGCTAATCCTGGACAGGTACATTGGGATGCAGTGAAGTGAGTGTTCATATATTTGAGGGGTACTTCTGAGTATTCCATATGCTATCATAGTAATCCTACAGGACCTCCACATTCTGTTTATATTCGTGGATCCGTGGATTCTAATTGGGCGGGTGACATTGATAACATTAGATCCACCAGTGCTTATGTGTTTACTATGTTCGATGGTGCAATTAGTTGGATTAGTAAGCGTCAACCTGTGGTTGCTTTGTCCACGATAGAAACTGAGTATATGGCAGCAACTCATGCTTGCAAGGAAGCCATTGGCTTAAGAGATTGTGTTTAGATATGGGTGTTGATGCAAGACATATTATTATCTGTTGTGACAGTCAAAGTGCGATTTGCCTAGCAAAGAATCCAACTTTCCATTCCAGAACAAAGCATATTGATGTATAGTTTCACTTCATGCGATACATGGTAGAGGATGAGAAGGTGAATTTGGAGAAGGTAGATACTTTGAAGAATGTTGCAGATGCATTGACGAGACCAGTGGTTACAGAGAAGTTCAGATGGTGTTCAAAGTCTATGGGCCTCTCAGCCTATAACAGTTAAATCATGTTATTTCTATTGGATCTTACAAGGTGTTCGACAAGTGAGATAATGTTGGCAATTAAGGTGTCTCAACAAGCCTTATACCTCACTATGATTCACCAATTCAAGATAGGGTAGTAGAAGCATACACCCAAGAGCTCCTAGATATACCTTAGATAGTGGATTCAATGTGAAATGCCTAATCTAATGCAACTCACAAGCTAGTTCAAGAGAATTTTTGGCATGATAACTCTACTTAGAAATTGGATGATAAAATGGCTCAGAGGATGTTGTATTTATAGGCATTTTGAAGAGATTTTGGTCCAATGGTTGAGATTGATTTTAGAGATCAATGGTGGAGGATGAAGATGATGTGGAGGGTCTAGATTTCATCTTGGAGAATGGAGGGCTAGGAATAAAGATGAATTTTAAATTCATCTTGGGAAAGGGGTGAATTAAATGAGGTTGGGTGAGATGGATTATTTGTGAATTAAAAATTCACACAGGGAAGAGTAAAATAAATTAAAAATTTATTTGGGAAAGAGTGGATATTAATGAGTTATGACATGTGTAAGGGGAGTAAGAGGTATTAAATGAGGATTATGACACGTGTATAAAAAATTGATTTATATGGGATATATTTCAATTTTTTATTTGTGGGTTGTGGGGAAGAGTGTTAATCAAGGTTTGACCATTTTAATTAGGGTGATTAGCCTAATTAATATGATTGGAAAAAATTAGGGAATGGGTTAGTGAGGTGTTTAGATTAATTAAATAAGGTTTTATTTAATTAATCCTAGGTCTAGGGCCATGTAGGTTAGGCTAGGTAATTAAATAATAGGTATTTAATTAACTAGGGTAGGGATAGGTTGATTAATAGGCTAAATTAATTAGATAAATATGATTTATCTAATTAATTGGATTTAGTGAAAAGGGGGAATTGATCAAATAAATATTGCATATTTATTTAATTAATTGGCTAAGGTTTAACTATTGAATTAATTAAATTAATCAAATTATGGGGGATAAAATGATGAATAATTAATTAAATAAAAATTTAATTAATTGATTAGGAGAGAAATTGGTATATTTAGGGATGTTGGGAGTCAGTTTGATGGTGAAGACATTTTTAGGTGTCTACAGTTGTAACAATAGAATTTGTTTTGCCTTGTAATGTTGTATTGTTAGAATGAGAATTGTAATAATGCACAATTACACTCATTCATTTCTCACAAGCAATTTGCATTTGCTACATGCAAAATTTTAATAATAAGCTTATTTACATGTATGTCTAGTGTGAAAGTTTGGTGGATGCCCATAAACAAATAGGGATCCAACCCAATAACTTCATACTTGCCAATGTACCTTGAACCTATGCCAAAACTTCAAATCCTTCACTTTTATTTATTCTAATAATGCTCTCTTGTTTACTACAAGTTCCTTCTTTAATAATTTCAACTTTTCATTAATATAATGTACTATGTTAGTTAATATGTTAATTATGTCAAGGGGCATTCTACAGTGATATCACAAAGCCTCATGTCATGACTGTGTGAAAGTAAATAAAAAATAAAACATAGTCGACACACAATTAAAAAACTAAAACTATAAAATAACTCTTATGTAAATAAAATAACTCTTTTGTAATAAAAATAGCTCCTAAAAACTAAATAATGTAAATAAAATAAAATAATACTTAAATAGTTCTAAAGCAAAAATTGATGTGTCCATGTTTATAAAATAGCTCGAAACTAATCATTTTATAGATAGATGTATTTAAGATATCGGTAAGCCAGAGGTCACAAGGGGGACCTCCTCCCCATCAACATATCCACTTAATCAAACTTAGTCAACTTAGAAGCCACATAGAAACCACACATTACTTGGGGGATTTGAACTTGGATCTCCATCGTGAGAACCTTATGGCCTTGCCATTTAATCACAACCCCTTTCACTAATTTAATATAAATTTTAATATTAATAATACTAATTATATTACTTGTATGTGCTATAATACTAATTAATATATTGTATGGATAATCGAGTTCAATTATTGTTCCAAATAATGACGTCATAACTGTATGCAACCTAATATACGTTTACTTTAATTGGTGATGATGATGATATGTTCCTTGATTACACTACTCATTAAGGTTCAAATTCTTTGGAGTTGCAATTGTATCGAGTCCAATTCTTCATGACTATGATGGACTAGATCCCAACCAAAGAGCGATCTCTAATTTAGATGTATGCCCAATATTTAATCCACTATATAAAAATAGAAATGACAATATCTATATAATTCAATTATTTATATTAAACACATTAATTTTTAGAATATTGAAATAAACCTCTCCCAAAATTAAAGGGTGGTATTAAAAAAATATTTTTGTAATGTTATTATTTAAAACAAAATAAAAAATTCAAATATAAACAATAAGTGAATGGAATGATTTTAAACAACTCAAAATGAATCTACATGGTAATGTAGTTTTTTCATATAAATATCTTATAAAATTAGTTATATAAATTTTCCCAGGTCATATTCAACCATGTTCTCTAAAGAATTTAGAGTCCAATTTTAATTACATTGTTAAAAAGAGCACAAGCAAAAGAAGTGTGACAAGTATTATTTTAATTGTAGTGTGTGGATTTTTATTTTTATTCGGGCAATCTATGGGACCCTAGGATATCAAACAATGTGACCCTGCACATAAGCCCCAATTGGTAGGCAACCTACATTATGTTTCATTAGAATCTATTTATTTTTGAGCTTGGATCTTCTGTTATGAATCTTGATCAGATAATTTGCTATTTTTGTTATCCTTTCTTCTTTGAGCAAGGTAGTCAAGGATCTAATATTTAAAATGTTAACATAATTGATCCAAATATCCTTGTAAGCCAGACACTCTATGATGTAGTGCCATTCCATTCCACTAACCCCAAAGTACAAATCTACCCACTCTTTCTTAGGTGTTGTCATCCATCTTCCAGTCTTGTACTAAGATGGTGCAAGCTAGTCCTTAGTTGAGTTATTAGTATTTTCTCTTTCCACTTTATCCTACACCTATATAAACCTTTTGTCCATGGTTACATGTAGGATTGAAGTGTTTGACATAGTATTCTATTTTCCTCCCAAGTTGTTTTGTCCACATAGTTGCCTTGACTTTTTTCCTCACATATATTTTGATTTCCACATTGGTCTTTAGGATTTCTTGTAGGCTAACATCTTACTTACTCATCCACTTGGCATTTTGTTTCATCCATGTGCTCTTCCTTCTATTTACCTTTACCTTTGCTGCTATTTTGGGCCAACAGTACAACTCCATATTCTATATTCTCTTTAAGTAATTTAACATCTAGATCAAATCTTATACCTCAAAAGGTAAGGCACCAACTTCAACTAAAATGATCTCATATGGAATTGAAGTTTTCAATTTGAAACGACTTGTGATTAGATGTTTTTGTAACCTCTATATGTACCTCCATTTCATTGTTGAAGTGTTTCTACCCCAGACTCCAAACCCATATAGTACCATTAGCATGAAAAACAACCCAAAAAGAGTATTCTTAGTTCTCCAATCCCACAATTCAACTTTTCTACATCTACTTTACAATAGGTATAGAGCTTTCCAATCCCCTTGCATCCTTTTTGTCCTACAAGTATCCTAGTCAAGCTTGTTGTGAAAATCAAGGCCAATATATTTATACTCATTTACCACCTACAAAGGGTTGACTTCAAAACCAAAGTCTATTTATTTTTTCTTTCTTCTTAAGGTAAAGATCACAACCTTGGTTTTTCAATATTCACTTGGCTCCCTACTTCCTGACAAAACAATTGTAGAGCTCTCAAGTGTTCTCTCAAATCATGTGCAGTTTCTTCTATTAATATAAGATCATCTACATATAGAAGCAACTTTATTACATAGATGGCCAAATACATGCCCCACCACCAAAATTGTCTATCCATTCCTCTAACTGGTCAATGTATAGGCCAAAAGAGTAGGGGATAATGAACATCCTTGTTTGACCTCAACATTGCTCCTAAAATATTTTGACAATCTTTTCTTTGTTCTAATTTTGTCTTGAACTTGATCGTACAACCTATTGACAACTGCCCTACACATCTCTATCATTACCAACTCTTCCATTCTTCCCTAAAGTTTTCTACTAGGCACATTAATGAATGCCTTCTTGACATCAATAAAACAATAAAAAAATTCTTCCCCTTGTTATCCCAAACTTTCTCAATCAAGTGTCTGAGAATAATACAATGGTTAATTGTAAAGTATTTTGGCCTAAAACTTGTTTTTCCTTTTGCTCTCTTTCCTTCCTTTTCTACCCAAATGCTACTTCTATGCTCTATTGTACTCCTTAAGAGTTTTTCAAAAAGATGATTAATCATTATAGTGTGGTAGTTTGAAGGATTGTTGACATCTCCACTTTTGAGAAGAGGAGTGATGATGCTAGTTGTCCAATTTGTTGGAAAGCCACTCTAAATAACCCCATTGAATATCATTTTGATGTGTGGCGTGAGAGCCTCTAAGACCCATTTTATATATTCTATGATGCAATCATGAACAAATGACCCAATGAAGGATAGTCCAACCATGCAATGAAAATTCAATCACACAATACTCACAAAAAATATCTTAATGAAACATTAACATGATCTTTATTTATTTCATACTATTGAATGATTACAATCTGTGGCTATGGGCTCCTTACATGCTAAGCTATAGCCATTTAATTACTAATATAGAAATTATTACATGTAATTGGAATACAATACATCTGGTGAGTTCTACATCCTCATCAAACTCCATCTTGAAACCTCGTCCTTGTGTCAACACTCAACTTCCACTCCTTGCCAAATTCACTCTTATTCTTCTTGATGATCTCCAATGATTGTGGGTGACAAATATATACCAATCTCAAACCTCCAAATGATATGTGTTGGTTGTAAGGTGGCACAAAGCTATATAGTACATGAAACATGTAGTTGGTTGGTGAAAGATAATTCCTCGAACAAAATAATGGTAATGAAAAATAAACTTGTATGGTGCTCATTGTCCACTCCCTAGGTCTAATGAATCTTCACATGTGTTCCTTGATTCTCGCAAACTTTAAATACTCTAGTACCAATGGTAAATTTATAATTGTAATAGTCTGTTAGTTCGGTGTAAGTCTTCAAATAAAATTTTGTCACTCTATGCATCTAATCATCCCCAAACGTGGATATGACATTCAAATATCTTTGTAAAACATTATCCCAAAACCACAAGACCAAAATGTGAACTAGGGTAAATTTTAGTGACTTCTTTTACAACTGAATGGTAAATGAAAACCTACAAACAAACAAACAATGTGAAATGAAATATTTTGTTCAATGCAAGATTGATCTTCCCCCCAAGGATGCTCTTACATTAGACACCTAGGGTTATTTAAGTGAGTCCCTCACTTTCCAATGACTAGAGGGAAATAAAGACAATCTACTTCAACCCTGAAAACCTACCTAGAGTCTTCTTCTAGCCTTCCTCTCCATTTCACCAAATATTCCTCATATTGTATATTTCTAGTGCTTTTCTGAATTCTTCTATCTAATATCTGCTTGATTTCCTTTTTTGGATGCATCGTGGTGGTATGGGTTTTGTCCTTGATCCTCTATATTGTTCCCTTTCGAGTCCCCCTCACGATACTAGTATACGTCTGCATTGTTGAACACTAGAGATATCTGGTAGCTCCACCTCATATGTATTTCCTAAATGAAATTTTCTTATAATCCTACAAGGACCAAACTTCTTCATCTTCAGCTTATTGTATGTTCTGACTAGAAATATTTCCTTTTTAGGGTACACCATTACTTCATCTTCCACCACAAAATCTTTGTTCGTCCTTGTTTTGTCAGCTTCTTGCTTAGACTTGTCATTCATCTTTTCTAAGTAGCCCCTAACCTCTGCATGGATATTCTTCATGTGTTCTAAGAACTCCTCTACCTCCACACTCCTCTTATCTTTCTTATTGATGTCCTTTAGTTCTAATATATTCCTTGTGATGCTACTATTCATAATATGAAACAATGTCTTTCTAATGCTCCTATTTACTAAATTATTGTATGCAAACTCTACCTATGATAGGACCATGTCCCAATTTCCTACCTTCTCTCCAACCAAGCATCTCAACCTAAGTTCCCTAAGCTCTTGTTCACAAATTTTTTTATCCATCAATCTGAGGATGATGTGCTGAACTAAACTTCAAATATGTCTTCATCTTTTTCCATAATGTTCTCCAAAAATATCCCACAAATTTGGTAACCCTGTCTAAAACTATGTTCCTTGATAAACCATGAAACCTTACAACCTCCCTAAAAAATATGTTAGTTATGTGTACTCCATCATTGTTCTTCTTACAAGGGATGAAATATGCCATCTTAGAAAACCTATCCACTACTACTAATATTGAATCATTCCCCCTTTGTGTCCTTGGTTGTCCCAAAATAAAATCCATACTTATGTCCTCCCAAGATCTCTCTAGTACCAATAATGGCTGATATAGTTCCACATTCTAACTACTTCCTTTGGAAACTTGGTAGGTTCTACACCGTTGAGCAAATTTTCTCACATCCTTGTATATTTGTGGCCAAAAATAGTTCTCACTAACCAAGGTTATTGTCTCATCTATCCTAATAAGTCTAGCCAAACCTATGCAATGATTCTCTTTGATCAAGTTTTCTCTCATGGAGCTTCTTGGTATACATAAGTGGCTTCCCTTAAATAGCATCTCATTTTGAATCAAATAGTCTAACCACTTACTCATATCCATTCTTATCAACTCCTTACATGCCTTACACACCTCTAAATAAAGATCAATTTCATACAAATGTTTTAGCTCCTCAAGACCGACTACTTCTACCGTCATTTTTGTTGGTATATTTTGTTTTCTACTTAATGCATCAACAACCTTTTTCAACTTCTCACTCCTATGTTTTAATATAAAAGTGTAGTTTTGCATGAATTTTATTTACCACACATGTCTCTAGTTCAATTTGTTTTGGTTATTCAAGTACTATAGTGCTTGATGGTCCATGTACAACACAAATTCCATGGGTAATAGGTAATTCCTCCACTTCAACACTTGCATTGTGGCATAAAATTCTTAGTTATAGACTGACTACCTTCTTCTGGAATCATTCAACTTTTTACTGAAGTAGGCTATAGGTCTTCCTTCTTAACTTAGTACCACCCCAATTGCATTTCCACTTGTATCACAGTCTACTTGAAATATCTTATTAAAATTTAGCAAGGCCAATATTGGTTGTTTATTAACTTCTTCAACAACTCAAAGATTATATTAGCTCCTGTAGTCTACTTAAATTCCCTCTTGTCTCTCTCATTGTCTTATTTAGCGGTGCATAAATGCTACTAATTTTTTTGATGAACTTCCTATAGAAATTGGCCAACCCATGAAAAGATCTTACTTAAATGGATTTGACCTTCTTTGGATCCATCTTCAAACCTTTAGTTGAGATCATGAATCCCAAATATACCAATTATTCCTTCATGAAGATACACTTATTCAAATTGATCAACAAATTTTATTCTCTCAACCTTTCCAGTATTAATTTGATACGCTCTAGGTTTTCCTCTTTAGTGTTACTAAAAATCAAAATATCATCCAAGTAAACTATTACACACTTACCTAAAATTTTCTCAACACCTCATTTATCAATCACATAAATGTGCTTGGCACATTGGTAAATCCATAAGGCATAACCAACCACTCATACAATTCTTCATTAGTCTTGAATGTTGTCTTCCATTCATCTCCTTTCCTTATTCTGATATGATGATAGATGTTCTTCAAGTCAATCTTGGTAAAATACTTTTCTCTACTCAAACAATCCATTATATCGTCCATCCTAGGTATGTGAATCTATATCTTATAGTGATCTTACTGATTGCTTTGAAATCAGTACACATTCTCCATTCACCATCCTTCTCGAGTGCTAGTACCATTAGTATTGCACATGGGCTCAAAATCTCTTGGATCGGGCCCTTTCTCAATAATTATTGTACTTGCCTATTCAATTCCTCATTTTATGTTGGCATCATCCTGTTTGATGCTTTATTTGGCAAATTGGCTCCCAGAATCAGGACAATGTAATGATTGATAGTCCTAATTAGTGACAACCCTTCTGGCATGTCTAATATGATGTCTTTGTATTCTGCTAGCAACTTTAAAATCTCTTGCAGTTCTTCTTCATCACTTGCGGTGGTGTCTTGTACCTCTGTAGCACTACGTGCATTGGGAATCAATACAAAACAAACATCCTCATGCCTTAGTTCATCCAAGAATTTCCTTCCATTCACCAAGCATATCCTAGTGTTACTACAAACTTGATCTTCTCTGTCTTTCAATGGCATCAACATGTGTCTCCAACCATCCTTGGTTATAGTATATGTATTTTCCCTTCAATCATGTATAGCACATTGGTCAAACTACCATGGCCTCCCCAATAGTAGGAGACCTACATTCATCATCATTATATTGCTCAAGACTTCATCATGGTAACCCCTAATCTTGAACCTTACCCAACATTATTCATTGACCATTACCTTATGTTCCTTCTATAGCCAAGCAATCACATAAGGGTTTGGGTGTTTTTGCCTCTTCAAGTTCAACTTTTTCATTGGAATAGGTGTGTTGTACACCTTGCATAACATTGGTATTATTTAATTATGTAAAATAAATATTTATTTGTGATGCATCATGGGTGATGTGTTTATCCACATTAAATATTTATTTGGTGCCACTTGTTGATGCAGGAGCATCCCAGGTTGCAGAGCAATCTTTCATCAACCAAAAACATTTGCATTCTTTTTGTTTTCTTTTATTTTCCAGTTCAGTTAAGTTAGTAGCAGTTTCAACATTTTTACCACATTTTGCTGCATTGTCATTTCAAAGCTTGCGAAGGAGGGCTTAGCATCTAGACATCATCAACTACATCATATCCAAAATTTAGATCATTTGGACTTGTCTGTTGAAAGTTATCGCTATCAGAAGATCACTTGTTTTCACAAAGCAGAGCATATAGACAGTCTGTTGAAGGAGAAGGTTTCTAGAGCACTTATGGAACTTGTGGATTAAAATGGAACATATCACACAACACATAAGGATCAGACATACCTTCCTTGAGGTCTGTATCAAGTTTCCATCATTTGCGGAGGAGTACTAGCCGCTTAAGGTTGACCTATTCATTCTTGCATGTTACACCTTCATTAGAGATTGTAACTTCTCTCTTGGCCAACATAGAGGATCCATTGAGCTTGGAGATGATATATATAGATCTCTAAGATTCATAGGAAAGCATTTAGTGCATTAGTAGTTGATTATGATAGATTAGAATAGATATTTTGTTCCAGAAGGCACTATAAAGCCATATCTGTTGTAACCCGAATCATGCCTATGAGCCCTTGTTTTGTAGCCCGCATGTTGCTGGCATATAAGTGATTTGAATCTATGATATATTGAGCATTTGAATCATTTTGTGCACTCTATAATTGTGTTGTTTCCATTGTGTTTACTCTTGCTGCACAGCCTGGACAGTTCACTCTATGGACCCTCCGATTATGACTGCACCACTTGTAATCATTATATGTAACATTGGGTTAATAATTTTATGTGTGTGCAACATAGAGTAATTAATTATTCATTTGTAATTATTTAATTATTGGGGGAAAGTGAAAACTTAGTACCAATAATTAAATGTAGGGGTCAATGGTTTTGTCGACTCATGGTTTTGGGGAAGATGGTTTTACCACACTACATCTAGTTTTTGTGTGAACTTATCTTTATAAAAGCAAACACATGGGTAGTTGTCGAGGTTGGCTTATTGGCTGTTGGCTAGGTTTGGCTTGTTTGAGCATCTCTTGTAGGTTGCACGTGTGAGGGTTTGAAGCATGGCATGAGATATGTGGTTACATGATTGTTCACATGGAGTGCATGTAGAAAGCTTGATGTTTCAAGGGTATTCATGGAGACTCTCCATATGTATTTGTAATTCGTATTGCTAAATAATACATGAGAGATGGATGCTTTTGGAGGCTAGGATTTTCCTTCATGGAGGATTTTACCAAGGTATATCTTGTGTCACCTTTGATGGTATGTTGTCTATTCTTATGCATATGGATTTTGATCACTATATCTACATATTAATCTCTCATTGGGTTATGAGGAAATTGTTTATATGACTATAAATTTTCAACATTTGGTATCAAAGCTTGGTTGCCATGATTTGGGAGGATATCCTTGTTTGTATAACCATTGATATGAGTGGATTTTTGTGTATAGTGGATTCCATGGCTTTGCAGGAAAGGATTGAAGGTATTTTTAGGGTTACAAGTCTATTTACAAACTTTAGTTGTTGTACGTCTAGGATTTGATGGAAATTTGGCAAGTGGGTCTTCGATTTAGGCTCTTTGTGTGGGGGGTTTTGGAGGTTATCTTTTGTAGGAAGCCACCTGGGAAAAAACAGACCCTACCATTAGATTCAAGAGGTCCTACAGGCGAAGAAAAACATATAATTCAACTATGTTTGGACACAGAGAAATTTACCCTATTTTGTGCCGAAGGAAATCTTGCATGGGAATATTCTGTACCATACAATGTCATCAGAAGATTTTGTATGCACAGGGCCTAGGTCATCCTAGTATGATTGACATTTTTTATTATTTAAAAAAAATCCTAAAGTCTGCTGAAAATTTTTAATAAAAAATTGGGGGACCCCTTGGTACGATGTTGCAGACCTCTGTACCAGGGCGGTCAGCCCTAGCTCACAGGGCCTAGTTGGACTGCAGGGGCTTGTCCCCTGTCAACCATGGCAGGTCCCGATCATCCAGTGGGATTAAATCTCAGTATGAATTACGGTTTGGGGAGCCTTGGCTAGTCTGATAGGGCGGATGCCACTGGAGCCCTGGCAGAGGTGGGGCCCAACATCACCCCATTTTATTTTTAATAAAAACATAAAATTTTCAAAGATTAAACATCTATGAAATCAAAATTTGAATCCACCACTAGACCACCACCTGCATGCCACTAGGACACTGCCCGAGTGGCGCCGCTGCTGGCGGGGCCAACTTGCGACTAGAAGGCCACTAGGGCCTGTTTTTTGAGCCTAATTGGGTAGATTTTTTCTAAGGGGCATAACTTTCACCCTGGATGTCAAAAATTCAACTTCTTATAGTCAACAGAAAGATCTTTCTATGAACTATATCATGATGTTAGATTTTTTCTAGATTTTGTCATTTTGACCATATTTATCTAGTTGGAATCCAGATGTTCGTTTTGAGCTTTGACCAAACATAACTTGTGTATACAGAGTTGGATTTTAGACTTATTATAGGCATTGGAAAGGTATTTCTTAGCACTACGTAGTGGAGTAGGTTTTGATATGATATGATGAGGTTTATTTAGTTTGTTTCAGTTTGAGATATTTTTGGTTCCTTTGAGTTATGATGCTTTTGTGAGTTGATGGCAAATTGAATCTGAGGTGATTTGGCATTTGAGTCATTGTATACTTACATGTATATTTTTTATTATCCTCATTTGACATGGTTACTAATATATTGTTGAATTTTCATGTTGCATTGTGAGATCTACGGGTTGTGCAGTGTTGTAGGTTGTCTATGCTTACAGGTTGCATATATAACTTGTATGTGAGTTGTCTATGCTCATTGATGTTTCAGTGTTGATGCAAAATCTGATTTGTAGCTTGATTTAGTGACATGTTTCATTGGTTTTGCTTGTCATTATGAGATATAGAGATAGATGGTATTACCTGATATAATCATGATATGGGACCTATTCTTGTTGTCTATATAGTACAATTGTGTGAGACTTGATGAGAGTTTGGTGTAGGTACATTGGGCGGTGATCATGGTGTCATGGATGTTCCTTGTCTATTTAGATATTTGGAATGACATGATTGTTATGCAAGTGCTTTATTGGTGGTGTTGGATTGATTCAGGTTTACAAGTGGTTGTTCATCTTCTTGGTTTGGAGATTATGGTTTACTTGACCTTTTGCGAGATGTTGTCGTTATAGTGGGATTCTTTGATTGTGTTGGGGCCATGGATGATCTTTATTTAGGAGATGGTTATCACGATGTCATGGATAGCTTAGTTACATGATTTAGTGGGAGATTTTGACAATGATGATTTGATGTTTATCTTGTTGCCATGTATAGCTCGGTATCATGGTTCAGTGGGAGTTTTGGCAAGATATGATTATCTTCATGTTATTTGGATATGTTGACATCTTGGTACCATGGAGGACTCTTGGAGTCTTTGGTTGAGGTGTTAGTTATGGTTTGTCATTTTTGACAGGTAATCCTTACTTACAGGATGGATGGTATTATGTTTTGGTTTACTCTTGATCATATGTTAGATTGTTGGCATGATATAGGTGCTCTTTGGAGCATGATATGTTCTTATGAGACATATGTTCTTCCTTTGAGGATATGTTAGATCATGATGTCATGACGTGTTCGTAGGTTATATAGATGTGCGGTGGGAGCTTTAATAATGATCTTGTTGGTCTCTTGGTATTGAGTACATTGACCATTATTATTTGGAGTTTATGGGTTGATCATGGAGGTGCTCATGGATACTTGGAGACTTAGGTGAGGCTTTCAAGTTCTCTTGGGATTAGAGACTTGTGTTTAGATGGTTACTCTTTCATGAGGATTTCAAAAACAAGATTGAGGAGCCTACGCCTTGCTTGGACATGAGTTCAACATGGACCTTTTGAGGAGATTATTCTTGGATAAATTCATTGAGGCTTGGCGCATCATGAAGAAGCAATCTCATCCCCACTCTTGGTCCACTCGACAGTGAATGATTTGATAGGTATGACCCACTTGATTTTTAAATGCATTCTTTCTTTGTATCTTGTCTTCTCATGCTTAAGTCTTGAGCTATGGAATATGTTTGTGAGGACTTGTTTGAGGAGTAGATGCATGGATATGATTAGTTATCTCCTTATGTTTGATCCTGAGTTGTTATGAGATCATTGTGTGTAATGGAGATGGTTAGTGGCTTTGGGCTTATTCATATTTTGGGATGGTTATGAGTTTGATCTACTTTTGGTTTGAGGGGCTTGTATCTTGATTTGTTGGATGTTGAGAAGGCTTCTTGTTTTGGGGTTGTAAAGGAGATCATACTTTTCACAGCTATAGTACATTAGTGTGGATAAAAGGACATGGTTATGATTTGTAGGTTCTCTCTTATTGGTCTTATGCTTCTTCCTAGATGTTTGTGTTCACATGACATTGGGGTTGAGATGTGTATACTCATGGTTTTGGGGAAGATAGTTTTACCATACTACATCTAGTTTTTGTGTGAGCTTATCTTTATAAAAGAAAACACATGGGTAGTTGTTGCTGAGTCAAATATATGACTTAACAATTTCTATATATTTTCTATTCTAAAAGACTTTGATATAACTTTATAGCATATATATATTATTATGATTATATTTGCCTTTTGGTTGGATTATAAATATGTTAGTCCTTATTTCTTTTTGATGAAATCTCTTGGCTAAATTACTTGAATTATATTTTCAAATGCATATCTTATGAAATTGTTGTATAAGTTTTGTATGATTGCATAAGGATTACAGCGGTGAACCTCCCAGTGGTCTCTGGCCCCTCCGGAACCCCCTTTCTTGTGAAGAGCTTAAACCTTGGACAACTCCAGATGCCGCTATACACCAAGGAAACCATCCTCCCCTTGAGTCAATGACTACTAAAAGCTAATCCTAGGGCTACTTAAGAGTCCAACAATGCAAGTACAACCAACATCCCAATGGAAGCAACCTATTAAGATCCAAGTCCACATGTCACTTTGTTTGAGTGATAACTGAAGTAGCTGTCAATCGACATCTATGCCAATTGAAGTAACTAACCATTAGTGCCACGCCTTTCTAGGAAATCATTCAGCACACCAATGACTAAGTTGATACAAATATCTGATCTGAAGTAAATCGCAGAGGAATTGTTGATGTAATAAATAAAAGCAACTGGTTCAAATCCTAGTTTGTTGTAGTTAGGATTTTTGATAGTTATTTCTTTCAATAATGCTCAAGTGTATAAATAGGAGCTAATCAATCTTTCTTAGTTAGTTCCATTTTATAGTCAAATTGTTAGTCAGATTGTATTTCAACTAGAGGAAATCTCCTTGTTTTCACTTGTGTATCCGTGCCCATTTTGGGATTGTTTTGAATGCAAATGAAGGGGGATTTATTTTGAAGATAGTTTGAGTTCAAGAGGATCATCTCTAGCTAGAAAAGTAGGGACTGCTTCCCCAACTCGGAGGAGATCTCTTGGTATTCTATTTCCATGCACTTTTGTTGTGTCTTTCTATCCATCGTTATCATCTCTGCATGTTAATCTTATGATGTGTGTTTCTTTTCTGTATAACTGTTTAGATAATGTCACCTGTAGGTTTGTCCTTTAAATTCAGAAAATACTAAAGAAGAGATTTGTTATTCAAACACGATTGTTGTATTTAGAGTATTTCATTGCTATAGATTGACAATTGATGCAATTACCTTTAAGTTTTATTTCAACAATTAGAATAGTTTCCTTTAAAGCATGTGTGTTTATTTCCAAGCAATCAAAATAGTTTCCTTCAAAGCATGTGTGTTTCTTTCCAAGCAAAAATGTAGTTTCTATTTCCTGCATGTGTGTTTATTTCAGCAAGTTAGGAAAACTGGACCTTACACAATACACCCAAAACCATACATTCACTCGATTCAAATTCTGCTCCAAAACCCCCACACTAAGATTTTTGTCGTAGATCGCTCCAAAAACCTCTAGATTGATAATTAAATGATGATAAATTAACTACTACAATGACCTCATCAGCTGTTGAGGTTGGATTATTCGATGTTGGCTAGGTTTGGCTTTTTAGAGCATCTCTTGTAGGTTGCACATGTGAGGGTTTGAAGCATGGCATGGGATGTGTGGTTACATGCTTGTTCACATAGAGTCCATGTAGAGAGATCGTTGTTTCAGGGGTAGTCATGGAGACTCTGCATATGTACTTTAATTCTTATTACTGAATAATACATGAGAGATGGATGCTTTTGGAGGCTAGATTTTTCCCTCATGGAGGGTTTTCCCAGGGTATATCTTGTGTCACTTTTGATGGTATGTTGTCTATTCTTTTGCATATGGATTTTGATCACTCTTTTTTCATATTAATCTCTCATTGGGTTATGAGAAAATTGGTTATATGGCTGTATATTTCCAACATTTTCAACCATTTCTTCTAATACTAGGTTATATGTGCTTCCTCTATCAATAATAACTTTAAAAAACTTTCCTCTAGCTTCGAATCTAGTTATAAATAGGTTCTTTCTTTATATTAATCCTTCCTCATGGTGATTCAACAAGGCCCTTCTCATCATTAGTGATTCTCCATGTTTAGGGTCATCATCTAACTCATATGATCTCTGGGGCTCCTCATTCCTAAATTCAGCTCTGGTGCTACCTTCTGCCTACTTTCCTTGACCTTGATAACAATCAAATGCTCTATGTCATTCCTCTCCACACTTGAAACACATTCCACTTAAAGGTATTTTCTTATTCCTCCCATATCCTCCTCTTCATTTTTGGTATCCATATCTACAATACACATCACCTTCTATTTTGTCTTCAAGGTAATAGTTGCTATCTTCTTGGCCCTTGCGGTAAGTGTCACAACTCCTTTCTTCATTGTAGTAAGTGCCATTTTTCTCGTGGTAGAAATTGTTAGATCTCTTGTCTTCTTGGTATGGTCTTCCATCACTGCACCATGATCTCTCCCTTGGGTGTTTCTCCTCTCTTCCTCTTTGTCAATTATATGTTGGTTCTCAAACCTTTTGTTCAACTTGTCTTCTACCTTGATTGCAAATTGGTATGCTTCATCTATTATGGTTAACCTATTCAAGTTTATCTCTTCTTAGATAATTTCTCTCAATCTATTGATGTATCTTGCAACTTTTTCTTTACTTGTCTTACTATGCCCTGTCCTAATAATTATCTTGTAAAATTCTTCAGTGTATTCCTTCATAGTCCCATCCCTTTGCCTCAGGATTTGCAACTTCTTCAATATTTCTAGTGTATAGTCCATTGGTATGAGTTGCCTTTTTAATTTTGCAACTATCATATCCTAGTTTATTATTCTTTCCTTTCCCCTCCTATTTCTTTCTAGTTGTACTTCCTTCCACCAAATAGTAGCATGCCCCTTTAGCTTGGTATTCACAAATGTAACCCTCTTGAGGTCTTAAACTTCCTCATATTCAAAATACCCATCCATCTCATTTATCTAATCAATCAATTTTTTAGGGTTCAAATAACCGTAGTAGTTAAAAATCTCCATTGTAGGTCTCCTACCAATCTTAGAAATGACCTTTAACACCTTCACCTAATTTGATTCTTCTTCTTAGTCTTCCAGATCCTATACATCTTCTTTGGTGTCTTCCTCCATATCTCTCTCATCGTTGTCCCTTGGGATCCAACACCCTTTTCTATATTCCTCTGAAGCCTCCAATCAGATTCTATTCTCCCTTACCTCCTTTAATACCTCATCTAACTTTCCAATAATGTTAACAACACTTTGGGATCTTTGTAGAAGCATCTTTCCTAGGATGTAGTGTAAATTGCCTTAGGTTGATAGTCTATCTAAATTAATTCCTTGCAACTACCTCTCAATCACCTATCTATTGACAAGATTCTTGTAGGTTGCCTCAATTTAGTAATCTCTTCACAAGCTACACTTTCAGAACATCATTTACTCTCTTCCAGATCTAAATTTTTTGCTTTGATACCACTTGAGGCATTCATGAATGGAGAGCCCAATGAATGATAGTCCAACCATGTTAATGAAAACTCAATCACACAATACCCACAACAAATCTCAATGAATTAGTAACATGATCTTTAATGATTTCATACTATTGAATGACTACAATATACTAATATGGCCTTCCTACATGCTAGGGCATAGTTGTTTAATTACTAATATGGAAATTATTGCATGCGAATGGAATTCAATAAATTCAATGACTTCTACATCCTCTTCATCAAACTCGATCTTGAACCCTCATTCGTAGGTTAGCATTAAACCTCCACGTCTTGCTAAATTCTCTCTTACTCTTCTTGATGATCTTCAATGATTACGAGTGACAAATATATATCAATCTCAAACCTCCAAATGATTTGCATCAATCACACGGTGACACAAAGCTCTATACTCCAAAAAACATGTAGTCAGTTGGTGAAAGATAATTCCTCAAACGAGACAATAGTAATGTAAAGAAACTTGTACGATGATCATTGTCCACTCCCCTAGGTCCAATGAATCTTCACATGTGTTCCTTAATTGTCGCAAACTTCAAATACTCTAGCGCCAATGGTAAAGTTATAACTATCATAGTCTACTAGTCTAGTAAAAGTATTCAAATCAAATTTTGTTTCTCTATGCATCTAATCATCCCCAAACATGGATATGACATCCAAATATCTCTATAAAACATTATATCAAAACTACAAGACCAAGATGCAAATTGTGGTAAAATGTGGTGACTTCTTCTACAACTGAATTAAAAATGAAAACCTACAAATAGACAAAAAAAGTGAAAGAAAATATTTTGGGCAATGCAAGATTGAACTTTCCCCCCAAGGATGCTCCTGCGCCATTCTAACAGTAAATCATCCATGTCATGTGCTTTTCCTATTGTTATCTTTTTAATTCCTTCCTTGATATCTTTTGTGGAGAAGAGTTTAACCCTTGAACTAATTATTAGGAGGCTATCTTTATCTTGGTCTATTTATACAACAAGTTTGTGTATTCCAACCATTGGTTGTCTATGGCATTATTCTCCCTAGTTGTTCTATTTTGCTGCAATTCCCTCCAAAACCACCTAGGATTATGCTTCCTAAGAAAAATCAACTCTTTCCTCCTTGTTTGCATGTATTCCACTTTTTTGGATCTCACTAGATTTTCATAAACCCTTTTATTTTCCTTTTCCTTTCCCAAATTTGCAACAATATGATACTCCTTATGGAAGAGGCCACACAATACAATATTGTCACTTTGCCATGCCCATTGCCACTTTTTGAACTAGCTCATTCAAAACTAAAACCTTCTTATAACCCTCAAAGTTTGAAACTTTGCAACCCTAATGCTCATGTGTTTCGACAACGACAATGATGTTTGTTCCCTCTAATGTGGGCCCTAAACTAGGACCTCCCCTCTAAGGGTAACCTATGCAATTCTAGCATACCATTTAAGGTGTTCCGGGGGACCCTTGCCTTCCTATTTACTATGTGCCATTTTGTATCTAAACTGATATTTCCCCTTATATAACCATGCTTCATTACCCACATTTCTTGCTGCTGCGACTTTCTCCCATTCCCTCCTTCGCTCTTCTAGTTGTGTTGGTGTTAAATCCTCATCTATGTAAAATTGTGTACCTTTAAGAGACCTTTTTGTTTCTTAAAAGTTTAATCTTATCCTCTATGTTTATTATGGTTACTCTTACATTCCTATTTATCCCTCCCTATATTAATTTTTCATGCTTGGTGGACATGCCTTATCCATTGAAGTTTGTCTACGAGAAAGTCTTTTATTAGTTTGTCAATGTATTCACCTTCCCTATTCTCTTTCAAATCTTTTATTATTATATCTGCAACTCTATTGTGTCAGTTTATTTCTTCCCAAATTTGTAATTTGACTTGTTTCTCTATGAGTTCTCTTTGATTATCTATTGGTCCTTTTGCCATTTGTGCCCATGACTTTGCCTCTTCAAATTGTTCCTTTGTCTTAGTTTCTTTGACATCCATGCTTGCAATTGTTGATTGTATTTATTTGATATGTGGGATGTCTCTTTCACCTGCTACACTAGGCATATTTTCGTTGTTGGCTTAGCTTAAATGATGTTTTATGGGCAAAATATCTTGTTGAACTACTTCCATAAAGGTCTGTAATTTGTTTATTTGATCTTTAAGTAACTTGTTTTCAAGTGTTAGTTTCCATTTGGCTTCTATAACCTCTTATATTTTGTTATACTTCATATGCTCCTTCAAATCTATTGTCTCAAGTCTCTTCTTCAATTCCATTAACTCATTGGCATATAGATTAGACGACCATGCAGTAGTGGGGTTGAAATAGTGCTATATTTGTTCTGGTTGTCCTAATCCATCCCCTCTGACTTCTTGTGTTTAGAAGGTGTTTCATGCCTTCATTACACTTGGTAGGCTAGTTACCTAAGCTCTCTTCTTAGGGAATCCACCTAGGAATATGATTGCTACTAACTTCTTAGAGTACATAATTGATTTGGGGTTGACATTTCTCTAGCCATGTTGATTTCACATCTTGTTGTGTCACTACCTCTAGTCGATTTACTTGATTTTCTTGTCCTTCTCAAGGTTGTTTTGATTACCTTTGCATTATCTCGGTATTAGATGTTTGTGTATTGCTAGTTATTCTTGGGAAGATTGTTACAAATTTCTTTTCCCCCATCTATTTTAACTTCCTTGCTATCTTGGCCTGTCTTCATTGCAAAATCCTCTTATACTGCTTGGTATTCACATAGGTCAAATTTTCTCCCATTTCTAAGATTTTGCCTCTTATTTTGTGAGTGTAATAGTGACTCTAGGGCCCCTGGTGTGATGTATGAGTAAGTAGTTGACTTCTTTATGGAGTTTGGCATAATATTTGGTATTAGCATGCCTTCTTGGGGTGTCATTTGATACTCTTTCGTGCCAACTAGACACTTCTTGGCTCTCTTCTCCCCTGATGATATCTAATGTATTTCTTCTCTATTGTTTGATAGATTTAATATTGGGAAGATTTTTTTTGTGGTGTTGATGACTCCCATGCTTTCTGAGGTGTAGCTTGAGATCCTATTGATGTATAATAGGGTTTTTGATTTGAAAAAGTTTAAATGGTTCATAAATACCACATTTGATAAAACAAAATTAAGACCTTAAAAAAAGAGAGGTGGAAATGCATATGTTTTGACTTACCTTCTATCTATGTGAAACCCTACACCAGACCCACTTTCATTTGGCAGTTGGATCCACCTTCAAATTTTTGAAAATTATTTCTCCTTATTAGATGTGTAGTGTTTTCTTGCTATGCCTTTCTTGAATCTATAGTTTATTCATTGATACTTTATTCCCATAAGTTGTTATTTACCCTTGGAACTTGCTCTCACAAATCTAACACTTACTTTGTTCATGAAACTTGGTGTCTGCCCTCAAAACCACTTAAAATTATTGATAAGGACTATAGGGTTTAAAAACTCGTGGACTTAAGAATCTTGATAATGCAGACATGAGAAGGCAAACAAACTTTGGTTCAATGTTTTCTTGGGTCCAAACTCTTATAAACCTTTGACTTGACATTGGACTCACAATCATGATAAGTGGGTACAGTTTGATGTGTACAAATGGATTATGTACAAAGATAGCACATGGATAGAGTACATGAAAGAGAAAAAACAAAGAAATAAAAAAATCTTTCCTATAAATGTTTGGTTTGATGAGGATTGCAAAATGGCAAGGAGAACTTTGAAAGAGCCAAGAAGGAAGAAGATGAATATAAAGTTGTACAAGCAGATCTTAAAATAGAAAAAAAATGATTTCGTGAACACAAGAAGAGAAGAGTTAATCTATCTAGGAAAGAATAACCGAAGCTTTTTTGGAAGGAACTTCAATTGAGAAACAAGCAAACTGAAAATAACATTTCAGCTAATCAATGCTTTGACTATGCAAGACAACTATATGAGTAGGAATAAGAGGTTGAGAACCCCTTTAATCAACACCACAACAAAGCTTTTCACCTTACAAGAGGTGGAGATTGGTATTAAGAAATCAAGTGTAAGAAAAGCTAAGTATTTGGTTGAACTTCAAGCGGAGTATCTAAAATGGGGGGGTGAGTACTCTTGCACCGCACATTATGAGATTTTTCAACAACATCATTCAGCAAGGGTTCCCAAGATATTGGACAACCAACCTAATGATACCTCTTTTTAAGAGTGGTGATGTTAATAATCCTTCAAACTATAGGACCATAATGATTAATCCTTTTTTCGCAAATTTTTTTGGTAGCATGGTCAAAAATAAAGTCAGCAAGTGTGCAAAAGAAAAGGAAAAGCAAGCAAAAGGGCAATCAAGTTTTAGACCTAATCACTCTATGATCGATCATAGAATCACTTTGAGGCACATCGTTGAAAAAGTTTGGGGGAAAGGGAAGAATTTTTTATTTTATTTTATTTTATTTTGTTGACTTCAAAAAGGCTTTTGACATGATACCTAGGGATAAGCTATGGTGTAGAATGGAAGAACTTGGGATTCCTATGCATCTTAGAGCGATTGTCCATAGGCTCTATGAAGATGTCAATGTCAAAACCAAAACTTCAGCAGGCATTTAGGAAAGTTTTAGGAGTGACATTAGGGTCAAGCAAGGTTTCCCACTATCTCCTACTCTTTTTGGATTATATATTAACAAACTTGAAGAGTGGCTAAACTTGCAAGGAGGGGATGGTGTCCTTTTGGAAGAATTTGTCATAAAGCTTCTTTTATATGCTAATGAACTTATTTGATTGCTAAATTGACTCACGGGTTGCAAGAGCACTTGTATGCCCTTGAGAATTTTTGTAGAGTAGTGGGGATGCAAGTCAATACCAGCAAGACCAAAATCATGATTTTCTCCAATAAAAGGAAGAGGATCCAACATAAGTTCTACTTTGAAGGCAATACTCTTGAAGAAGTAACGGAGTACAAATACCTTGGGTTTGACTTCAACAAGAAGCTTAGTTGGGAGGGCTATAGAAATAAGAGAACTTTGGGAGGATGGAAAGCATTATATGCTCTTCAAAATAGATGTAGAGAGGTACAGTTATGCGATTGGAACACTACCCAGGCTCTTTTTGGGCTTTTGGTGCTTTCGGTGGTGCTTTATGGGTGTGATTTATGGGCTAGCAGCACTTCAAATTCAAAGTAGAAAAAAATTGACAAAATTCAAAAGCGCTTGATCACAAGCAAGTTCAAAATAAAAGGTTCGATTCCTTATGAGATAATGTTGAGTGAAATAGGAGTAGCTCCTATTGAAGCAATTGCTATGATGTGTCTCATAAGGTATTTAAAGAGAATTGAGAAAATGGAGGTAGGTAGATGGCCTAAAGTTATTTTCAATGACATCATAAGAGAAAGAAAGAAGACTTGGATGAGACACAAACAACAAATGGATGAACAAATGGAATATCTACTTGAATGCTTGCCCCACGAATAACAAAGAGGTAAAGGATTTTGTTATGGACAAGTTGTGTAAGTGTTTATGGGGAAAGTGCTTGGGAAAAAGGAGAAATACTATCTTGACGAATTCAACCCATGTGACCATCATCAAAAAGCGTACATAGGGGCTAGTATTTTGTGGATAGCAAAGATTCTTATTGTTCAATTAAGAACTAACTCTCATCAACTCCAATGTGAAACAAGGTGGTGGAAAAGGCCTAAAGAAACACAGGAAAAACAAGTGTGTATTTTATGCACTACCGGGGCAGTGTAATCTGTAAGGACGCCTATTATAATACATGTAACTCTTATATTGTGACAAGACCTTATTGAGAACATTTCAAAATAATGATTTCATTAATGAATTAATATAGATTTTATTTTTTAAAATTGAATTAGTTGTTTGAGTATTTGTTTAAATTAATTCTAAATCTCAATTATTATCAATTAGATGATTATTAATAGTGATCAATTATTTGTTACTATTTTTGGCATGTGAGGTAGGATCGTTGATAAAGTCATATCACATAGAATTATAGTTTAGTGGATAAGTTGTGTGCATATGTATTATGTAGTTGATTAATTTATTAGATAAGTCTTGTAATAATGATTAATTTATATAGTTGTTTTATAGACATTTATAAGTAAATATATTTTAATTTCAATTAAAGAATATCATTTTTGGGAAAGATTCTTTTAATAATTATTTAATTGATTTTAATAATGATTGAACTAATTGTAACTCTAATTGTTCCTTTTTTCTAAAGTGGCAGTTTCTTGTCTTTTGGAAATTAATCTTTTCTTGAAGCTTTTATTATCTAAGAATTGTTCTTAATATAGCATTTTTTAAAAAGGGACTTGTTTTGTTCTTGAGTTAAGATAAGGATTCTATGAGAATTTTCTATCTTTCATTAAATAGATAAATTGTAATATTTTCTAGTTGATTTTATTTGTTTCTAATTTTGCACTATAATTTTAGAGTACATATATTGAGGTCCATAAAGTCTACTTATTATTTAAATAATTTCAAATGATACCTTATGTTCTTAAATTTATTAAAGACTATTTCATATTTTTACATATTTAAGTATTAGAATTAAATTAATTTATAATTAAAATTATATATATTCCAATAAAGAAATTGTTTTCATACTAAAAAAAAAGGTTAGATAAAGATAAAGAGTTAAATTTCATTTCCTTCAGAAAAATAGTGGATAATTTTTAAAAGGAACCTTATCTTGCATATGCCTAAAAGACATGGGCAAGTGAGGTTAAGGGAAATAATTAATTTTAGAAATGGTTAATTTTAACAAACTCTCCTTATGTGTAAAATAAGTAAAATTGTATTGTTTCTCTATGAAACTTATAGAATTCAATGTCACTTTTATGTTCTTTCTATCTCATACCTAGCTAATGGTTGTTTGATTACTATTTTTGTTAAATAAAAATATTGCTATTGCTTAAAAGTTCTTAAAACTCTTTGAGTTAAGGAAAGGATTTTATATAAACTTTCTATCTTTGAGTAACTTTATTGTGGCACGAAATCCAAACTATTATTTAGTTTATAATTAGTCTTTATTGCTATAATTTGGATTTCAATTGTTAAAGAGTTGTAGATTTAATTTTAGTAATTAGAAATTAGTGTTATTAATGAAGAAATTGGTATTATAACTTGTTTTTTTCTTTTGTGAAAAAAAGGGGTCTCTTTGGAGAAAAATAAAAAAAAATGTGTGCAAAAGGTAGAGGGGATTGGAGAAATTTATTGTGGTTCTTCCTCTCTAGCTGTTTTGCATTGCACAAGCGTAAATCTTTAGGATTCTTTCGACACGTAATCTCTGTTACATTTTACTTGCATCTTATTTTCTTTTAAATCATTTGTGTATTTTTTTGATGGCTTGGTACGTTTTTGATTAATTTGATGGATTCATAATGCTTCTCTCAAATTCATTTTTATGGATATCCACTAGTAGAAAAACAAAAATAAATGACTAAAGAAACTACCAAAAATTGGTCATGTGATCAGTAGTTTGGTCACGTGATCATTGGTAGTTTATTGCCGGTCATTTATCTCGCGACCAAATTTATGACCAAACAAATTTTAGTCATTAATTTGGTAATAAAATTTGGTAGTATATTTAGTCATAAATTTGGTAGTATATTTGGTAATTTGGTAGTATATTTAGTCATTAATTTGGTAGTATATTTAGTCATTAATTTGGTAGTATATTTAGTCACGTGACCATTGGTAGTTTATTACCGGTCATTTATCTCATGACCAAATTTATTTAGTCATTGTAATCATTAATTGCTATCAATTGGTAGTATATTTAGTCATTTATTTATTTAGTCCTTTATTTAGTCATTGTAGTCATTTATTTAGAATTAAAAAAAAAACTTCAATAAACAAAAAATTTAAAAAATCGGACCTTGCATGTCAAGCATTTTTTTTAAGACAATTATCTATTCAATGTTGCCTTTAAAATACTATGACATACCTTAGTATAAGTAGATTATATAAAAACCAAATATATATATCATCATAATCCTATGTAAATTTTGACAGTTTGTCCAAAATCTGTCCTTTCATATGATACAGTTTTTTTAAAAATTTGATTGTATTTTACAGCTAAAATGGCTAAATACAGCTATACAACTATATAATCCTATGTAAATTTTGACAGTTTGTCCAAAATCTGTCCTTTCATATGATACAATCGTTTTAAAATTTTGATTGTATTTTACAGCTAAAATGGCTAAATAGAGCTATACAACTATATAATCCTATGTAAATTGTGATAGTTTGTCCAAAATTTGTCCTTTCATATGCTACAGTCTTTTTAAATTTTTGATTGTATTTTATAGCTAAAATGGCTAAATACAACTATACAACTATAAAATTCAAGCATTATAATGCTCACATATAAAAGCCTAATTGCTAAAAACAGGGGAAGGTAGTTCGATGTCCCCAACACTCAAACTAGTCTGCCCTTCCACAAAGGCAGCCATGCTTTGAGCCGTTCCGCCTCCTCTGGCCGTATCCATCGCTGCAGAGTCTTTCCAATTAGGGTTTCCAAGACCTATGAGCCAGATTTGGGGCAGTGAATTGACGCCCATGAGAGTAAAACTCGCCTGGGATTCCTTGAATTCGAGGTCATAGAAGAAGAGCTTTGTGAGGCTTGGGTTGTTTTGGATGAAGGAGGCCATAATTAGTTGGAATTCGGCGCGTAAGTCCTGTAGATGCAACTCTGAATTGTCCCTCATCTACACTGCATCGAAGAAGATGAGCAGCGAGTATGATGAGATTTTGCCCTCACCACATAGCGATGCAATGATGAATCATCTAGATGGATTACGCCCCCTGCATTTTTAACAAAATAAAAAGAGATGAAACAAAATACTTTAGGGTTTTGAGGTTGTATAGTCAAACAAATTAAAAAAATTTCTTACTGTGAGCGTCAAGGTAACAATAAAAGCATACCTTTCTCTTTTCTCATCTGTGTCGCATGGCTTATCAACAAATTGAGAGCTTAAGCTCACCCACCTGCTGCACTACAATGAAATTTTAAGCGCCCTGCTCTATTCCAATTTGCATTCACAACAAAACAAAAAAGAGAAGCCGAAATGATAAGAGTAAAGAGTTAGGGTTTAGCTTTATTATTTGAGGATGGGTGTGAAAAATTTAATTGAATTTTGACCATTTTATTTTTGCCGCCCATGTTAATATTTTAGCGCTCGTTAAAATAGGTTAGAAACGAAAAACCTCAAAATTAATATATAATATAATATTAATATATAATATAAAATAATATTGATATATAATATTATATTATATTATAATATAATATTGATATATAATATTATATTACTATAAATATTATATAATATAAATATTAATATATAATATTATAATATTATTATATTATATATTTTTTTTGCTACGTAATCAGGGGTACTATTATATTAATCAAAAAAGATATTACAGTCATCAGCGCTTCAGTGGCTGTCAAAAAGTTTCATCCAAAGACAACTCCTACCATATGAAAGCTCCTACCCACTATCCAGAAAGCTCCTACCATATGACCACGTAGGGTTGGAGATATATATCAATATGCCATACTAACACCATACAATGAGTCCAAGTATAAACTATAAATCCCTTATCAAAACTAACACCATACATTAAGTCCAAGTAAAAACTAACACTATCAACAAAACAAGGGGAGGCCAAACTAGTAAATCCCCTCTATGACTTATCATGCAAGCTCAGCCAACTTCCCTCTAAACTCGTCCATCCACTTGAAATCCTCAGTCTCCACCAGCCGCAACAACCTTCTGATGAACTCCACTGCAATCATAGCCTGGTCCTTCAACATGATCAAATCAAAACATTTCATGTCCAGGATGAAGGGGTAAACTTTGATAACTGCCCTAGGGTCTGTCATGAGTTTCCACTCCTTGGGTCTAGGGACGCCAACACCTGGGCAAGCAAAATGCAGAGTCTTCCCCAATTCTCCAAGGTGCTCAAGATAGAACAGTGCTCGCATTATTGCTTCTGCCTCTGCCTTCTCCAGTTGCAGCTCCAGCAGCATAGCTAGGACCCGCGAGGTAATGTCTGTATCAACACGGTAACAGTCATCACTTTCCAGAAATGTCTTCCCCAGAATCAGTTTCACTGCTTCCACCAGCATCTCGTCTGCCTATCTCAACAACCTCTACAAGTGTAGATCAGTAATACCCCCCAGGAACGCCATTTGCCGCTTAGTGCTTACCAGACGGATGGGCGTGTCCATTCCTCCGCAACGAATAGCATAGGCTGATATGATCACAACAAAGTGAGACGACATTTGATGGAAACTGAGATGGCGATTGC
This sequence comes from Cunninghamia lanceolata, assembly GCA_027924645.1. NCBI lineage: Eukaryota > Viridiplantae > Streptophyta > Pinopsida > Cupressales > Cupressaceae > Cunninghamia > Cunninghamia lanceolata. Next base: position 7,818,294 of record BSBN01000438.1, read on the forward strand.
AAAACTCCACAGACCCACCTTCCTTTAAGCTTAATGCTGAAGTATCTTGAAGGCATTTCCCTGTATGATTGCCTTCCTGCGCTAAATGCCTTCCCCTGCGAGTTAATAAATTTCCAGCCCCCTTCGGCTCATGTCGTCTCTAATCGACACGGTGCAATGATTGTCTCGGCCTTGCCACCCATGATGGTGTGGCAAGGCGCTCTCCCTACCTCCCACAATATTATATTATATTATATATTATATATTATATATTAATATTAATATAATATTATATTATATTAATATATAATATATAATATATAATATAATATAATATATTATTATATTATAATATTATTATATAATATTATAAATATTATATTATATTATAATATTATAATATAATAATATAATATTATAAATATTATAATATAATATAATATAATATAATATAAATATAAATATATAATTTTATATTAATATATAATATTATAATATTAAATATATTATTATATAATAATAAATACATTATAATATAAATATAATATTGTAATATTAATAATATAATATTATATTATATTATATAATATATATATATAATATTATATATATATATAATAATAATAATATAATATTATATAATAATATAATAACCCTAAACCCTAAACCCTAAACCCTAAACACTAAACCCTAAACCCTAAGCCCTAAACCCTTAACCCTAAACACTAAACCCTATACTTGAAACCTAAAACCTAAAACTTGAAACCTGAAACACTAATCCCTAAACCTTAAACCCTAAACCCTAAACCCTAAACCCTAAACACTAAACCCCAAGCCCTAAACCCTAAACCCCAAACCCTAAACCAGAAGCTTGAAACCCTAAACCCTAAACTCTTAACCCTAAATCCTAAACCCTAAACACTAAACCCTAAACCTGAAACCCTAAACCCCAAACCCTAAACCCTAAACCCTAAACCCCAAACACTAAACCCCAAACCCTAAACCTGAAATTTGAAACTCAAAACTTTAAACACTAAACCCTAAACCCCAAACCCCAAACCCCAAATCATAAACCCCAAAATCTAAACCCTAAACCCTAAACCCAAACGTAGATTCTGGGGGAGACCTACATCTGTACTATATTATATTATAATATAAATATTATATAATATTATTATAGAATATAAATATTATATTATATTATAATATAACAATTATATAATATTATATAATATATAATATAATATATATTATATATAATAATATAATATAATATTATTATATATAATAATATAATATAATATTATTATATAATATTAATTACATTATAATATAAATATAATATTGTAATATTAATAATGGAGTCTCCCACTCCTCTTCCTGCCCATGCTGCAGGTTTGCTGGTTTCGTCTGCCGTTGAGTCTTTAGCAGGGTTTTCCTCTGCTCCTGTTGCGGCTGCGACTGTTGATGCGCCGCTCATGACTGTGGGCTTAGCTACTGGAGGTTTGACTATTGGTATGGCTGCTACGGTGGAGGGCTTGCAGAGTCTTCCTGTTTCTACTACTGTTAGTGCGTCACCCGTGATCAAGACTGCTGCTGGTGCTGCTGCATCTTTTGCAACTATTGTTGACAATGGTTCTCCTCGAAGGCGTGAGGAGTCCTCTATTGCTACTGATACTCTAGTTGCGATTGTTGATGCGCCGCTCGTGACTGTGGGCTTAGCTATTGGAGGTTCAGCTATGGGTGTGGCTGCTATGGTGGAGGGCTTGAGGGTCTTCCTATTTCTGCTGTCGTTAGTGTGCCGCCTGTGACCAAGATTGCTGCTGGTGCTACTGCATCTTTTGCAACTATTGTTGGCAATGGTTCTCCTCGAAGGCATGAGGAGTCCTCTATTGCTACTGATACTCTAGTTGATATTCAGTTTATGAGGAGTCCTCTATTATGTAACATATCATATAATGTTTTTGAAATGGAGTCTTCCGTTCCTCTTCTCGCCCATGCTACAGGTTTGCTGGTTCTGTCTACTGCTGAATCTTTAGCAGGGTTTTCCTCTGTTGCTGTTGTGGCTGCGACTATTGATGTGCTGCTTGTGACTGTGGGATTAGCTGCTGGAGTGTCGACTGTGGGTGTGGCTGCTATGGTGGAGGGCTTGCAGGGTCTTCTTGTTTCTGCTGCTGTTAGTGCGCCGCCCGTGACCAAGACTGCTGCTAGCTCTACTGCATCTTTTGCAACTATTGTGGGCAACGGTTATCCTCGAAGGCATGAGGAGTCCTTTATTGATGCTGATACTCTAGTTCCTAGGAGATTCTTTTCTCATTCTGACTTGCCTCCCCCTGTTGTGGTCTTACGGGATGAGGTTTTAAAAAATGTTGACTATTTTTCTAAGTAGGGTTTGATTTACAGATTTGACCGTTTGTGGCCCAGGCTTGGAGATTTAAATCGCTGGATTTATGAGCATTGGTGCCCTATCACAGAAGGGAAAATAGAAATTTACCCTTGTGCAAAGGGTTTCTTTGTTGTTGTTTTTGATTTAGTTTCTGATCAGAATGTTGTTCTTGATACTCATGCTTGGTTTTGGGGTCAACATGCACTCCTTCTCAAGCCTTGGGTTTCCTCATTTAACCTGTTGACTGAGTCTTTCAATAGAATGCTTGTTTGGATTCGCCTCCCAAACCTTCCATTGCATCTTTGGTGCAATTCTTGTTATGAGGGTATTGGTAATTCTTTGGGGTCTTTTATTATGGTGGATCAAGCGACTACCTTGTTCTCTCATAACACTTATGCTCGTGTTCTTGTGGATCTAGATCTCTCTAAGCCCCTCCCTGCAGAGATTGTGTTGCAGGTTGCTGATTATTCTTGGAGGCAGTTATTGGATTATGAAGCTATTCCCTTCAGATGTCATAGGTGCTTTGAACAGGTCATCTGGATTCTAAGTGCCCTTGTTTAAAGACCCCTCGTGCTTCCTCTTGGTGGAAGAATGCTTCGCTTGAACATCTTACAGTTGATGCTGCTGAGGATATTCCTAGGTCTGTGGCTACTGATCCTTCCTTTGATGATGATGGGTCTGCTCCTAATATTTTGGTGGCTCCTGTTTCTACAATTGTGGCTACTGTTGGTGGTTCTGTTATTGGGTCTGCTACTGAGACCTCTAACATTGCTTCTACTATTGCTGTTGTTGGGGCAACGCCTACTCTTGGGGTTGCTGCTGTGGTGTCAGGGCCCTCCCCTGTTGCTGGCATTGCTGGGAGTGCTGCAGAGTCCTCCCCTGTTGCTGGATGTGCTGCAAGGTCTTCCCCTGCTGCTACAGTTTTTTTGGTGCTGCTACAGGGTCCTCCCCTATTGTTGCTGCTCCTGCCAGGTCTGCTGCTGAGATCTTGACTACTAATGTTTTTATGCCTTGAACTAAAATGTTAGGTTCAAAGGATGTTGCTGGGGCTGGTGTTGGTGTGCCCCTAGCTCCACCCCCTTTTGTGGAGCTGGAGGGAGTTTCTCCTCCTCCTATTTCTGTGGACGAAGATGATGTCTTTTGGACTGTTGTCCAACAGAGGAAGTGTGGTCTTCCCAAGCATGTTTCACAAAACTGCACTCGTGCCAAGGGTGTTCGACCTGATAGGTCTGGATTCGCAATTGTCTAGGCTGTTATTCTTTGCAGCCTTGTGGCCTTCATGTCACTTAGCCTTTTGGGCTTCGTTGTCTGTCTGCTGTTGAAGCATTGTTTCTGGCATGTGTGTGGCCTTTGCTTGCCCTCCGGGCTATTTTGTAATAGGGATCTGCACCCTTGTTTTGCAGCTTACCATAATAAAAAATATATCATATTATATTATATTGTATTGTAATATCATATATTATTATTATATTATATTATAATACAACCCATTTTTTAAATTATCCACTTTAATATCATATTGTCTAATTTTTATTTGTCCGATCAATTATTTAATTGTGTTTTTTGCCCGATGACCAAATTAGTCATTTATTTGGTCATTTATTTAGTCATTTCAACCGATAACCAAATTAGTCATTTATAGGTGTGTTGCAAAAAGTTTTGGTCACGTGACCAAAAGTTTTGGTCTCCTGGTCATTTATTTGCCATATTTCTACTAGTGATCCTACAATCATGACTTTCTTTGAGACCTCTATTTTTCCCTTTTTTTGTATAAGGGTGTCAACCAAGGAACATTTTGTTTTCTGCAATCCTCTCAATATGGTAATGCAATCTTATTTATTTCTCTTTCATTATAGACTGTTATTTGTAAAAAATGATTATAGAGATAACTCTATGTTCTGTAAAAGAATGTTGCACTCATGCTATAGTTTTATGATTATCCAAGTGACTAATACTATTCACTTATTCTTGGTGAGGTATTAACTATCTCTGACTACTTTAATGCAATAAGTTCACTGAAATCATATAGTTGTAAAGTTAACATGTTAGAGGATTATAGTTACTGCTTTGATTACATAGGTCATTTGCAGAAAAAACTGCTCTCACAATTTGAGGAATTTTGTCAATTGTTTTCTGGGTTTTGTTCCTCTACATCTTAGCTTTCCGAGACATTTTGAATTTTTAAATTTGGTTTAGAAGTGAGAAAGTTATGCCCATTTTATGACTTCTGGGTATTATATTTTTTCAGAAAACTATAGCACTATATTTTATATATTATTTAATTTAATAAATTTTGACTTGAGAATTTGTAACTTGTATAAGATTAATGTATATATATATATATATAACCAAATTTAATTGTATTTTTTAAGTCATGTTATGTTAAGTAGGACATTCATAATTAATGAATTTTGTTTAAACTAGTGGTATTAGAAGTCTTTTTGGCTAGTTAGTGAAGAGAGATCTAGATTCTTATTATTATGATATCTTAAGATGATAAGTTGTTCAACCTTATTTTGTTAATGTGTGAATGTCGGTTAAGAGACATCTTTATGCATAAAAAGTAGATAGATAAATATTGGACTTGGTAGATGTATTATTCCTACCTTAGAAGTAGTGTTAACTTGAGTTAAACAGTAATAACCATGATTATGTTTAGATCTAGCTTGACATAGTTATAGGAGTATATATCTATTTTGTACTAACCCTTCCTAGCAATGTTATATTTAATGATTTTTCTTGGTATTCTTCTCCCGATGACACTAATGAGTGATGTTTTCTTTATGTCATAATACATGATATTGATATGGAATAGGTATATGATTGATAAGATAGATCATTTTTGAGTGGTATAGTTCTTTTGGGTTATGACCTTGTTGATGTTTTTTTTGCATTCTCTTTACATAAAAATTATAGTTCTGTAGGTTGAACTACTTAGTACTTGTGATAATATAGAATTTGTGTAATGTATTCAATCTTGGGAACCGAGATGTTGCTAATAGAACATTTGTATGTGATCACCTTGTCAAACATCTACTTATGTCAAGAAATCTTGCCCAACTGATGTTGTTTCCTTCTTTATTTACAAGAGAGAGCCTTGCTTCTAGTAAAGACCTGGTTATGAATTATTTATTGTCCTTTTTAGAACAAATGTATTTAAGTCAACCTTGTGGTTGCAAGTTCAAGTTACCGAACTACGAAGCCTCTGCGCATATGTAGGCAAGGCCATCGTGGATGAGCCCCCAAGGCATTAGGTATGGCCCTTAAGTCTTGATCTTTCCTAATTGTATTTTAGACATCCAATTGATTTATGTTTCACTGAAATGATAATTCTTTGGTCTAGTGCGTAGAAAATGTATCTTTTCAAGGGGATAGGATACCGAGGAAAGGAAAGTTATTCAAATATGGTGAAAGGTAAAGCAAAGGAATCCATAGGTATAAATGAATCATTTCATTCCAATTATTACGGTTAAGTTAATATTTTTTCTATATCCAATCCTTTAGACTCTTCCTATGTTTAGGTTAACTACTAGAGGTGTTAGTTAGAAATAGATATATGGTAAGAGTTGAACATATAATAGTATTGTTTACCACTTGGTGGATTATTGATAAATATATATATCTGGCAATTATAGAAAGGTAGTTATATGTTTATATTCTTTACCAAATGTTCACAATGGTATCCTTCTCTACAACTGAAGTGTTAACTTAAAAGAGCACATTGAATTTATGTTAAAGGTTGTGTTATTTGTTTCTTACTTAGTAACAATCAAATTAAAAGTTTGACAAATAGATTCATTTTCAATTTATCTTGATAAAATAGATCTTGCATGATAAGTGTCTCAACTATGATCGGTTTGTAAAATGCCTAGGTAAACTTAGTTTTCCTACTTTGATAATGTACATCCTAGGATAAATCTTTTCTATGTTGATCTATGCATTCATTTGGGAATTGTGCCATGATGTATTCCTAATTGTATTTTAGACATCCAATTGATTTATGTTTCACTAAAAGGATAATTCTTTGGTCTAGTGTACAGAAAATGTATCTTTTCAACGAGATAGGATACCGAGGAAAGGAAAGTTATTCAAATATGGTGTAAGGTAAAGCAAAGGAATCCAAAGGTACAAATGAATTATTTAATTCCAATTATTACGCTTAAGTTAATAGTTTTTTTATATCCAATCCTTTAGACTCGCTCTTCCTATTTTCAAGTTAACTATTAGGGGTGTTAGTTATAAATAGATATATGGTAAGAGTTGAACATATAATAGTATTGTTTACAACTTGGTGGATTATTGATAAATATATATATTTGGCAATTATAGGAAGGTAGTTGTATGTTTATATTCTTTACCAAATGTTCACAATGGTATCCTTCTCTACAACTGAAGTGTTAACTTAAAAGAGCACATTGAACTTATGTTAAAGGTTGTTGTGTTATTTGTTTCTTACTTAGTAACAATCAAATTAGAAGTTTGAAAAATATATTCATATTCAATTTATCTTGATAAGATAGATCTTGCATGATAAGTGTCCCAACTATGATCGGTTTGTAAAATGCTTAGGTAAACCTAGTTGTCCTACTCTGATAATGTACATCCAAGGATTAATCTTTTTTATGTTGATCTATGCATTCATTTGGGAATTGTGCCATGATGTATTCCTAATTGTATTTTAGACATCCAATTGATTTATGTTTCACTGAAAGGATAATTCTTTGGTCTAGTGTGCAGAAAATGTATCTTTTCAAGGAGATAGGATACCGAGGAAAGGAAAGTTATTCAAATATGGTGTAAGGTGAAGCAAAGGAATCCAAAGGTACAAATGAACCATTTCATCCCAATTATTATGCTTAAGTTAATAGTTTTTTATATCCAATCCTTTAGACTTGCTCTTCCTATTTTCAGGTTAACTATTGGGGGTGTTAGTTAGAAATAGATATATGGTAAGAATTGAACATATAATAGTATTGTTTTCCACTTGGTGGATTAATGATAAATATATATATCTGGCAATTATAGGAAGGTAGTTGTATGTTTATATTCTTTACCAAATGTTCACAATGGTATCCTTCTCTACAACTGAAGTGTTAACTTAAAAGAGCACATTGAACTTATGTTAAAGGTTGTTGTGTTATTTGTTTCTTTCTTAGTAACAAACAAATTAGAAGTTTGACAAATAGATTCATTTTCAATTTATCTTGATAAAATAGATCTTGCATGATAAGTGTCCCAACTATGACTGGTTTGTAAAATGCTTAGGTAAACTTAGTTTTCCTACTCTGATAATGTACATCCTAGGATTAATCTTTTCTATGTTGATCTATGCATTCATTTGGGAATTGTGCCATGATGCATTAAATCATTTACCTTACATGACTAATTTTAATCTTGCTAATTGTCTATCACATTGTGCTAATTATAGTTATGTTTAGCTGTGTAATAAATGTTTAAACCTTTGATTTACATTTATGATGATTGATACAAAAATTCCATTAAATGCAAAAAATTGTTCAATGCATGTAGGATATTGTATGTCAGTTTAAAATTTTGTAATTTTATCTTTACTATATTAGACTAGAGTTAAACAATTGGCATTTAAATATGAAAAAATCAAAGATTTTTGGTTCATGCTCAAATGTAATAGCTTAGGCATGACATTTGGTATCAGATCCAAGTTTATCAAACTCTGGAGCCTTATGGGTCTCACTGTCTTGTACCAAAATAAATTTTCATGATTGGTTATTATTTGGAATAAAAATCTAGTAGATCACTTTAGACATATAAATGTTCCTTAGTGAATCATTATGAATATAAGTTTTTGATGATAGCGGATGATTTTTGCCAAACATGTGAAATTTTTGTCATATTCTATGATGATACTAGTGAGCTTGTGTGTGTTGTGTCTTTAGTTGTGATATTGGGTATCCAACTCAAGAGAAGGGTATTGTGGACATTAGTAACGATTCACACATGTATACCCGATTGTGATAATTTTATGTTATGGTGGACAATGTGTGTTGTATATTCATGGTTGTGACTTCTTGTTAAGTGTCGATATAAAATAGTTGTATTGTGTTGGGAAGAGAATTGTTATGTTTGAGAGTTGATCTCCCCTGAGGGGTGAGAGCCTCTCACATAATGGGGTTTGACAGAGGTGTGGAGCCTCTCTTGGGGAATTTTTTTACCCCCAAGAGGGATGATTATCCCCTCTTTCCCCTTATGGATTAGACTAGAGATTCATATGTGATGTTATTGTTATGTTGGGAGCAGATCTACGTCATTGGGGTTTAGAGCCTCCCATGTGTGGGGTTGAACGAGGTGTGGATTCTCCTTTAGGACGTAACCCATTATGGGGTGAGGTGGTGTGATAACCCCCTCATAGTCACGTTGGAATACATATCCCCTCTGCTCCCCCTCTTTATGGATTCATTAGCAATTCATATGTGTTGTTGGGAACCTATGGGTTAAGGATGGATTAGAGAGTGCCTATGGTTCTAGAGTTTATTTATTCATGATAATTCAATTATGATATCTTAGTTGGCATGAGCACTAGTGTTAGTTTCTAGCAGATGAACATTTGATGGTAACTTGGTCACTCTTTATGGGAATCCCTTTCAGACATGAAATTTTGGTAGCATCAGTGGTTACAAATAATTAAACTAAATATTGATTTACAAAAATTTGGGATTTGGAAATAGTGATTTTTGGATAGCAATCTTTCACCTTGTTCATAGTTTTTAAACTAACCCACTATTACTAGGGACACAAAAGATCTTGGTTAAATTTTCGTAATTATAATATCAGTATCTTGTTAGCAATAAAGCAATGATAGTAGATTGGTAAGACATTCCTAATAGCTATCAAAAGGTAATGGCTTCTTCTCTCAATTTCAGTATCAAAGGTTGGAATCTCTATAGAATTGTGGATGGATATCATATTTCATGATTGATTCCTTTTGTGGCATATGATATTGGATATTGCATGTGACAGTTTATAGAGGGATATTTTTTCTTATATATGATATGGTTGTCCTAGGTTGTGTGGGACATACATATTGTGATATGATAATCTATTGTTGAGCTCTATGTGGTTTGAGACCACCATTCCCCTCCTCCCCTTAGGTGGTTTGTTTGAAGTCATGTGGTGATTGTGATGTAAAGTTTTATAGAAATTGTTGAAACCTTTATTTGATTATTGTTACTTTTCCTTGTTTTATGAGCTAGCAGTTTTAGAATTTCTTCAAGATATTTGGTTGATTGTAATTACAAAATTGTCCTCTTTGCCTCATGGACTATTTTATTAAAATTTTTGGATCCTGCTCAAATGTAATAGCTTGGGCATGACATAATAAAAAAACACTTTATTATGGAGTGTGATGCTTTTAGGGACATCGGGGACAAATATGCCAATAGCTTGACAACTCTATCTTGGCATAGTTTATTTGGCGAGGAGACTATTGAGAAGTTAGGGGAACTCATCATCAGTTTGAACAAGAAAAGGATTGAAATGTAAAAGACAAAAACAACAAGGTTGGTGGTCCCATAGGCTATTTTTAGCCTCATGGACACCAAAAGATATTCAATCTATGCATTCATTCATTCATGAAAATTTGGGGTTTGTGAGAACTTACATGGTTTGAGAGTTTTATTATTTTGAATGTGACAAGTGAGTTTAACTCTTAGTTTATTTCCCATTTGAAGTCCATGGACTTAATTCTAGGTACTCAGAATAGGATATGTGGACATGGCATGCAGATGACACATGAACATATAAGACTTTGTTCACGATACAAAGGTAACCCAGACATGAAATATTGGTCTAAGCCTCTTGCTCAATTGAATTTGATAAGGTTTTTGGGGTCTTCAAGTAGCCTAGGCACAACAAGATGCATATGGTGAATACAAACAAGTGAACAAACTATGACATATTGGGGGCGTGAAGTCCAATTATAAGAGCTATGCCCTCCAATGATGACACATGCCCAAGACCTAAAACTACAAAAAGATAAGATCTGTGACATAACTTGGAAATGACACAGTTGAGATTGTTGAACTTAAACTACCAGTCAAGTAGAATTTAAAAGTATTTTGGGGTCTACACATTGTTTGGACATAAAACATGAAAAATCCAAATGTGAGGTGTCAAACACTTTTGAGATCTGTATGTTAGCGAGTTAATGGATCTAAAGAGGAGACTCTAAGACTTAGAAGTAAAGGAATAAATGAAATATAACAAGATTCAACAGATCATAGAAGCCAACTGGAATCTAACCCATGAAAATAAGTTACTTAAAGACCAAATAATCAAGTTGCAAACCACTATGGAAATGATGTAGGAGCATCCCTGGTTTGAGAGCAATCTTGCATCAACAAAAAAAAAACATTTGCATTTTAGTTTGCTTCTTTCATTTTCCAGTTCAATTCAGTCAGTAGAAGTTTCTGTATTTTGGTCTGCATTCTTTCGTAGTTTATTTCAGACCTTGCGGAGCTGGACTTAGCATCTAAACACATTCATGCACATCATATCCAAAATTCAGATCATTTGGATGAGATACTAGAAAGATATCGCTATCAAAAGATCAACTATTTTCTCAGAACAGAGCATCCTGACAACCTTAGACAATCGGCTAAAGAAGAAGACTTGCGGAGCACTTCCACGACTTGTGGAGTTAAATGGCACATCATTCAATGTTCTTTGGAACTTGGCCAACCTTCCCTGAGATCCGCACGTTGGTTTCATTCATTTGTGGAGGACTACAAGCTGATTAGGTCCGACCTATCCATGTACACATGTTACAACTCTTCTTTGGAGTTTGTAATGATCTTTAGCCGATGCAGACGAGTCTTATGATTTGAAGATGATATATAATCATGTATTAGATGCCTAGGAAAGCAGTTAGTGATAATTCATAGTTTGATAGTTTAAATTCTTTGTGAAGGAACTTCAAAGCTATATATTGTGCATATGTTGTAATTCTGTAATTAGGCCTGTGAGCCCTAATTGTAAGTGTTACCTAAATTTCACTGCAGCTCATTCAGGTAGAGTTTAGATTCAAAAACTTAAAAGGTTCATTGCATCTAGTCCTGCATACATTACATTCAAGTGTACAACTAAAATAATTCAAGAGATTATGTTTATTAGATTACTGCATTTATCCAAGTGCATGTAACATAAGAAAGATTTATCCAAAATCTTTTTCGAAGAATAAATAATCTTTATTGAATGTAAAATGTACATTATCTCACACAAGCCGTGAGGTTAACTTTCTTATTCAATGAAATAGAAGAACAATCTATACATGAATAAGTAAATGTAAAGAAATGTGTATGTAAGGTTAGAGGCCAGTCATTGCCTGAGAATGATTGGTTCTAGTTCTGGTGTGTTGTCTTGTTGCCGCAGGTTGTCTTTGTCCTTCCTAGTTTCATGTCGCCTCTAGTTCTTGCATATGGCAAAAACAGTGGTGTTAGAGCAATGCTCTAAGTAATGAATGGTCCCAAACCATACATGAACAAGATACCATGCATGTATAAACTGATCCTCAAATCCATTAAACAAGAAATGTATACCTTGGATGTCCTAGAGAACAATCAAGTCATCAAACACATCAAAAATATGCATTTTATTTTCTAACAAATTTGCTTCATGTGTAGATACAGGTGTAATTGTGTTTTTGTTTAATTCATCAGGTTACATTATGAGTGGAGGAAATGTGGCTCCCATAAGGGTTGAGCCAAGCTCATAGTCCTTCTAGAACATTTCATATGCCATACGCAAATGCAAGACAGACTGCCAGGGAGATGAGGAACAGTCATAAGAGAATTGTCTAGAACAAAGATGCAGAGTCATAGGAAGTGTATGAATGCTACAACAAGAAGACAGTGGTATATGCAATAAGGAATAGGGACAGTCATCTCATTGGCTGTAGCATCAGATAGTTTAACATAGTTAAATGATTGTCCAAGAAAACTATCCGTTAGAGATAAACTAGAAACAACATCTTGTGCTCAGAATGATTACATGCTAATAGCAGTCAACTATCAAGAGAGAGCAGCAAATTAAAGGTACATGAACTCATGATTAATTGTACAAGTATGAGACATGAATAGATCTACTGTAAAAAACATAATTGGTACTTCATAGGTGCAGTAGAGTGTTAAAAGAAACAGTCATGTATGGGACAAACAAAAGAGAGATGACATGCAAAGAGGCAAACAAGTGCAGGATTACATTCATGGAACGGGTACCTTTTTCATTTGTGTCATCAATGAAGTGTCAAATTACTTTTGAATGCATGTAGCAACCTTATATCATGTCAAAAAGGGTAGTCATATGGCAATGGACATCAGTCAGCTTAATATAACAACCAAAAGCATATGAAGGAGTAGTCATTGAAAAGGATAACATCACAACAATTAAACATGAGAACTGACAGAGAAGGTTAGCATAAAGCACTAAGCAACCTAAGGGACAACATTCATACAGTGCTAGATCAAGGAAGTTGTGGCCTCTATGCACCTTTCAAGACATAAAGTTCCAATGGTCTATCAAGGTAGAGTGACAGCCAATAAGGACAATGAGACAACTAGAAGTATGATAGCCTCTGAAAGCAAGATATAACAGATAGTCACAATAATTATAAAGGGACAGTTGGCAATGCAACAACAATAAGCACTGTCATAGCAGCAATGAATACAATGTAGAGGTGTTGGTACAAAGTATGTATATATAGCAAAGGAATATGGTAGCCAGCAAGAGTGAGGGAAAGCCTCAAGTCCCAACCATGAAGACCTCTTTGTCCTAACATAATGATGCACAAATAATACAAAGCAAGATATCACAGTGAGAAGCAGTCGTTGTAAAGGGGCAAAATGATAGAAGGAATAGAGCCAGAAAAGAGCAGACTGCAGTTCAAATCAAATAAGGTCATGCATTGAATAATCAAAGCACAACAATGATATAGTGTTGAAGGTTCTGAATAGACATGCTTAAATATCACCACTTCAACAATCAAGAAACTCAGTCTGAGCAATGAAAATATAACAAATATTTACCACTTTTTGTTGTGAGTAAGATGTAAAAATTGCTTATGAAGTGTTTTGACCTTTGAAGTGGTTGATATCCAAGCAGAGTGATGCTTTAAACAATCTAGAACTAATTATTATGATGACTGTGCAAAATGTATGAGAAAGTCAGCTACAGGACGAATTCTACAAACGTCAAAATCAAAGATGCAATGAGAATGCCGTGTGGTTGATTACTACAGGAAGTACACTATTTAGAGATGCAATGAAAATGACATGTGTTAAGGAGATACAGGATTGATTTCAGTCATATACAAAGGCCATAGTGTCAGCCTAAATGCATGTCATGCCACTTCACAAGACCAAGGTCTCATCAAAAGAAGGATTGAATATCACAAAATACGACAGGAGCTGTCATTTTGTTGTGCATGAAGAACAAATACAGATAGATAATCATATAAAGTGACTCAAATGCTACAGAACAGTCATCATTACAAGAAGACTTCACAAGAAGACATCATTCATGTACATGAATCTACAACAAGCATATCAAGAGGAACAATGCATGGAGCAACACTTGCAAGAAGAATTGAAAAAGATTTCTTCAATACACAAGCATGATCTAACCATGAAAGGAACAACGAAGGCCTTATGCATTGTCCAGGGATAAAAGAAGGAACATCAAATGTTACAACCATGATAAAGGATAGCCCAAACTAAAGAGTAATAGTCTTGGCATATCATACAGCCATATTTGTTGGCAACAAACACAATCATGAGCATCCAAACATGAAGACATATGATGCATAACCAAACACCAAGGTATACAGTATAATGTAATCACTGACACATGCCAAATCTAAAGCACAAGGGGCAGTCATGTCTAACAACAGTGAAGGAGTTCAAACGCCAAGCATATTGAAGTGACAAGCATGTTAGTCAATACATTACAAGAAAATACAAACTCAAGTATATGTACTATCTTATGGAGAGAAGATAGAATAACATGATAAGATATGCAGATACACTAAATGAAACAACAACATTCTCATATTTTCCAGTGCCTCATTCTCATATCAATGGAAGATATGATAGTAAAAGAGCAAGTACATCCATCATAGTGAAGGCATTGCAATTATTGAGTGACAGTCTAGAGCAGTAGGCCAGAGAGTCAGTAAAACTCATAAGAAATGAGTATGCATGGAAGAGATCATTCTTTCTATTTATGTGTTTAAATCATTAATGAACAATGAAAGACAACAGTTTCAAATTCATAAGAATGGTGGGATTATACAATGATAGTACGATATATGAGGCTGTAGTAAATGATCTTATTCTTCATGCTATTTCACAATACAGTGAGCAAAGTTGAGAGATAAATTTGACAGTGGCAGATATAGTGGATAACTTCATGCAAAATAAAAGAAAGCAAAGTATGGCCTCGGGCCTATATATCTAATACTCCCAGCATGGCTTGCATTTTGCCAAAAAGGTACCCAGTTGGATTTTTATGTTTTTTCATTGACAAAATCATCATCAAAAGTGGAGGGTTTTAATGAAACCCCAAGCCTTTCTACCAGTTTCTTGTAGAAAGTATAGTCTAAATACACATTGAAGCAAACAGAGCTATGGATGACAAAACTGCCACAGTCAATAAGGAAGCTTGCCACAGTCAATAAGAGAGCATATGCAACTTATGTAAGCTTGTGAACAAAGGTGCATAGAAGAAGACTGGAGCCGTAGATAGAAAGTCTTCATGGAGATGTAGAAAGTGCATGGTTTTCATATGTTAAACAAAAAATGCCCAGAAATGATCAAATCGAGCCTTATGCTACAACCAACAAAGAACAAATGTAGATTTTCAACAACAGAATGCACAGAATGCTCAAAACGTGCCTCTGGCAGTACAATGCATATGAATGTCACTTTTACAAGTTTGTGTCACGGTTGGGGCTCATTTTGAGCCAAAATAATGTAGATACAGAGCAAAGAAAATGGAGTTTGTTAATTCATTTCAAGCAGAAATACTCAGAAATAGATTAGATTTAACCAAAACCCAATTCAAGAATGGCGAAAACCCATATAGATTTGCATTATATATATAAAAGCCACAGATGCAAAAGAAGAGCAATGTGATTGCAGATCAGAAAGAGATACAAGTCTCGAGCCATGAGGGTTCAACGATGTCCAAAAATGATGGGGGATTGGCCACAGTAACTGCAGCCCAGTATAATGTCAAAGAGAGAAATTTAAATCTACTTTGGGGTTTGTTTTGAAAGCAGATACAGAGAAGTAGAGAGCTTTCAAACTCATGTAAACACAAATGCTCAAGAATATATGCCACTATCGCAACCTCTAATGAAAATAATACGCTGAGGAAGGTATTGTAAATGAAGAAACATTTGAGATAAATAACATTACCTTTCATTGACTGAAGATCATGCATCAAAATCAAAGGCAAAATCTTGAACCAATTCTTCATGGCGGCTCCATTATAGAATGTAAGATGGTGGTCGGCCAAGGGAAAACAAGATGAAATACATCAAATAGAGCATAGTGGTAGCCTAAAAAGTGAAGATTTGTCTCCAGAACAAAGAAAATGGATCGAACATATAACAATGGAAGTCTTTACCTTTCATTTTCAGGGAGATACCATTGAATCCCTCAGGGAATCATAGAAGATCAAAGAGTTTCCTCTACAAATCCTATAGGCATGGCGGCGCGGCAGCAAGCAGGAGAAAGAGTGAAATACAAATGGAAGTTTTTTTTTAGGTTTTTCCTCCATTTAGGTTGATCGACCTAATTTTTTATTATTCATTTTGACTTTGATTTTGTTAAATCATTGCTATCTATTTTGTGCCGTGGCAAAGACTTGCAAAAGTCTTTAAAACATAATGATGGTACATCATAATGATGATACATCATAATGATGGTACATCATAATGATGATACATCATAATGATGATACATCAAGGGGGTCGTGAGACATCCCTTTTTGCCTTGTTGATTTTTTCCAAAAGTCAAAAACATAATGAAAACATAAGGCCGAGTGCCTTGTATATTGCTAAGGTATGACTCAGTGTTGAAATCACAAGGTGGGTGTAATGATGCATATGAGGCATTGTAATGCATATGAGGGATCTTTTTCATGTATGGGGGTTATAAGGTTTTTTAGCATAGCCATGTAATGTGTGTAATGATGCAAGTGTATGGAGGTCATGTTTTGCCTAGGGATTATAAGAGTTTTACTTTGATTTTTGCATAATCTAGAGATAGATTAAATGTTGTAAACGAATGATAAAGTGATGAATTATGAATTACTTTATCATTTGTAATAAAGATGCAAAAGGCAGTAATAGGCAAGTTTATCACACATGGCAAAGTAAGTCTCATCGATTACTTTATCGTTCTTTCATGACATTTAATTTGTCCCCAAACTATGCAAAATCGGGAAATTAAATGTTATGTCCTAAATGCCATTATTTTTCTGCATAGGTTTGTAATAAATTTGGAATGTAAACATTAACTAAGTGGTGTAATTATAAACCTCTTAGTCAATGTTAATTAAATGCAGAATTGATTATATTTGTCATTTATTATGTAAATATCAAGCATTTATGATGCTGTAGGGGAAGGTTGACAAACAGGTTGGGGAGTTATTGAGATATTTGACTTATTTTCAGTGGCCTTAAAGAGCATTTAAAGGCATTTTCAGGTGCTTTTATGATTAGTGATGACATGCCTTGACTATTTTTGCATTGGACACCCATTTTGGAGGACTTTAGGCAGATATTTTGGGGACATTTATGAGATGCATGAAAATGGGGGTTTCTCATGCTTATCTTCTTACAGCTGTTTGGAGAAGTATATAGTCTTCTTCCTTGTTCATTGTTGAGCAATTTTGGCTATTCACTGCATTGTATATTGTAATTTTTGAGTTGTTTTGCAGAAGTGAACAGTTTTGTAACCCATTTTCATAGTAATACAACATTGTAACACCTTTTTAGCAGTAATAAACAGTTTATACCTTCCCATTTCTTCTGGTATTGTGTGTCCTTAGTGTTAGTATAGATCCTTGTGATGTTCTTTGTCCTTGGGACTATATTTCATGTTGGTGCCTTTATGCAAGGATACATGTATCTTTGCAAGTTGTGAGATGTGCTAGGAATGAGAATTAGTTTTTGAGTAGTGAGAAAACATCTTTCTCCTTCACAAAACTGTTGTTATTTAGCCTTCTTATAAATTAATGATGCAAAGGTTATGATCTACTGGGTTGTGTATGAGAACCTTATTATTACTGGTTCTATAGTGTGTTAGTCACTTGTGTAGTCTCTAATAACCATTTTGGTGCATCACCTTAGATAGTATTTTTCATTTTCTTATAATCCTTCTTCCTCTTTTCCCTGCAAAGACATTAGTCCAGTAGTTTCTAGGTGATAACTAACTAGGAAGCTGGTCTTCTCTGGAGGTTCTTTCCATCACAGGTGACCCACAGGCCTAGAAAGATCCCATGTTTCTCCAGATTGTCAGGTTCTACAACTCAACAAGGGTGCAAATCTAAGAGACAACAATTTTTGGCACGCCCGGTGGGACTGTGGAATTAAAAATAGTTCAAATACTACCTTTTATTGTTGGTTTTGATGTGTAGCCAATGATTTTCAGACCTGTAAGAGGTTAAAAATCTGCATATCTGGCGACTTTGAGCTTTGGTTTAGCAAAATTAGTGTATTTTAGCTTACGAAAAGAATACAAACCAGAAGCAGTTCTTCGTCTTTTGAGTATTTACAATTATCCCCACCTAGGAGAAGAGGGATAATAGATGAGAAACCCAAGAAAATTCATGTCCATTCTAGGAGAGCCAAGTCTACTCCTACTATTAGAACTCATACTGCCCCAAGAATCCTAGTTACAATGATTCCTACAGTTAGAATTCAACCATTTGTTGCATTCAACCAAGGCAACCCACTGAATTTAGCTCAACATTATGACATCGCTATAGCTGCCTTGAAAAGTTTACCATATTTTAATGGTGGAGATCAAATTACTCGAGCTAAACATATAAAAGATGTTGCAAACCTGTGTGCTGTCCATCATGTGACACAAGAGAATGTTGCAATCAGGTTGTTAGCAGCTTCCCTCAAAGGGAAGGCTTTGCAGTGGTTCAGAAGCCTACCAATGAACTCCATAGATTCATGGGATCGTTTGGGAGAGGAGCTGTGCAGCTTCTTTGAAGACAAATCAGACCATTTGTCATTGGTGGAGCAGTTGTCTATGATGAAGAGGGCTCCTCATGAAGTTATCTCAGACTTCAACCACCGTTTCTAGAAGATGTGGGATAGAATCCCACCAATGGTAAGGCCTACTGTTGATCATGCTTTCTTATATTATTTGAGAGCTTTGAACAAATATATTTCTGTTATGATTCAATCTATGGGAGGAGACTCCTTACCTCAAGCTTATGCTATAGCCATAAAAGCTGAGAACAACCTCATACAGGCTAGTAAAATTGCCCCTAGACCTCCTTTGCCAATATTCCTTGTTATTCAGCCACTAATGCCAATGCATGTGCCTCCTATAGCTGTTATACCCGCTGCATCAACATTACTAGCACCTAATACTCAACCCAATAACCAAGATAATGCTGTTCAAACTCAATCTTTTGAGTTACAGGAGATCAAATGACTATTACAATCTTTTGGTAATGAGATAGTGAACCTCAAGAGGCAGCAAAGTCAAAATTTTAGACCTTATTAGCCCCTATTTTAGTCTAATTACCAGCAAAATCAGTCAAATAGGCCACCTTATCAGCCAAATAATCAAGGTCCAAGGCAAGCCTTTAACTCTAGGCCTTATCAGGCTTACAACCCAAACGCTGCTAGTTCCTTGAAGGAAATTGTACCCATGCAAAACAACTTGGCTTAGGACTATGACTGGTGCTTTCCTTGTAACCAACCCCATAATCAAAATACTTGTGCCAATGGGGTGATTAACCAAGCTTTGATGGTTCAAAACAATCCGGTAGTGCAGTCTAATGTGCCTGTAGAACCTCTTGTTTAGCAACAAGAAGAACAGGTACATTAGACAACACTCCTAAACTGGCAAGGAGAGGAATTCTATGGTATGAACCAAGTTGGTTCTTCAATTGCAGCCAATACACGTAGCAAGAAAAGGGCTATTGACGAAGGGCAACAATCTGGTAAGGTTCAAACTCATGAGCTTCAGGTGCCAAATGTGGGACAAGGTGTTTCTAACCCATCAAATGCTAAGAAAATTCAAGTTTTATCAAAAGGTCAGCCTTTGGTAGGCAAGGAGCAGCTTAATCCACCAGTTCAGCCAGCTTGTACTCAAGGTGACGTGGCTACCCCCAAAAGCCAACTTAAATTAGGTACATTTGCTTTCAATATCTTTGAGCATATGAAAAAAGTGAATGTATCTATGTCTATGTGGGATTCCCTAAGTATCCCTGACCAAAAGGACTTGCTTCAATCAACTTTATCAAATTTAAATTTGTCTCAAGAGTCTAGTATAGATAAGCCTAAGGCTGTGTTGACAAATACATCTGGAAATGATAAAGAACAACAAGCTTCAAAGGTCAAACCCCCACCATTTTATGTGTCTTTAATCATAGGGGATCATTTAGTCCATAACTACATGATTGACTCAGGTGCTAGCAGTTTCGTCATGCCCAAACAGATTGTTGACACGTTAGGAATTGAATATGAGCCATTAGAGAAGGGAGTTGTTCAGTTGGATGGAACTGCTGTTAATATAGTGGGTGTCATAAAGGGACTAAGTTTAACTCTTCACGCTTGTCCAAATTTCTCTATCCCACAGGACATCTATGTCATTGAGTTACCTCCTTATTTCGCTATCTGTTTGTCAAGGGATTTTACTGCAAAGATAGGAGGTTACCTGTCCTCATATTGGTCTCATATGTTGTTTAGAACTAGGTACAACACTAAGGTGATTGTCAAGTTGGAACCCATTGCCAAAGTCCATATTGAGCCTTACACTCCACATCCCATCAATGCCAACTTGGTTGCAAGTGAACAAGAAGAGTAGCCCACTGTTCAAGAAGGTAGTACACAAATTGAAGGTATACCAGAAGTTCTTGATGAATGGGCAGATTAGACTCAAGTGATTGATCCATGTGAGCACCTAGAAGAGGTTGGTTTGTGTGCGTATATGATGCACGAAGCTGATTCAATTCTGCCTAACATTGAAAAAAGTGCAGAACAACAAGATGGGTAGCAATATAATGAGGTCTGGGAGCTGATTTTTGATGGCTCAAGGAGTAGAATGGGTGCCGGTGGTGGATGCATACTTGTTTCCCCAAAGGGTGAGAGGTACTATTCAACTTTTAGATTTTTTTTCAGATGTACTAACAACTTGGCTGAATACGAAGCTCTTATTCAAGTTGGAATGGGCAAGACAGAAAGGTATTGGCTGTCTAAAAGTTTATGGGGACAACGCATTGGTTGTAAATTAGGTGAGAAAACTTAATCTTACAAAAAATGATTTGCTTAAGTCTTACAAGCATAGAGTATGGGACCTCTTGGAGGGATTTGATGCATTCAATTTAATATCCATACCTAGAAATCAGAATAAACATGCTGATAGGCTGGCTGCTAAAGGGGCTGAATATGATATTCCCAAAGAGATTAGCAGTGGTAAGACTAATTAGCATATTAAGGTTGTTGTTAGGCCTGCTATACTAGATAACAACATGCATTGGCAGGTGTTTGAAAGTGATTAGTAGATTGTAAACTTCTTGAGAGAGGAAGTTGAATTCTCTCATGCTAACCAAGAGAAGCTACATCACCAGTACGGTGGCCAAATCATTCAGTTGAAGAATAACAAGATGCTAAAGGGTTTGGTCACCTTAGAGTCCATTTGTAACACTAATGATGAAGCTACAAAACCCAAGTCTAGCATACAAGTTCAGCAAGATCACTATGAAGAGTTTGAGATCTTCAAGGGTAAGCTCCTTAAACTGGGCAAGGTATGTACATCAAAGGAAAAACATGCATTTATTCAACTTTTTCAAGAATTTAGTGACATTTTTGCATGGGAGTATAGCGATTTAAAAGGATTTGATCCCCAGCTTGCTCAACATACTATTGAACTTGAGCCTGATGCCAAGCCTGTTAGGTAGAAACAGAGGCCATTGAATCCTAAATTAGAACCTCTTATGAAAAAGGAACTCAACAAGCTGATTGAGAGTAGAATAATATTTCCTATTAAGCACACCTCATGGGTTTCCAACCTTGTGTTGGTTAGGAAGAAAAATGGGGAGATAAGGCTATTTGTAGACTTTCATGACTTGAATAGATCTTCCTTGAAAGACCATCATCCTTTGCCTTCCATGGAGAAGATACTCCAAGTAGTCTCGGGATCAAAGAGGTTTTCCTTACTAGACAATTATTCCGGTTACAATCAAATATTAGTGAAAGAGGAAGACCAATATAAAATAGCCTTCACCACAAAATGAGGGACTATGGATTACCAGAAGATGCCTTTTAGTTTGTCCAATTGTAGTGCCCCATCATGAACACCTTGTTTGACAACACTTTTATGCAAATCAAGCAGAATTTTTTTTTTGAAAAGGATAACAAGTGAGGTTTAGCAGATCAAAACACATCATTAACTAACAACTTGTCTCCCAAGGTGCCATGGAAGCACTACTTGACAATAATCAACATCATTTACATGCATTGCTAACTAACATCGACAAATCATTCTAACTCTATTACATTATTGATTATACATATACATCTCCATTCCGTGACATCAATTAGATAATCAACTTTGATCAAGATTACATGCTCCTATTCAAGTCCATACATATGAGTACATCATCATGGTTTATATTATCAATATCCTGATTACATCTGAATATATACAATGTGATAAAGTAGATACACAAGGCTAGTACATGAGCTTACTAACTGTTTTCATAAACCGGCACAAGATCTGATGTCAGGTACACAAGGTGTATCCTCCTCGCTCACGAACAACGGCAAGGGAGAAAACCAATGGATAAAGCTCTTCCACCCGACCATGTGGAACCCTGAGGTCCACCCCCTAAGCTAGGAGTTAACATAAGGTTCCCACTACAACATACAGTCAGGTAGACAGTGGACTAAAGACAACACATGACTCCAACATCACAAGTCAATATCACAAACAACACAACAGTACTTCCAGAGGCAACACTTAACAACAGGGGAGAGTACAACAGGGGACTGCTAGACTACAGTAAGGAGAGTGTCATCACATGGCCCTAGCATGGGTTACCCAGGCTATCTATCACCAGAAGCCGGCCCCCATCTATGGTTACCCTGGCAGCCTCTCTAGGCACCGGCCCCAGAGGGTGATGCATGTGGAATCGACATTCCTTTCATGAGGACAAGGAAGTTGATTTGCCAACCACGACCTTCTCATCTCATCCTTAGCCTGAACAAGCACTACAGGCATGAGTGAGGCATCCAATTATCTTGTTAGTGTGAAAACTACCCAACCCCCTAGATTAATTATTAGGTTATCACTTGATTACCAACTTCCAATGGGTTACCCTGGCGGCCGCTTTGGGCACCGGCCCCACATTGGAAGCCACTCCCCTATCTGCACCTAGGAAACCCCATCAATTATGCACAAATCACCATAACAATAAACTAGACATACACATTGCAAGGCATTAACCCTCTTGCAAACTGTGGCATAATCACAAGGCAAATTTCCAATACATTAATCATGGTTTCCAGATGGAGTAACACATGAGAGATTTCTTCTATATAGATGACAAGTGTCCCCATTGTCCTAACCAACACAATATCGTAAGACATACTCAAAACCCATAGATAATTGCAATATCCAGGAAGGACTTCATTATCACACCATGATGCTTTTCCCAACAAACCATGTACGTGTAAACAACCGTTATAACATATGCCTCTGGAACTAACCACTCAGGTGAAGGTAATGACTTAGGGACCCTGATGACCTATCAAATTCACTTCCCATAATTCAAGTTTCCCAACCCTACTATGTAAGCAAAATGTGCTGAACAAGAAACCATTTAAAACAATAATTTAGGTTTATTTTAAACACTAGTTGACTGTGTTAAGTCCTCAAATGATAATGTCAATTAAATAATTTAACATTATGAAATTCAACATAACTTGTAATTTTAATTTGGAATAAGTCTATAGAATACATAAGATTATTGGCCATAACACAATGTAAATGTACTTCTTTTTATTAAAAAAGAATTTTAAATTTTACTGGCATAAGCTTCGTTATCGGGTTCGAGGCCCCCTTAATATTGACTTAAGTTTTAAGAAAAATATGGTTACCTATCGAAAAGTATAGCTATGAAAATGTAAATTGAGAAATATCTACTTGCAATTGGATCTAACCCTAAAGTGGATAATAACATTATTCTAAATTTGCAAAGAAAGAAAAAAAAACATAGTGAACCATTGATTGAATTTTTGTTAAGAATTAAATCTACAATCACATTAAAACTACAATTGCATTAAAATAGCTATATGAAAAATATTGTCAAAACAATTGTTTAGTTAATTTACAAGGGTAATACAATAAAATTCACTTCCAGATTAAATCAATTAACACTCGCAACAACCAATTTTCCAATGCTTTACTCATAACTCCTAACTCAAAACAATGTTAAAGACACAATAATGAGCCTATTCCATCAATTTCAATTAACAAATCTTCCTAAGAATATAAGATCAACAATCATAACAATTGAATGGTTGTAATTCATAATTTAACTAAACGTTAAACCTTATATTTGATTTAGTAATTTCCCCCCCCACAAACATTATATAATGGCACTTGTTAAGCTAACACACATATAATTGTGCAATTTTCGGTTAGATTTACCCATACCTTCTCCAACAACTTGAGAATGAAAGATGATATTAATAATAATAATAATAATAATAATAATAATAATAATAATAATAATAATAATAATAATAATAATAAAGTATATGCGGGATTTATTATTACTACATAAATCTTCTGCCAGAGATAATAACTTAGGAGTACAAAACTTAAATAATATCTAAGGTCATAAAGCGAAAACCTAAGACTACAATATCTGAACAATACATCAGGTAAGTAGGCTGCAACACCCTTTCACCTTAGACTTCACTATATTATCCAGTGATTATATGAAAATGATGTGTTTGGGACCGGATCAGAAAACGTGGTAAAGACAATATTGGGCCATCATCTCATGTTTTGAAGATAAATTAACGGTAACTCCTTTTCAATGTCAGAACTTGTAAAATACTAGACATTCTGGTATTCACTAAATAAGATTTTATACATTTATATTTACAAACACTTCCAAGACCTATTATAAATTTGTTCCCATTTGAACACTGAACTGGTGAGAGAGTATATATACATCTAACCCAAAATTGATAACTACAAATGTTGCAGTTACATTATTTTATATAGGTAGACTTGCCTTCTATGCTGTAGATTTCATGATTCAGCAAAGGTAAAGAGGTTTTAGTCTGCGACCTATTCGTTAAGCTGCCAGTTGAAAGGCATGAGAGTTTTTTTTTCTCTTTAAATAACCAGTGTATTGAAGGTAACATTTAATCATATAATGACAACCTTAATTTGGACGCCCTGTCAGTGACTGGATAAGGTGTGGCATTGGTATGGGAACCATCAAAGCATAAAGAACAAAGGTATCTGTCAAATATTGTGGTTGCAGTGACCCAGCTAGGTGTATACATGAACTGTATGATAGAGCGCCTTCAAAGAATTCATCCATGGATAGTAATGATTGCGGATATGCACAAAATGATCTGATTAAAACCTTGAAACTACTAACTGAGCCAATCCCTCATTACTGTCAACTTGGCCATGCATGCCATAGTATATGTAATTTTCTTTAAGTTGTACATGACATCGTTCATTAACCAAACAATTTATAGGGTTGGCATTTTTGGTAAGTAAGTAAAATTGTATAAACAACTTATACTACTTCTATTATAAGCGTTTCTACTACAACTATTAACGTTGAGGCTGATAGGTATTAGTCACTAGAACAAATATCATATTAAGGCTGCGGGTGAGAGCATATTTGACAACGATTACAGCAGGTTGGTTAAACGATTGTGCAACACAAATCTTACATGATCTTAGAGGTGGCGGCAGATGTATATGTACATATATATGATGGCGCTTCTTTAACAAACATTCATTTCTCTCTCTAGTTTATGCGAAATCCAATTCTATATATGCAAGTGTATAATCGCTATCAGCGGAAGAGACCGCTGCACATAAAGGCCAGCTTGCAGATAAGGTTATTTTAGACTCTAGGGGGATGCCGTCCATAGTATGAACTGATTATAGGATATCTACGAATGGGTTTTTTCGAACCCTGCAACAATGATTCCAGCTGTGCGCTACTGTACTAAAAAAAGAACTTTAGGAACTTCATCTAGAGGTGAATCCTTAGATATTTAACGGCGCTCCTTACGGCTCACCTCAAATCATGCAATCTGGAAGCTATGAGCAATACGAATGGGCTGGGGAGATAATACTAGATGTATTTCAGTGATCTAACTTAATCAAATCCTATACCTAACCCACGAGGCAAGCTCGAACTTATGCTAAGCGAATTTTCAACAACAGGTAATATGTCATATATATATATGTATTGGTTTCTTTATCAGCGCACTGTTGAGATACAAGTCCACTCTTTCATTAAAAGCAAAATACAAGGAAACTGAAGAGGCTGCATTGAAAAATTAATTGAAAGAACTCAAGGAACATAGAGTTAAACTCAGAAATTTTAAAGGAACCTAATTTTACTCTTGACAGATTGATGATTCAATGTTGCTCCCACCTCCAATCCTCCCGCTTCAACCTCCTCCCAAAATCCCCAAATATGACAACCCTAATTTTAAACCTAAAAAATGTTATCAGAAACTGATTATGTTTAATAATGCACCTAAATAATCGTAGTGATAATAATAGTGTTAGAGATGGCAATAGCAAACCCATAGGTCATTGGATAATAATTATTTTTATCCATAAAGAAGCAGTTTATTAATTCTTGACCTAAATTAATTTCTTTTTATATAACAAATGTCTATTCAATAAAGAACTAAATAATCTCATCGTCATGATCCAATATAAATTTGATAGATTTGGTCAGATCTCTCCCTAACAATTTCATTTTACTATTAAAATATCCGTAACCCAAATTTACCGCCCAATTACTTTAGCTTGGATTTATTTTATCAACGTTATCGGTGTTTATTCCCTTTCACATATGCATTTTATTTTTTGTTTAATTTAATCCACTACAAAATGCAATCTAATTTTTTGGTTAAATCATTTATCTAGTTTAATTTATTTATTTACCAATTCCGGTAAAATTTACCAATCACCACATAATTAAATCATTTTTACAAATCACAACACATAATTCCCATAGCACCTGTTAATTTCACGTTAGCTTAATTTTCACCTTATTAATGAAATACCAACCAAGCATAAATTGACACTAGAATTGGATATACCCTAATTTACAAGGTGATACCTGATCCAAGGGAAGCCACAGGACATAACGACAAATGACGACAACAGTCCCACTAACGGTGACGACAGGGTACAACACTGACAGCTCATTTTCCTTGAGGATGTTGACTAATTAGGGGAACTTCATGTCAACTCCAATCCATGATTCCATTGGCTAGGGCACGCTCAGACCTGGTAATTCAGGTGGAGTCAATGCCCAGTACCTGCATCCTGCAATGAACAACAAGGTTGTGCATATATACATATATAAACATGTAATCAAAAACATAATGAACGGAAGTCGCAGCGTGGCAGGGTACTCGGACACAAGTAATGCAACACTATTCTGTTCAAGTAACACATCATTAAATAACTACATCCAATACCAGTCATACATCATAATCATGATTGAACAACACATTAAACATAAAATAACACTAATCTATAATCGTGTCCATCAACTGTGAAGGCACAAAGTACAAGTAATCAAGCATCATCCTAACATAGATCCATAATTAGTTCGCATGATAACCAGGTGTCCATCAAGATCAAGGAGAACATAAACCATAACATAGAAATCAAAATATCTCGAAACTGTAACATGCACTATAAGACTATCATCTATACTAGAACTGTCATAGGAATCATGAAAATAACATCTATCACAAGCAAAAGCGAGGGGCATTACACCAATGCTAGAGCAACCTTTCAAAAGGCTATGGATATGGCCTTTCAAGGCCTAATGTATAAAACCGTCCTAGTCTACCTTGACGACATTACTATTTTTTCCAAAGAGGCCGAGAATCATCTAAACCACTTAAGGCAGATTTTTGAGAGATGTAGGGAGTTTGGGATATCTCTTAATCCCAAAAAGTGTGTGTTTTTTGTCCATGAGGGCAGATTGCTTGGTTACGTGGTGTCAAAACAAGGTATCACCATTGACCCTGAAAGAATAAGTGCAATTTTGCCTCTCCCCTTACCAGCACACAAGAAAGGCTTGCAGAGTTTCAATGGTAGGATCAACTTCGTCAGGAGATTTATCCTTGATATTGTTGACTTGTTAAATCCACTAACTGCTATGTTGAGAAAGAACATGTCTTTCAGCTGGACTAGAGAAGGAAAACAAAGTTTTGAGATTATTAAAGAGGCATTGGCAGCTACACCTACACTTCTAAATCCTAATTTTTCTAAAGATTTCACTTTGTATGCTTATGGTAATGTTGATTCTATTTCTTCTATGTTGGTACAGAAGAATGGTTTAGAAATGGAGTAGCCTTTAAATTTTTTTAGTCAAGTATTAAAGGATTATGAGCTAAGGTACACCATTGAGAAACATGTGCTTGTTGTTATAAAGAGTTTGAAGAAGTTTAAACACATGTTGTCAAGTAATAAGATTAATCTAATGGTTGCTCATCCGAGTGTGAAGGAATTTCTGTTAAGGATCTCAATGATAAGAGAGCTGGCCGGGTGACTAAGGTAATGGAATATGACATGGACATTAAGGTTACCAAGCTGGTTAGGGGTAAAGGGCTGCGCGAACAACTTGCTGATGGTGTTATTAGCAAAGAAGAGCGTGAACAAGAAGTTGTTCTATCATTGCAAGATCAAAAACAAACAACTGTTTCAGTTCCTCTTGCTGATTGGGTGCAAGCAATGGTTCATTTCTTGTAGACCAGTGAGTGTCCTCAGGGCTTGGATAGAGCCAAACGAAGGTATTTCAGATTGCAATCTATACCTTTTGTGCTCATTAATGGCTTGCTTTTTAGGAAAGATTTCAATGGAGTATTGCTGAGATGTATTCAACCTAACCAAGTTGAAAGGGTGTTGCATGAATTTCATGAGGAGTCAGTTGGAGGCCATTTTTCACGTAGAGCAACAACTCTTAAGGTGATGAAGGGTGGCTATTATTGGCCCAGTTTGTTTAAAGATGCACACTTATGGGTCAGAAAGTGTAAGGAATGTGCTCTTTTTGCCAGAAAAGAGAAGTTGGTAGCCTTACCATTGCAGCTGGTTTAGGTTGAACAACCCATTATGAGGTGGGGATTAGACTTTATTGGGGTTATAGACCCTTCATCCAGTGCTGGCCATAAGTGGGTTCTTACAACCACTGATTATTTCACTAAGTGGACTGAAGCAGTCACACTCAAAGAGGCCAATGAGTTTGCTGTTCTAAATTTTTATGAAGAGCTGGTTATCAAATTTGGAGTGCCAGAGTCCATTATTTCAGACAATGCCCTTGCCTTTGTTGGTTCTAGAATATCTGATTGGGCTGTAAGAAATGGTAATTATCTCAATACATCCTCCAATTACTATCTGCAAGGCAATGACCAAGCGGAATCCACCAATAAGAACTTGATCATAATCATCAAGAAGACCATGGAGGGTAACCAGAGAGCCTGACATACACAATTAAAATCAGCATTATGGGCTGATAGGATTACTACAAAATGGTCAATAGGGCATTCACCTTTCATGTTGGTGTATGGAAAGGAATCAAGGCTTCCTATCACACTTGAGTTACTAGCACTTGATTTGGTGAATCAGCTGGACATTTTAGAAGAAGGCCCTATGACAGTAAGGCTAGCTCAACTAGTTGAGCTTGAAGAAACCAAAAATGATGCCATGAGAAATATAGAGCATCATCAAGCTCAAATGAAGAGGTCATTTGACAAAAGAGCATCTCCAAGAACATTCTAGGAGGGTGACATAGTGCTGAAATGAGATGTATTGAAAAACAAACCTAGGAAGCACTCTAAGTTCGATGCTTTTTGGAGTGGGCCCTATATTGTTTCAGAATTCAAACAACATAATGCTTTCCAGCTGTCTAGGCTAGATGGTGACATCGAGCCAATCCCAGTCAATGGGATTCACCTCAAACATTGCTTCTGAGGTAGGATCTTTCATGTTTGTACATATTTGATGAAGTTTTTCTTGTTAAATAAGTACTGCTGCACACTAGATTAGATGCAGATTTCTTTTCCCTAAGTGTCTTTCTGCACAATTGTTAGTTATTCTTGGGTTTGGTTATGTGCAAGAGGTGAAACCGTTGTAATGTACTACAGCCATATGGATAGACAACTATTATATGAAACAATGAATACATGTATTCAATGTCACACATCACACCTGTCCTCCTCATAGAGCTGTAGTAAATCACAGCAGTTTGCTAAGGAGGTGTTCTTGTTGGTCATCCCCTTCTAAATCATCAAGTAGATGCATATCATTAATGACAATGATTTTTGTTGGTTCACTGTCACCAACCATACCCATATGCTTGATGGATTAGAAAAGATTGTAGTCTGAAGTGAGTTGCAACAATGGAAAGAAATGTTTTTCAAGTTTTTGTTAAGTATGAGTGACTCTATGCCCAATGGCTAAGCTTCAGGAAACTAGTTTGATGTTTAGCAGGCAAACATATATCAGATGTTGCCAAAAATGTTACCTAAATTTCACTGCAGCTCATTCAGGTAGAGTTTTGATTCAAAAACTTAAAAGGTACATTTCATCTAGTCCTTCATACATTACATTCAAGTGCACAAATGAAATAATTCAAGAGATTATGTTTATTAGATTACTGCATTTATCCAAGTGCATGTAACATAAGACAGATTTATCCAAAATCTTTTCCAAAGAATAAATAATCTTTATTGAATGTAAAATGTACATTATCTCACACAAGCCGTGAGGTTAACTTATTCAATGAAATAGAAGAATAATCTATACATGAATAAGTAAATGTAAATAAATGTGCATGTAAGGTTAGAGGCTAGTCATTGCCTAAGAATGACTAGTTCTGGTTCTGGTGTGTTGTCTTATCACCCCGGGTTGTCTTTGTCCTTCCTAATTTCATGTCGCCTCTGGTTCCTGCATCTGGCAAAAACAATGGTGTTAGAGAAATGCTCTAAGTAATGAATGGTCCCAAACCATACATGAACAAGATACCATGCATGTATAAACTGATCCTCAAATGCATTAAATAAGAAATGTATACCTTGGCTGTCCTAGAGAACAATCAAGTCATCAAACATATCCAAAATATGCATTTTATTTTCTAACAAGTTTGCTTCATGTGCAGATACAGGTGTAATTGTGTTTTTGTTTGATTCATCAGGTTACATTATGAGTGGAGGAAATGTGGCTCCCACAAGGGTTGAGCCCAGCTCATAGTCCTTACAGAACATTTCATATACCATATGCAAATGCAAGACAGACTGCCAGGGAGATGAGGAACAATCATAAGAGAACTGTCTAGAACAAAGATGCAAAGTCACAGGAAGTACATGAATGCTACAACAAGAAGATAGTGGTATATGCAATAAGGAATAGGGACAGTCATCTCATTGACTGTAGCATCAGATAGTTTAGAATAGTTAAATGATTGTCCAAGAAATCCATTTGTCAGAGATAAACTAGAAAAAACATCTTGTGCTCAGAATGATTGCATGCTAACAGTAGTCAACTATCAAGAGAGAGCAGCAAATGAAAGGTACATGAACTCATGATTAATTGTACAAGTATGAGCCATGAATACATCTACTGTAAAAAACATAATTGGTACTTCATAGGTGCAATAGAGTGCTAAAAGAAACAATCATGTATGGGACAACTAAAAGAGAGATGACATGCAAAGAGACAAACAAGTGCAGGCATACATTCATGGAACGGGTACCTTTTTCATTTGTGTCATCAATGAAGTGCCAAATTACTTTTGAATGCATGTAGCAACCTTATATCATGTCAAAAAGGGCAGTCATATGGCAATGGACAACAGTCAGCTTAATATAACAACTAAAAGCATATGAAGGAGCAGACATTGAAAAGGATACCATCAGAACAGTTAAACATGAGAATTGACATAGAAGGTTAGCATAAAGCACTAAGCAGCCTAAGGGACAACATTCATATAGTGCTAGATCAAGGAAGTTGTGACCTCTATGCACCTTTCAAGATAAACTTTCGATGGACTGTCAAGGCAGAGTGGCAGCCAATAAAGATAATGAGACAATGAGAAGTATGATAGCTTCTGAAAGAAAGATATAACAGATAGTCACAATAATTATAAAGGGATAGTTGGCAATGGAACAACAATAAGCACTGTCACAGCAGCAATGAATACAATGCAGAGGTGTTGTTACAAAGTATGTATATATAGAAAAGGAATATGGCAGCCAACAAGAGTGAGGGAAAGCCTCAAGTCACAGCCACAAAGACCTCTTTGTCCTAACATAATGATGCACAAATAATACAAAGCAAGATATCACAGTGAGAAGCAGTGGTTGTAAAGGGGCAAAATGATAGAAGGAATAGAGCCATCATGAAGCTCAATTTCACCAATACATAACCAGAAAAGAGCAGACAACAGTTCAAATCAAATGAGGTCATGCATTGAATAATCAAAGGACAGCAGTGATATAGTGTTGAAGCTTCTGAATAGACATGCTTAAATATCATCCACTTCAACAATCAAGAAGCTTAGTTTGAGTAATGAAAATATAACAAATATTTACCACTTTTTGTTTTGAGTAAGATGTAAAAATTTCTTATGAAGTGTTTTGACCTTTGAAGTGGCTGATATCCAAGCAGAGTGATGCTTTAAACAATCCAAAAGTAATTATTATGATGACTGTGCAAAATGTATGAGAAAGTCAGCTACAAGATGAATTCTACAAAAAACAAAATAAAAGATGCAATGAGATTGTCGTGTGTGGTTGATTACTACAGGAAGTACGTTGTTTAGAGATGCAATGAAAATGCCATGTGTTAAGAAGAAACAAGACTGATTTCAGTCATATACAAAGGCCATAGTGTCAGCCTAAATGCATGTCATGCCACTTCACAAGACCAAGGTCTCATCAAAAGAAGGATTGAATATCACAAAATAGGATAGGAGCTGTCATTTTTTTGTGCATGAAGAACAGATACAGATAGACAGTCATATAAAAGTGACTCATATGCTACATAACAGTCATCATTACAAGAAGACTTCACAAGAAGACATCATTCATGTACATGAATCTACAACAAGCATATCAAGAGGAACAATGCATGGAGCAACACTTGTAAGAAGAATTGAAAAAGATTTCTTCAATACACATGCATGATCTAACCATGAAAGGAACATCAAAGGTCTTATGCATTGTCCAGGCATAATAGAAGCAACATCAAATGTTACAACCATGATAAAGGACAACCAAAACTAAAGAGCAACAGTCTTGGCACATCATACAACCATATTTGTTGGCAACAAACACAGTCATGAGCATCCAAACATGAAGACATATGATGCATAACTAGACACCAAGGTATATAGTATAATGTAATCATTGACACATGCCAAGTCTAAAGTAGAAGGGGCAGTCATGTCTAACAGCAGTGAAGGAGTTTAAACGCCAAGCATAATGAAGTGACAAGCATGTCACAGTCAATACATTACAAGAAAATACAAACTCAGGTATATGTACTATCTTATGGAGGGAAGACATAACAACATGATAAGATATGCAGATACACTATATGAAACAACATTCTCATATTTTCCAGTGCCTCATTCTCATATCAATGGAAAATATGACAGTAAAAGAGCAAGTACATCCATCATAGTGAAGGCAGTGCAATTATTGAGTGACAGTCTAGAGCAGAAGGCCAAATAGTCAGCAAAACTCATAAGAAATGAGTATGCATGGAAGAAATCATTCTTTCTATGTATGTGTTTAAATCATTAGTGAACAATGAAAGACAACAGTTTCAAATTCATAAGAATGGTGGGATTATACAATGATAATACAATATATGAGGCTGTAGTAAATGATCTTATTCTTCATGCTATTTCACAATACAGTGAGCAAAGTTGAGAGATAAATTTGACAGTGACAGATATAGTGGACAGCTTCATGCAAAACAGAAGAAAGCAAAGGATGGCCTCGGGCCTATATATCTAATACTCACAGCATGGGTTGCATTTTGCCAAAAAGGTACCCAGTTGGGTTTTTGTGTTTTTTCATTGACAAAATCATCATCAAAAGTGGAGGGCTTTAATGAAACCCCAAGCCTTTCTACCTGTTTCTTGTAGAAAGTATAGTCTAAATACACATTGAAGCAAATAGAGCTATGGATGACAAAACTACCACAATCAATAAGGAAGCTTGCCACAGTCAATAAGAGAGCATATGAAGCTTATGTAAGCTTGTGAACAAAGGTGCACAGAAGAAGACTGGAGCTGTAGATAGAAAGTCTTCATGGAGATGCAGAAAGTGCATGGTTTTCATATGTTAAACAAAAAATGCCTAGAAATGCTCAAATCGAGCCTCATACTACAGCTAGCAAAGAACAAATGCAGATTTTCAAGAACAGAATGCATAGAATGCTCAAAATGTGCCTTTGGCAGCACAATGCACATGAATGTCACTTTTACAAGTTTGTGTCATAGTTGGGGCTTGTTTTGAGCCAAAATAATGCAAATATAAAGCAAAGAAAATGAAGTTTGTTAATTCATTTCAAGTAGAAATACTAAAAAATAGATCAGATTTAACCAAAACTTAGTTTAAGAATGGCAAAAATGTTAGCTGCCGTTGCACCAAAAGATCGACTTCTTAATGCCCGATACAACCACTTGACTTAACAAGCACGGGAGGCGGTTAAGCCCTTGTCACAAACCATTGCAACGCAGCGCTGAACAAGGAGACCAAGGGTCACACCTTGCAACAATCCCCCCTAGCGCAAGTGCGGGGTTTGAACCCGTGACCTTGGCTCTGATACCAATTGTTAGCTGCTGTTGCACCAGAAGATTGACCTCTTAATGCCCGATACAACCACTTGACTTAACAAGCACGGGAGGCGGTTAAGCCCTTGTCACAAACCATTGCAGCGTAGCGCTAAACAAGGAGACCAAGGGTCACACCTTGCAACAAAAAACCCATATAGATTTGCATTTTATATGTAAAAGCCACAGATGTAAAATAAGAGCAATGTGATTGTAGATCAGAAAGAGATACAAGTCTTGAGCCATGAGGGTTTAACGATGTCTAGAAATGATGGAGGATCGGCCACAGCAGCCGCGGCCTAGTATAATGTCAAAGAGAAAAAATTAAATATACTTTGGGGTTTGTTTTGAAAGCAGATACAAAGAAGTAGAGAGCTTTCAAGCTCATGTAAACACAAATGCTCAGGAATATATGCCACTATCACGGCCTCTAATGAACATAATACACTAAGGAAGGTATTGTAAATGAAGAAACATCTGAGATAAATAACATTAACTTTCATTGACTGAAGATCATGCATCGAAATCAAAGGAAAAATCTCGATCCAATTCTTCATGGCGGCTCCATTACAGAATGCAAGATGGTGGTCGACCAATGGAAAACAAGAAGAAATACATCAAATGCAACATAGTCACAACTTGAAAAGTCAAGATTTGTCTCTAGAACAAAGAAAATGGATCGAACATATAACAATGGAAGTCTTTACCTTTCATTTCCAGGAAGATGCCATTGAATCCCTTAGGAAATCGTATAAGATCAGAGAGTTTCCTCTACAAACCCTACATGCATGGCAGCGCGGCAGTAAAGAGGAGAAAGAGTGAAAAACAAATGGAAGCTTTTTTTTAGGTTTTTCCTCCATTTAGGTTGATTGACCTAATTTGCTATTATTCATTTTGACTTTGATTTTGTTAAATCATTGCTATCTATTTTGTGCCATGGAAAAGACTTGCAAAAGTCTTTAAAACGTAATGATGATACATCAAGGGGGCCGTGAGACATCCCTTTTTGCCTTGTTGATTTTTTCCAAAAGTCAAAAACATAATGAAAACATAAGGTTGAGTGCCTTGTATATTGCTAAGGTATGAATCGGTGTTGAAATCACAAGGTGGGTGTAATGATGCATATGAGGCATTGTAATGCATATGAGGGATCTTTTTCATGTATGGGGGTTATAAGGTTTTTTAGCATAGCCATGTAATGCATGTAATGATGCAAGTGTATGGAGGTCGTGTTTTGCCTAGGGATTATAAGAGTTTTACTTTGATTTTTGCATAATCTAGAGATAGATTAAATATTGTAAATAAACGATAAAGTGATGAATTATGAATTACTTTATCATTTGTAATAAAGATGCAAAAGGCAATAATAGGCAAGTTTATCACACATGACAATGGAAGTCTCGTCGATTACTTTGTCGTTCTTTCACGACATTTAATTTGTCCCCAAACTATGCAAAATCGGGAAATTAAATGTTATGTCCTAAATGCCATTATTTTTCTGCATAGGTTTGTAATAAATTTGGAATGTAAAACATTAACTAAGTGGTGTAATTATAAACCTCTTAGTCAATGTTAATTAAATGCATAATTGATTTTATTTATGTCATTTATTATGCAAATATCAAGCATTTATGATGTTGTAGGGGAAGGTTGACAAATAGGTTGGGGAGTTATTGAGATATATGACTTGTTTTCAGTGGCCTTAAAGAGCATTTAAATGCATTTTCAGGTGCTTTTATGATTAGTGATGACATGCCTTGACTATTTCTGCATTGGACACCCATTTTGGAGGACTTTAGGCAGATATTTTGGGGACATTTATGAGATGCACAAAAATGGGGTTTTCTCATGCTTATCTTGTTATAGCTGTTTGGAGAAGTATATAGTCTTCTTCCTTGTTCATTATTGAGCAGTTCTGGCTATTCACTGCATTGTATATTGTAATTTTTGAGTTCTTTTGCAAAAGTGAACAATTTTGTAACCCATTTTCAGAGTAATACAACATTGTAACACCTTTTTAGTAGTAATAAATAGTTTATACCTTCCCATTTCTTCTGGTATTGTGTGTCCTTAGTGTTAGTATAGATCCTTGTGATGTTCTTTGTCCTTAGGACTGTATTTCATGTTGGTGCCTTTATGCAGGGATACATGTATTTTTGCAGGTTGTGAGATGTGCTAGGAATGAGAATCAATTTTTGAGTAGTGAGAAAACATCTTTCTCCTTCACAGAACTGTTGTTATTTAGCCTTCTTCTAAATTGATGATGCAAAGATTATGATCTACTGGGTTGAGTATGAGAACCTTATTATAACTAGTTCTATAGTGTGTTAATCACTTGTGTAGTCTCTGATAACCATTTTGGTGCATCACCTTAGATAGTATTTTTCATTTTCTTGTAATCCTTCTTACTCTTTTCCCTGCAAAGACATTAGTCCAGTTGTTTCTAGGTGATAACCAGCTAGGAAGCTGGCCTTCTCCGGAGGTTCTTTCCATCACAGGTGACCCACAAGCCTAGAAAGATCCTATGTTTCTCTAGATTGACAGGTTCTACAACTCAGCAAGGGTGCAAATCTGAGAGACAACAGTAAGTCCGCATGTTGCCAGCATATTTGAATTCTATGATATACTGAATGATTGAATCTGCATTTGCCTTATATCTTTGAGTTGTTTCCATTGTGTTTACTCTTGCTTCATGGTTTGGACTATTCACTTGTGGACCCTCCTAACTGTGACCACACCAAGTGGTATCAGAGCGAAGTTTGAATCCTTTGGGAGTGAAATTGTGAAGGCATTCCGTAGGATCTTTTTGTGAACAGATCACTAAATCTAAGGTAGACTACCTATGTTGTCAACCGATCACCGATTGTGAGGCAGTTGTCACCTTGTAGCTCGGATGCTGAATTTTGAGGTAGTTACACTTGATCCTAGGAAGAGATGCCACCGAGGAGAGTACCTGCTATTGGAACAATGGCTGGAAGAATGGATGAGATGATGGAAATGATGAAAACAATGTGAGTTCACTTGTATGCTGTTGAAGAAGATTGGAGAAGAGGACTGACACCTGGACCTAATGTTCAAAGTGATGATGATGAAGAATTTCAGTCTGCTGATCAAAATGAAGTAACCCTAGATGAAGAAGAAGAATCAGATCAAGTCAAGATGTTGAGAGCTATTTCAAAGATTGGGAAAATACCTAGAGTGGATGTACCAAATTACACTGGTAATTTGAGTTTGCAGGAGTTGATTGATTGGATAAATGACCTAGAAGAATACTTTGAATATGAAGAAATTGAAGATCCGAAGAAGGTGAGATTCACAAAGACAAAGTTGAAAGGACATGCTACTATTTGGTGGAAAGAAGTTCAGTTAAATAGAAATAGAAGAGGAAAAGAAAAGCATACAAAATGGGATAGAATGGTGACAAAGTTGAAGAATCAGTTTATACCTGATGACTATGAGTTGGAACTGTTGAAAAGATTGCAAAACTTGAGACAAAAGGAGAAATCTGTGGAGTACACTAAAGAATTTCCTAGGATGATCATAAGGACAGGACATAGTGAAGCAAGCAAGGAGAAAGTAGCAAGATACATAAATGGACTGAGATTGAACATTCAAGAAGAACTGAGTTTGGTAAGAATGACATCTTTGGAAGAAGCATATCAGTTTTCCCTAAAAGTTGAAGAAAAGTTGAGCAAGAAGCATGAGCAGAGACAAAGAGGTAGAGGAGGTAAATTTCAATGAGGTAGAACATTTTTAGGAGGAGAAAGATCATATGCGGAGTAGAATAGACAAGAGAGCACATTCAAGAAGGAGGATAGAGATAACAATGTATATTGAAGGGATGACATAACTTTCTAGCATAGAGGAAACCTTAATTCATACCGGAGTGAAGGATACAGGAGAGATGGAAGAGGATTTTATAGAACATTCAGAGGAACCTGTTTTAAGTGTGGAGGTGAAGGACATAGATCATTTGAATGAAATCAGGGAAGTAAAAGTAAGAAGACAAAGAACAGCAGGAGAGCATCCTATGTGGAAGAAGAACCTATTGGATCGCCGAATTCTATTGGTAAACCTGAGAAGGGAGAATCACTTGTCATGAGGAGAGCACTATTTCAAGTAGAGACAAATGAGGAACCACCGCAGGGGAAAGTTTGTTCTTGACTAGATGTAAAGCAAGAGGTAAATGTTGTAAAGTTGTAATTGACAGTGGTAGTTTAGATAATTTAGTTTTAGAGGAGATGGTGACTAAGCTAAAGTTGGAAAGATTGAAACACCATAAGCCATATCAGATAGCATGGATTCAGGATGATCATAAGGTACTGGTAAGTGAGCAATGCTTGGTGAAATTTTATATTGGATCTTATCATGATGAAGTCTTGTGTGATATTATGCATATGGATGTATGTCATATCTTGTTGGGTAGACCTTGGTAGTATGATAGAAAAGATATACATGATGGGAGAAAAAATACATATACTCTAACATGAAATGGAAAGAGAATTACTTTGATACCTTTGGAAGATGATCCTAAGAGTGAAATATGTGGGAATGCTAGAATCTGTTTGGTAGATGGAAGAAAATTTCTGGATGGTTTCAGACATGAGAATATGTGTTATGCTTTGATTCCCAAGAAGCCTGAAACCCTAAAGATAGAGACTGAAGAATACCAACCGGAGGAGATAACTGAGTTGTTGACAGAGTATGAAGACATCATATCATACAATGTACCTGAAGGATTGCCACTAATCAGGAGTATCAGTCATCACATGGATCTTATACCTGGAGCTAGTTTGCCTAACAAAGTAGCACATGAAATGACACCGATAGAAAATGAAGAATTGAATAGACAGATACATGAGTTGTTGAGGAAATGTTTGATCAGAGAAAGTTTGAGTCCTTGTGCAGTGCCTACAGTGTTAGCATCGAAGAAGGATGAAGAATTGAGAATGTGTACAGACTCTAGAGCAATCAACAAGATCACAGTTAAGTATAGATTTCCCTTGCCTAGGATGAATGACATTATGGATTGTTTGAGTGGAGCAAAGTATTTCACAAAGATAGATTTGAAGACTGGATAGCATCAGAGAAGGAGATGAATATACGACTGCTTTCAAGACAAATGAAGGATTGTATGAATGGTTAGTGATGCCTTTTGGATTGACAAATACACCAAGTACTTTCATGAGATTGATGAATGGGGTATTGAAGAAATTCTTGGGTAAGTTTGTTATTGTATATTTGGATGATATTTTGATTTTCAGTAAGACAAAAGAAGAACATTTGTGGCACCTAAGACAAGTATTACAGAGATTGAGAGAAGAGAAATTGTTGATAAACATTAAGAAGTGTAGTTTCATGAAGGAAGAATTGGTATACTTGGGATTTGTGATTTTTGCGGAAGGATTGAAGATGGACCCTGAGAAAGTTAGAGCAATTGTTGAATGGCCTACACTTGAGAGCATTGGAGAAGTTAGATCATTTCATGGATTGGTTAGTTTCTACCAGAAGTTCATCAGAAATTTCAATTCAGTACGTAACCCTATGACAGAGACAATAAGAGGTGATGGAAAAGACTTTAAGTGGACATCAGGAGCAGATAAAAGTTTTGAACTGTTGAAGCAAAAAGTGACAAAACAACCTATGTTGGCATTACTAGATTTCAATAAGGTATTTCAAGTAGATTGTGATGCAAGAAGATATTCAATTTATGATCAGGAGTTCTATGCCATAATTCAAGCTTTGAAGAAGTGGAGACATTAGTTGTTGCCTAAAGAGTTTGTGTTGTATACAGATCATCAAGCTTTGCGGTATTTGAATAGTCAGGGAAAGTTAAATCAGAGACATATGAGGTGGGTAGAGATCATGCAGAGTTACACTTTTGTGTTGAAACATAGGAGTGGAAAATCAAACAAAGTTGCAAATGCTTTGAGTAGAAGGAACTTGCTAACAGAGATGAGAGTTGAAGTGTTAGGATTTGAGGAATTGAAGAACATGTATGAAGAAGATCTTGATTTTGCAGAACCTTGGAAAGCATTTAAGGAACCTGTTGTGACAAATAGGAGTAAGTGGTTGGATTATTTCATTCAGGAGGATATGTTGTTCAAAGGAAATTAGTTGTGTATACTTAGGAGTTCAATGAGAGACAATTTGATCAAAGAGAAGCATAGTGGTGGATTGGCAGGACATTTTGAAATTGATAAGACAGTGCCTTTGGTAAGTGAAAATTACTTTTGGCCTTAGATATATAAGGATGTCAAGAAATTTGTGCAGAGTTGTAGAGAATGTCAAGTTACAAAAGGAAATAGTTAGAATACTGGATTGTATAAATCATTGGCAGTATCGGAGAGACCTTGGGAAGACATAAGCATGGATTTCATAATGGGATTGCCGAAGACACACAGAGGACATGATTCAATATTTGTAGTGGTGGATAGTTTTTCAAAGATGGCACATTTTATGCATTGTAAGAAGACAACTGATGCAGTTCATGTGACTGACCTATTTTTCAAGGAGGTTGTGAGATTGCATGGATTACCTAAGAGCATAATTTCAGACAGAGATATAAGATTTCTTGGATATTTTTGGAAGACACTTTGGAAGAAGATGAAGACAGATTTGAATTTTAGTTCAACATTTCACCCACAGATTGATGGACAGACATAAGTAGTGAACAAGAGTTTGGGAAACTTGTTGAGATACTTGGTTGGAGAGAAGGCCATAAATTGGGATTTGATTCTATCACAAGAAGAGTTTGCATACAACAATTCAGTAAATAGGAGTATCGAAAGAACACCATTTGAGATTGTGACAAGAACTAAACCTAGAGGAGTAGTAGAATTGAGAGACATCAACATGAAAGACAAAAGGTGTGTAGAGGCAAAAGAATTTGTAGGACACATGGAGACAGTGCATAATCAGGTTAAGAAGCATTTGGAGAAGATGAATAGTAAGTATAAAGAACAAGCAAATGAGAAGAGGAGACAAGGAATTTGAAGTTGGAGATGGAGTGATGGTATATTTGAGAAAAGAGAGATTTCCAGTTGGGACTTATAACAAGTTGAAGATGAAGAAGTTTGGACCCTGTAGGATACTCAAGAAGTTTGATTTAGGAAATGCATATGAAGTGGAGCTACCAGAGATGTTGGGTATATCACCTATTTCTAACATTGCAGACCTATATCAGTATCATGAAGCAAAGTTTGGTGACAGTATTGAAGAAGACTTGAAGAAGCAATTACCACAACAAGCATCGGAGAAAATTGAAGACATTTTGGTTAGCAGAATTGGACGTAGCACCAGAGGCAAGCAATACAAGGAATACTTGGTAAAGTGGAAATGTAGACCAGAAGAAGACTCATCTTGGATTTCTAAAGCTGAGGTGGACCGTTTGGGTTTTCCTCTAGCCCTAACAAAGTGAGGGACTCACTTTTTCAACAACCCCAAATTTCTGATGCAGGAGCATCCCTGGTTCAAGAGAAATCTTGCATCAACAAAAAAAAAACATTTACATTTCAGTTTGCTTCTTTCATTTCCCAGTTCAGTTCAATTAGTAGCAGTTTCTATATTTTGGTCTGCATTCTATTGTAGTTTCATTTCAGACCTCGTGGAGCTGGACTTAGCATCTAGACACATTCATACACATCATATCCAAAATTTAGATCATTTGGATCAGATACAGGAAAGATATCTCTATCAAAAGATTGACTATTTTCTTAGAACAGAGCATCCTGACAGCCTTAGACAATCATCTAAAGGAGAAGATTTGCGGAACACTTCTGCAACTTGCGGAGTTAAATGACACATCATTCAATGTTATTTGGAACCTGGACGACCTTCCTTGAGATCCACATGTTGTTTCATTCATTTGTTCAGGAGTACAAACTGATTACGTTTGACCTATCTGTGTACACATGTTACAGCTCTTCATTGGAGTTTGTAATGATCTTTGGCCAATGCAGAGGAGTCTTATGATCTGGAGATGATATATAATCATGTAATAGATGCCTAGGAAAGTAGTTAGTGATAATTCATAGTTTGATAGTTTAAATTCATTGCGAAGGAGCTTCAAAGCTATATCTTCTGCATATGTTGTAATTCTATAATTAGGCCTGTGCGCCCTAATTGTAAGCCCACATGTTGCTGACCAGTTTGTATTTGAATTCTATGATATATTGAATGACTAATATGCATTTGTCTTATATCTTTGAGTTGTTTCTATTGTGTTTACTCTTGCTGCACGATCTGGACTGTTCACTTGTGGACCCTCCTAACCGTGACTGCAATAGGAAATAGGTCAACAAGAGATTTTGACCATAAAACATGAATTAAACCAAGACAATAGTAGAAATTTGTCTAAGGTAGCAGGGGAAAAAGATATTCCACATATAAAAGAAACTCAACCAACAATAGCAAACATGGAGGACAAAGAGGCTAAGCTAAAGGAACAATTTGAAGAGGCAAAGTCATGGGCACAAGTGGTAAAGGGCCAACATAGAATCAAAGAGAAACAAGTCAAATTATAAATGTGGGAGGAAAGAGATCGACATGATAGAGATGTAAATATATTAATAAAGGGCTGAAAGACCATGGGGAAGGTGAGCACATTAACAAACTAATAAAAGATTTCCTTGCAGACAAACTACAATTGATAGGGCATATTCACCAAGCAAGTAGAGTTGGAAGAATGGTACATGAAGGAAGAAATAGGAATATATGAGTCATCATGAAAATTATAGATTATAAGAATAGAATTTTAAAAAATAAAAGTTTTCTTAAAGGTACACAATTCTGCATAGATGAAGATTTAACTCTAGCATAATTAGAAGAAAGGAGGGAATGAGAGAAAGTTATAACGACAAGAAATGTAGGTAGTGCAGAGGCATGGTTATATAAGGGGAAAGCTTAGTCCAATGGTAGAATGACACATAGAAAATATGAAGGAGCCCCTATAGGAGAATCTTACAGTGGTAAACTGGAATTGTAGAGGTTCCCTTGAAGGAGATGTCCTAACTTAGGGCCCATAGTAGAGGGAAAGGACATCATTGTCCTTGTTGAAACCCATGAGAATGAGGATTACATAGTTCTAAATTTTGAGGGTTATAAGAAGGTTTCAGTTTGGAATGAGCTAATAGAAAGTGGCAATGGTCATGGGGGTGTGATAATTCCAGTGAGAGAATCATGGGGAAGAATTGTACAAGTAGAAAAGGAAGACCCAAGTAACCAATATATATGGATGAAGATAATAGATGGGGAATCTACACTTTGTCATGTTGCATGTTATTTCACACCTCATGGCTCAATATCATATAAGAAAAAGAAACTAGACAAAAGAGACCCATATGTAGTATTAAAAAAGAACATATCATTTATAGTGCCATAGAAGAAGTCATTTTAATAGGAGATTTTAATGCAAGAATAGAAAATAATCAAGCTCTTTACCTTAGAAATGAGGATGGGGTGAAAGACAACCCTTTATGGTTAGAGGAAGAAGGGAATCAAAATTGGGAAAGAGTATCCCAAGACA
Source organism: Cunninghamia lanceolata (assembly GCA_027924645.1). Classification (NCBI taxonomy): domain Eukaryota; kingdom Viridiplantae; phylum Streptophyta; class Pinopsida; order Cupressales; family Cupressaceae; genus Cunninghamia; species Cunninghamia lanceolata. The sequence goes on from BSBN01000438.1 coordinate 7,862,546, forward strand.
AAAGGGGGTGTCAGATAATATGGAGTAGAATTACTAGGATTGTGCAACTTATATGATTTGATTATATGTAATGAAATAAAAACTTGTTGAGCTCAGGGGAATTTACATGTCAAACATACAATGGGCAAAGTTTAGTTGATTATGTTATTTACTCTCAGAATATTTTGTCCAGGATCTACTAGAGGTAGAGGTGGGGGGTTGTCCTATAGAAATGAAATTTGATCATAATAATCCTTTATATGTAAAGATTGGTATGCAAAAAAGATATCCAACAACAAGATAGACCCCAACAAAATCAAAATAAAATGGCTCCTTAAGGCATTATCCGTATGACACATGAGAACCAAGAAATGTTTAGAACAATGCTTGAAAATAATATCCACAAAGCACTTAGTCCGTGCAAAAGATCTAGACCTAAGAGAGGCATACAAAATAACTTTTTGATAAATTTGTGGTATGATGAAGACTGCAAGGCAACAAAGAGAATGTTGAAAATCCTAGGAAAGGAAAAGGAAAATAAAAGGGTTTATGAAAAGCTAGCAAGATCCAAAAAAGAGGAATACATGTAAACAAGGAGAAAATAACTAATTTCTCTTGGGAAGCATAATCCTAGAGCTTTTGGAAGGAATTGCAGCAAAATAGTACAACTAAAGAGAATAATATCACAAACTACTAATGGTTGGAATATGCAAAACTATTGTACAAGAGGGACCAAGACAAAGACATTCCTCTAGTCATTAATTAAATGGCTAAAATTTTTTCTGTGAAAGATATCAAGGAAGGAATTTAAAAGCTAAAATTGGGTAAAGCGTGTGATATAGATGGTTTATATGAAAAATACATAAAATGGGGCTCAAAAGTCATCACACTGCACATAAAGAGGATATTTAATGGGGTCATTCAAAATAGGTTTCTAAAAAAATGGACAACCAATGCCATCATTCCTTTTCTCAAAAGTGGAGATTGTCAACAACCCATCAAACAACCACACCATAATGACTAATCCTCTTTTTGGAAAACTCTTCAGGATAGAGGGTAGAATCAGTATTTGGACAAAAATAGAGGGAAAGAGGGAAAAAGGGAAATCATGTTTTAGTCCAAAACACTCTACGATTGATCATTACATGACTCTTAAACACTTGATTGAGAAGGTTTTGGATAAACAAGGGAAATAAATTTTGTACTACTTCGTCGACTTCAAGAAGGTGTTTGACATTGTTCTTAAAGGCAAACTTTGGGGTAGGATGGAAGAGTTGGTAATTTGGAGATGTAGAGGGCTATTGTTCATAGGCTTTATGATCAAGTTCAAGACAAAATTAGAATGTGGTAACGATTATAAAAATGTATTAGGATTGGCATTAGGGTCAAACAAGAATATATATTATCCCCTACCCTGTTTGGGTTATACATTACAAGTTAGAGGAGTGGATAGACAAGTTTGGTGCTAAAGGTGTTCACTTGGCCAACTATGTAATAAAGTTGCTTCTTTATGTAGATGATCTTATATTAATGGAAAAAAAACTGCATGATTTGAGAGATCAGTTGAGAGCTCTAGAACTATTTTGTTAGGAAGTAATGATGCCAGTGAATATTGGAAAAACCAAGCTCATGATCTTTACCTTGAGAAGAAAGAAGAACCAAATAGACTTTGCATTTGAATGCAACCCCTTGCAAGTGGTAAATGAATATAAATATCTTTGCCTTGATTTCCACAACAAGCTCAACTGGGAGACTTGTAGAGCAAAAAGGATACAAGGAGCATGGAAAACTTTATACTTATTACAAAATAGATGTAGAAAGGTTGAATTGTGGGATTGGAAAACTAAAAAAGACCCAAATTTAGGGTTTCTTGTAATGCTAGTGGTGTTATTTGAGTGTGAAGTTTGGGGTAGCAACACATTAGCAATGGAATAGATGTAGATAGAGAAGTTACAAAAGCACCTAATCACAAACTTAGTTTCGAAGTGAAACTTTGATTCCTTATGAGAACACTTTAGTTGAGGCCAGTGTCTTTCGTTTGGAGGCATTAGCTTTGATACGGATGTTGTCACTTAAAAAGAATAAAGAACATGGAGTTGCATCATTAGCCCAAAATAACAATGGAGCAAATCCTAAATAGAAGGAAGAGTACTTGGATGAAGCAAATGTCAAGTGGATGAGTAAGTGGGATATTAGCATGCAAGAGTGTCCAAATGCCAATGTGGAAATCAAAAGATATGTGTGAGAAAAAGTCAAGGCAACCATGTGGACAAGGCAACTTGGGAGGAAAAGAGAATACTATCTCGGGCTTTTCAATCCTACATGTGACCATGAGCAAAAGAATTATATAGGAGAAAAAATAAAATGGAAAGTTAAAATGTTAATAGCTTAGCTAAGGACTAGCTTGCACCATCTTAGGTGCAAGATCAGATGGTGGACAATGCCTAAGAAAGAGTGGGTAGATAGAATATGTTGTTTTTGTACTTTGGGGTTAATGGAAACAAAATGACACTACATCATAAAGTGTCTAGCTTACAAGGATATTCAGACCAATTACATTGATATCTTAAATGTTGGCTCCTTGGCTACCTTGTTTGAAGAGGAAAAGCTAACAAAAATAACAAAGTATCTAATCAAGATTCATAGTAGAAGATCCAAGATCAAAAAGGAAAGAGATACCAATCATACTTAATGCGGGTAGCCTGCCTATTGGGACTTTTGTGCTTGACAACATTGTTTTATCCTATGGTCCCATATGCTACTTGGCCTCATGGATGTTATTAAAAACCTTCATTCATTCATTAAATTGATAATGTCCTAAGGTTTAAATTTAAGAGACACAAAACCTAAAGACATGGAAACAAAGCCCAAAGTAGGCAAGTGAGAGTTTAAACATGAATATTAAAACAAGATTAAACCCAAGATTTGTGACATGATAAAACAATATTAAAGCCAACCATTTAAATATAAACCCAAATTTCAAAAAGAGAGACTTGGGGATGATCAAGCAGACATAGATACCATGAGACAATCTACAAATACTTATAAATAGAGAATAAGATCATATTGACTTGGAGAGATCATAATGAACATGATTATACACTCAGGACCATTAGGACAAAACACCTCGAAACAAGATATAAAAAAGGCCATTAATTTCCTTATTATAGAGTAGACAAAGATACCATGAGACAAATTACAAATGCTTATAAATAGAAAATAAGATCCTATTGACTTGGAGAGATTACAATGAACATGATTATACACTCAAGAGCACCATGACAAAACATCTAGAAACAAGATATAAAAAAGGAGACCATTAATTTCCTTGAGATCAAGCAGACAAAGATTCCATGAGACAATATGTAAATACTTATAAATAAAAAATAAGAAAAAATAAGATCTTATTAACTTGGAGAGATCAGAATGAACATGATTATACTATCAAGACAAAACATTTGGAGACAAGATATCAAAAAGGAGACCAAATTAAGGCATGTTGTGCAATCAACAACTGTGCTCTTGTCAAATTTTTGAATATCACTTTTCTGAAAGCTACATGCGTTCTTTATACATTTTAGATCATAATTATCCTAAAATAAGCAATGGTATGCAAGAAACAAGTAAATCCAATGATGGATAACAAGCGGAGATGAACATTAAAAGAATGAGCATCCTAGAAAAGTCACATAACAATGGTCGAAAGTATAAGTCTTGAACAAGTCTATAGGCATAAACAAGGAAAGTTCAAAGGTTTTTGATTTGAGGTAGGTTCAAGCTTTGCAAGTGGTGTTATCCTTCCATCAAAGTGACAGACAAAGAATCCCCAAGAGATGCACAATGGTTAAAGACTGTTAACTAATTGCTAAAAACAATTTCATGCAGAGACACATGCATCCCCAAATGCATTATGATTAATTAATGTCATTAAAGAATAAAGAAACAAAATCTTGTATTTGACTATTAAAACACATAAGAATAAGTTTGGTGGCTATTCATGTGTCAAATTAGTTTGTAATACTAACCTTTTTTACAAGTGAAATTTTTATCCCTAATATTTTACAATATTATTATTATTCGTTAAATTTCAAAGCAATGTTACAAACAATGTCTTTATTGTAAAAATTGTATCATAATATCTATGCATATCATTTGCTTTACTCAACTTGTATTTTATGTCAATCAAAGATTATAATTATAACTCTTTGGTATTATTCTTATTTCTTAACATATTTAATTTAGAAAAAAAAAAATGTTTAAAAAACTAGTAAAATTAGAGATAAAATCCTTACAAACTAGAAACTGCTAATATCACATGTATTAATATAATCTTTCATCCAAATAAAAACAAATCTACTTCATAAAAAAACAAATAACAAGGACGAATAACATAATTTAGAAACAGTACTAAATCATTTCATAATAAAAACATATAACATAAATACAATGGACATGGTAGTACTAGCAACTTACTTTAATCCTTTGACTTCTATTACACCACATTTTTTAAAAACCTTTTCTAGTGTTTGTTTCAAACTATAATATAAAATTTAATTTACTATTAACTTTTACATTACATTCATATGCATCGGCATAGAAAATGCTAACTTATAGGAAACTGGAAAATAAATTTACTAAAAAAAGTTATAGAACAAAAAAGAGGACGAAGAGAGGACCTTGGAGTTAGATGAAGGAAGCCATCACCTAGGACGCCAACACGTCACATGGATGTCTGCACTAAGCATTGTCATCCATATGACCTAGAAACATGAAAGTCCAGCTAGAAGTTTGCCCAATTTGTAAAATTAGAAAAGGAAACACAACAACAAGCTACCAAATACTCACAAAAATAAAAATAATAAAGATTTAACTAAGTTATTTAAATATAATGAAGATATGACAAAGAAAAGGAAAATATCACTAAACCCCTAACAAGCTGTTAGAATTTGAAAAGATGAATAACCCAAAAAACTAGTGCAAACGAATAGATATTAAACTATGAAAGCAAATGATACAAGATCAAAATAAAAACACAAAGTTAGTATCCATGAGAGTAATGAAAATGCTAGAAGAAAAATAGCATTATGAGGATGCAAAAGAAAAAGATACAAAATACAAGCTAGGTAACATGTTTATATAGAAAAGGGAGAGGGTGGAGGTGGCAACACCAACCAATAGGAAGCAACCATATATCAGTCTAAAGATAACAAAGTATCTTCCCAAGATAGCTAATGAGTGCTCCCTTGTAGGATGGTGACACATCATAACCCACTCAATTAAACATGCTTTATGAACCTAAGTAAGATTAATAAAATGTTGATGCAGGAGCAGCTAGGCGCATGTGCAATTGACATCACCCAAAATGATTTTCAGTTGTTCATTTCAATTTTGGTTTGCTTGGGTTTTGTTTTGGCATCTCACAACATAGAGGACACATGGTGTGGTCAAATTGGCAGGGAACTAGTTTCCACTGGTTGTCAGTTTCAACACATAACAGGTTGCCTCCACGAAAATAATTATTCGGGTGGATTGGTGAGGTTTTTTGACAAACCCTCTTATGAGAAGATTGTTGACTCTATCTTGGATTTGGTGCTAAAGATTTCATAACCATATGACTTGTGGTTTTGGAGATGTAATTGTTTTCTGACTTTTGCTGGCGATTTAGTGAAACTTCAAAATCTTGAGTTTTGTAAAGTTTGAAGCAAAACAGATTGGCAGAGAGTTTGGGATTTTCAACATCATCATTGTGGCAAGTTTTCATGAGATTCCGAGCACCTGGTGAGGAGTTATCATGAAAGTCAGTTTCTAGCTCTATGTTCGTCTTGGTGCAGACATTTTGGTAGTGGCAAAGACATTCAGTGAGATCAAAATATTAGAAATTGTGTATGTTATTAGTCTTCTATGCTGATGGCGGTGGCCTGATGGTGTTTGATCACATTATCACCATGGGTTTTGTGAATAGAGATGATTCTTCCCATCATTGTGGAAAATGGAAATGTCGTTATTGCCATAACAAAGAGTCCCCTGAAGTTCGTGGGAGGTGAAAATGATTGTATGAAATAGTAGATTTTATAAATAAAATAACAAATCCATCAATGGCAATGTGGGATAGTGAAAGCATAAATTGTATGAGTTTGGCAGTTTTAAATGCCTATGTGGAGAGGCGTTCAAAAGTCTCAAATCTGATTTAAAACTTTGTCAAACATAATTCCTATGATTTAAGCTATGTTAGAATTTTCAAAGGAGAATGAAGTGCTCATATGTGATATATGAGGCACCACTTAATTTCAGGAAAAAGACAAAAATAGTGTGCAGATATTAGCGCTAAGGGGAGAGGAAATGCCTCATAAGAGGCAATGTGGGATTTCCTTCAAACAGAGGAAAAAGAAAAAAGGGCATTATGTATGGAGGTCGCCTCATATGCCACGAAGAAGGTATCTTCATGATTATTTTTTGGATATTGATACATAGAGTTAGAGAACTGTGTGGAGAAGACAAATAAAAGAAGATTGAGGCACTTTGGGAAGAATCCACGTAGGGAATTAGATAAGGGAATGCGCTGCCATAAACCCAGAATAGATAAAATGTGAAAAGGAAAATGAATAACATGGAATTTTGTAGTTGAAACATTGCCAGCATTTCAAAGTAGGAAGACAATGGTTTGAAGTTTAGCTGCCACAAAGAAGTAAAATAGAAATAGGCGTTTGGCATAGGGATTCACCACTAGATGGAGGCACAAATTTTGTGGGAGAGAATGACATCACATTGAGCATAACAGAGGATTGATGAACATGGCCAAGAAGTAAAGAGAGGTTGTATGCAAGTTTGAGCAGAGGATGGGTGTTAGAGGAGGAGCACAAAAGGGGAGAAAAGCTCAAATTGAAAGCTAAAGTATGTAGGTATGTGAGAGCTGAGGAAGGTCAATTGAGGACCTAGTTTTGTAAATTTGATCACCATTTGTGCTATGATAAATTTAATTAATAAAAATCAATTTCATTGACTGCAATTCTATCTAGTTTTTTGGGCAGAATATTGCTCATGTAAAAGTGAATTGGATATTGAGAACATTTGTGGAATTAGCTTTGTGAGTTTTGTTGATCTAGACAGAGCATTTCTATTTTGTAATCTTGTGAGTGATTTGTTGTATTTGGCGGAGGTGAGTTTCCCTCTGCATCAAAGGTGTAGGAAAATCCTAGGAATATAGGAAAATAAATATCCCAACTAGGAAATAAAAACCTACACTAACACCCCCTTAAGCACAACTTAGGTGGGTAAAAAGATGGGTCTCGAAAAATCAAGCTTGATGAGGTACCCATGTACATAAAAATCCCCCTCAAAGAGAAGAAGCCCCCCAAAAGAGAGAGGATAACCCTCGCAAATAAAGAGAGAATGGACCCCCTAGAGTAGAGAGAGTCAGGACTCCAAGTGAGGATGAAGCCCCCAGAAGATGAAGCTTCCCACACCCCCAACAAAGCTCACAAATGATGTAATGTCCCACATTTAGCCCATATGATCAGTTGATGGAGATTAACCTATTATCAGACTCCCGTAGGCTAATGACAGTGGTTAGGGGGTCTAATTGGAGACTTATTATTTATAGTAAGTTAGGTTGGAGCGACTTGCTATTTATAGTAGGGCAGATGCAGAGGATCCTAGCACAAGATTGATGGTCTCGAGATACTCGAAGATTTGTTTGTCAAAATATAAGTTAAATTGATTTAACTTATAATATTTAAAGGGGCAAAAAGTGACTTTAAGTTGTAATGTGACTTCACTTTATTAAAATAAGTTATAACTTGAAGTAGGAGTTGGGCGCCCTCATGTGAGATATAAGGGACTTAAATAAGTCATAAAATAAAATAATAAAATACTCCTCTTCTTGGGTGTTGGGAAAACAGGGCAAATAAAAGGGCAAAGTGAAGCTCATTTGAATGATGGATGGATTATTATTCACTCTCTTGGTTTTGATATTCTCGTGCATTCTTGGAGCTTGAAGAGCTTTGAGGGTTTGGACCAAACTTGTTGAGACGAAAACCTCTGCAAGATTGCCTTCTTCCTGTGTGAAAGACCACATCAGGGAGGAATATTGGAGGCTTCACACAGGAGCTTCATCTGAGCTTTCGTTTGAATCATTATGATCAAGTTTTGAACAAATAAAGAATATCTTTCATACAGATTTGTGTTGAAGACTAAGGGTAAGGAAACTAGTGCAGACTTAAGGTGTTTAATGACTATTTTTATCCTCTTTGCTTGGTCATACTAGCTCTCAGGCTGGCCATACTATCATGGTTGCTAGTTGCACTTACATATCTTCATTTTGTGGTGTTTGAGGACTATTTTGAGCCTACTTCCAAGGCATTTGAGGACATAGAAGGAAAACAAAGATTTTTGAGGATTTGCAGCACAGATATCACCGTTTGTTGGTTGTGTATACTTCAACACAAGCCATACTAAGGCTGACCAGAGACATGTGGCATTCTGAGCATTCAAAATGTGCATTTTGGGGTTCATTTGCTTGTGAAAGGATCGCCTCAACACTTCAATACAATTGTTGTTCATTGTTAGACCAAACTTCATCATTTATAGGCATTTAGAGTGGATTTCTGTCAGCTTGTATTGTTGGTGCACTCTCAGCATATGTATGAAGTTGTGAAACTCAACATGGGTATGTACTTGTAATTCATATTTTGGCATAATACAATCTGTGTGTTCGATAGTTTGCTTATATCTACTCTAGATTTTCTGGGTTTTGTTTATATGCATCATATTCTATGTTTTTAATGGAAAAACCAAACATGCAAAAATACACATAAAACCCTAAAACAAAACAACATTCAAGAAGGCAAAAAACTTGGAACAAAAAACCCTATCCGACAGTGTATGTTACAGTGGTATAAGAGCAGTGTCTCCTGCCATCCTATGGGGTTAGATATAGACATGCAGAGAGGATACTAAGGCATGCAAACAAGTAGAAGAAGATATTATCTCAAAAGAAACAGGTCACAGCCAGAACTCAAGGTACCATAGATAGAACCAAAACTCGAAGTACCATAGATAGATCCCTTTTTAGGTGAGATTGAGGTGCCGGTTGAGGAAATGGGCGCAAGAGAGAATGAAGAACCTACTTTGCGAGATATTCTGAACTCGTTGGCTAGGGGTCAGTGGGATATAGAGAGGAGTTTTACTCAGATGAATGAGATGATGCGAGATTCACAAACAGAACTGGCTCAGATCCTTACCCAGTTGATACCTCCTGATGCTAGGGACAATAACAACAATAACAATAATGGAAGGAACCAGAATAACTTTGGGGACAGGAACAAAGTTAATAATGGAGGTGACAAACACAATGGTGATAGGCACAGAGACAAGGATGATGAAGGTGAAGCATCAGTCACTAACATGAGAGCTTCCCAGTTGACAATAGGTGACAGACTGGGTATACCTATTTTTGCACCCAGGAACAATGTTCCTGAATAGGAGGCTACACAAATTAAGTTCTAGGATGAGATTCTGAGAAATTGGCAGGATTCCAATGATGAATTTAGAGTTGAGATGACTTTCAGAGAGTATTTTGATCTTAGGATGAAACACAGAGCCCACAAGGGAAATAGACAGCACAATCAGGAGCTCCAAAAGAAAGTTAGCAAAATGACTTTGTCTTATTTCAATGGTTTAGGGAAAACTGCTGCTAGAGTGTGGGTCCAGAAGTTGGACAACTATTTACAGATCAAGCCCATGCCTGAAACTGATGCAATCACTTATGCAGCTTTACAATTTGAAGGCAACAGTCATAAATGGTGGAGTAATGGTAAGGTCACATTGGATCATGATTAGATCACTTTGTATGTTGAGTTTACTGCCAGATTGATCGATAGATTCGATAAGAAAGATCTAGAGATGCAATTTAAGGAGTTAGCTCAACTTAGGCAAGTGGGCTCAGTGGATGATTACATCTTAGAGTTTCAAGACCTATCTGTTATGGTCTCTGATATCTCAGAGCGCAGATTGATGATGCTATTCATAGATAGGCTATTCGATCCTTTGCGTGCTTGGATAAAGGGTTTATATCCATCATCTTTACAGAAGGCCATGAAGAAGACCCGTGACATGGAGTCCTCGACATGGAGGAGAATATTTGAATCAAAGGGTTTTCAATATAGGAGAGACAAGGAGAAAGATAGGAAACCTTTTCAAAAGGACACAAGCCAGCCCAAGGAGAAAACAAACCAGTTAACTGATGACCAATTGAATGAGTACAGGAGGAAAAAACTTTGATTTCATTGTAAGGAACCATGGGACCCTTCACATAGATTCCTTAATAAGGCAAAGGCAAAGTTAATAGAGTACTATTCAGCTGAGGAGTCACATTCAGACGCATCGGACCAGCCATCAGACAAGGAAGATAGTGGAGATGAGAGTGCCTCACACCATAGCAGTGATAGTGATGGGACATTGGCACAACTTTCTAGCATTTAGAAAGTTTGTTCCTTTAGAGTTAGAGGAGTCCTTGGGGGTCAGCGCATCATCACCCTGATAGATATAGGTGCCACATAATTTCATTGATGAGGGGTTGGTGGCTAGACGAGAACGTAAGGTAGAAGAGTTTGAAGGGTTCAAGGTAATGGTAGATGATGGCTTCAAACTCATATGCAATCGAAAGATTTCTGGTTTGAGCATTCAGATGGGGGAGTATGAGCTCATAGATGATTTTAATGTCGTTGGTATAGGAGATACAAATGTGGTACTAGGCATGCATTGGTTGATGACACTTGGGGAGTTCACTATGAACCTAAATAGAATGGAAATGAAGTTTCAATCCAATGAGAAGAAAATAGTGCTCAGAGCAGTATCAGATGGAGGACCCCAAGTAGTTTCTCTTAAGAGGATGGAGAGAATGTTGTGTCATGACCAGGTAGAGTGGGCAGCAGAGTGTTTGATTATGCTAGAGGTTCCACAACAACAGAAGAGCAATTATCACCCGGACATACAAAATCTATTAACCAAACATAGTAAGGTGTTTGTTACTACACCTCTAGGAGTACCACCAGATAGAGGCATTGAGCATGTTATTGAGCTCGAGGACAAGACTAAGGTTGTGATGATTACACCCTATTGTCATCCTAAGAGGCTCAAGGATGAGATAGAAAAAACCATCAAGGAACTGTTGGAAATGGGACACATCCCAGGAAGCAGCTAAGAAAGTTTGTATTGATTTTCTTTGATGACATCTTGATATTCAATAGGACTTGGGAGGAGCACATGGAACATGTGGAGGAAGTTCTGAGCGTCATTGAGAGTGAGTCCCTCTATTCCAAGGAGTCCAAGTGTGACTTCAGCATGACAGAGATTTTATATCTTGGTCACATTATTAGTGTGGATGGTGTGAGAGTTGATCCAGAGAAGCTCAAAGCAATCATTGAATGGCCTCCACCGACGAATCTCACTTAGCTTAAGGGGTCCTTGGGTTGTACAGATTTTATAGGAGGTTTGTAAAAGGCTTCTCACAAATAGCAGCACCATTGACAGACCTGATTAAGAAAAGAGCCCTTGTGTGGATAGATACAGCTCAACACTGTGCTTTGACCACTTCAAGCACTTGATGTCTACCTGCCCAGTGTTGGCAATCCCCGACTTCTCCAAACCTTTTGAGTTGGAGTGTGATGCCTCAGGAGAGGGGATAGGGGCAGTTTTGATGTAGGAGAAACACCCAATTGCATTCGAGAGCAGAAAGCTTAGGGGTGTGGAGAAGAGCTACTCGATGTATGACTGAGAAATGTTGGCCATAATGCATGCATTGGTCAAATTCAGACCTTATTTGGTGGGCAGGAAGTTTATCATCAAGACAAATCATAACAACATCAAATATTTCATGAACTAGAAGGATTTGAATGATCGACAACAGAAGTGTGTGAGTAGGCTTCAGGCCTACGATTTTGACATTGAGTATGTTAAGGGCAAAAAGAATGTAGTTGTAGATGCTCTATCGAGGAGAACCCACTTATACTTTCTGGGAGAGATATCTACTGATTGGAAAGAGATGATTTCAACAGAGTATGCTAATGACTCTTGGGCAACAGGAGTCATTGAGGGCATTGTTCAGGATGACAAGTATTCTGTGGTGAGTGATTTGATCATATATAAGGACAAGATATTTTTGGTGCCTAATTCTCAATTTAAGATCAAGATTTTGAGGACTTTTAATGATACACCCATGGTTGGCCATCTCGGGTTCTTCAAAACATACAGACAAATTCAAGAGAGATTTACATCGAAAGGACTTAAGAATGAGGTCCTTAAGTATGTTCGTGAATGCTCCATATGTCAACAAAATAAGAATGAACATACTTATCCAGCAGGTTTATTGTAGCGACTACCAATTCCCAATCAAAAGTGGGAATATATCTCCATGGACTTCATCATAGGGCTACCTAAGGTTTAGGGGAAGGATTGTATCAATGTGGTGGTCAATAGACTCACCAAATTTGCACATTTCTTCGCCATTTCAGCGACATACACAGCTGTACAGGTGGCTGATTTTTTCTTCAGGGAGATATTCAGACTTCATGGGATACCTAAGGACATAGTAAGTGACAGGGACAGTAAGTTCCTGAGTTTGTTTTGGCAGGAGTTGTTTAGGTTATGTGGCATTGAACTAACTCCCAGCACCAGTTACCACCCATAGACTGATGGCCAGACATAGATAGTAAACAAATGGGTGGAAGGGAATCTTTGAAATTATGTATTGGGGCAGCAGAAGGCTTGGATTAGATGGTTGCACTCGGGGGAGTACTATTACAATACAACTTATCACATGTCGATCAGGATGACTCCATTCAGGGATTTGTATGGTTATGATGCCCCATGCTTCATAGATTTACTACTTGGTGATAACAGAGTGCCAAAGGCAAAAGATCTATTGCAGGAGAGACAAGACATAATGAAAGAGCTCAAGGAGAACATGTAGCAGGCATAAGATCAACAAAAGCTCTATGGTGATTAGCACCGAGTAGAGAGGAACTTTGAGGCTAGAGACATGGTGTACTCGAGGCTCCAACCCTACAGGCAGTCCACTCTAATAAGGAGTGGAGCAGAAAAATTGAAACCCAGGTTCTATGGTCTGTTCAGAGTAGCTAGGAGAGTGGGAGAGGTAGCCTATGAGCTTGAGCTACCTGCAGATAGTCGAGTGCATAACGTGTTCCATGTTTCTAGACTCAGGAAAGCACTTGGCCACAATGTGATACCTTCAGCTGAGCTTCCAACATTAGACATGGAGGGGAAGCTAATATTGGTTTTAGAAGCTATCATAGATACACGGGAGAGGAACCTTAGGAGGCGAATCATTAAGGAGTACCTGGTAAAATGGAAGAACTTATCAGTTGAGGATGCGACATGGGAGAGTGAGCATATACTTTAGCATTCTGAGCTGAGATTGCTTGAGGAAAAGCAATCTTGGGGAGGGCAGACTGTAATGTCCCCCATTTAGCCCATATGATCAGTTGATGGACATTAGCCTATCATCGGACTCCCGTAGGCTAATGACAGTGGTTAGGGGGTCTAATTGGAGACTTACTATTTATAGTAAGTTAGGTTGGAGTGACTTACTATTTATAGCAGGGCAGATATAGAGGATCCTAGCACGAGATTGATGGTCTCGAGATATTCGAAGCTTTGTTTGTCAAAATATAAGTTAAATGGAAGATTTAACTTATAGTATTTAAAGGGGCAAAAAGTGACTTTAAGTTGTAATGTGACTTTACTTTATTAAAATAAGTTATAACTTAAAGTAGTAGTTGGGCGCCCTCATGGGATATATAAGGGACTTAAATAAGTCATAAATAAAATAATAAAATACTCCTCTTCTTGGGCATTGGTAAAAGAGGAGAAATAAAAGGGCAAAGTGAAGCTCATCTGCATGATGGATGGATTATTATTCACTCTCTTGATTTTGATATTCTTGTGCATTTTGGAGATTGAAGAGCTTTGAGGGTTTGGATCAAACTTGTTGAGACAAAACCCTCTAGAAGATCGCCTTCTTCATGTGTGAAAGACCACATCAGGGAGGAATATTGGAGGCTTCACATAGGAGCTTCATCTTAGCTTTCGTTTGAATCATTTTGATCAAGTTTTGAGCAAATAAAGAATATCTTTCATACAGATTTGTGTTGAAGATTGAGGGTAAGGAAACCAGTGCAGACTTAAGGTGTTTAATGACTATTTTTATCCTCTTTGCTTGGTCGTACTAGCTCCCAGGCTGGCCGTACTATCATGGCTACTGGTTGCACTTACATATCTTCATTTTGTGGTGTTTGAGGACTGTTTTGAGCCTATTTCTAAGGTGTTTGAGGACACAAAAAGACAACAGATATTTCTAAGGATTTGCACCACATATATCACCATTTGTTGGTTGTGTATACTTTAGCACAGGCCATACTAAGGCTTACCAGAGACGTGTGGCATTCTGAGCATTAAAAATGTGCATTTGGGGGTTGTTTTGCTTGTGAAAGGATCGCCTCAACACTTCAATACCATTGTTGTTCATTGTTAGACCAGACTTCATCATTTATAAGTGTTTGGAGTGGATTTCTGTCGGCTTATATTGCTGGTGCACTCTCAGCATATGTATGAAGTTGTGAAACTCAACATGGGTATGTACTTGTAATTCATATTTTGGCATAATACAATCTGGGTCTTCGATATTTTGCTTATATCTACTCTAGATTTTTTGGGTTTTGTTTATATGCATCATATTCTATGTTTTCAATGCAAAAACCAAACATGCAAAAATACACAAAACCCTAAAACACAACAACATTCAGAAAGGCAAAAAACTTGGCACAAAAAACCCTATCTGATAGTGTATGTTACAAATGAAGGAACTTGGTCTTAGTGAAGATATCAACAACCTGCTTGGAAGTCAGACAGTAGCAAAGTTCAATGATGTGGCCATGGATGAGATTCCAGATGTAGTGCATGTGGACCTTAATGTGTTTGGTCTGTTGATGATGGACCTGATTCTATGAGATCTGAATGGTACTTTGGCTGTCACAAAATATGATGGATGACTGTCTGATCTGGACACTGTTGTGTGGTTACACAACACGCCCCATTTTGCCTTAGCAAAACAAGGACCCAACCTTTTTTTGGTTTTCCCTTGCTTTTCTTGCTTTGGGTGATATGGTAAAAGTCAAGTGATAGATGCAAAAGGATATCACCCCTGGGTATGCATAGACCTCATAAAAGTATGTTAAATGTTGAAGTCATTTTCTGTCATCATGAACCCCATAATGTGGAAGAGTGCAAAATTCTGAGCAGATTTGCCTTTTGGATCACCTTGAAATTCCTTAAGGGTAAGAAGTTATGTTCGGTCAAAGTTTGGTCAAACAAGATATTCCTGGAGAGTATCACATCCCCTAATATCCCTGATATTCATGAATATCCCTGATATATGTTTTAATGAAGAGAAACCTAATATCCGCATATTTGATAATATGCAG
This sequence comes from Cunninghamia lanceolata, assembly GCA_027924645.1. Lineage (NCBI taxonomy): Eukaryota > Viridiplantae > Streptophyta > Pinopsida > Cupressales > Cupressaceae > Cunninghamia > Cunninghamia lanceolata. The sequence continues at coordinate 7,878,022 of BSBN01000438.1, forward strand.
ACGTCAAATTTAAACGCGAGAGATCATCTACCCGTCAAGTACCTGCACACATCCAAGGAGGGTCATATTTCTTAATATCCTTGATATTCATTAATATGCGGATCACCTTTGGATATAACCTAAACACTCAACATCGGCATCATCCTTAATATCCGTCATATTAGTTAAGATCCTTGATCTTCCTTAATATGACGATGATGTCATATCCCAAGCGGATTTGAAATATTAACGATGCTGATGATGTCATCCTGATCTTCGAATGTGGGGGATGCTTTATGAAACTAGGATCCCTGATATTCCTTAATACACTCATACCCACACTTGAGGCATGTAACACATGGATCCTTGAAAACCAATAGGAAGCTGCCACGTGGTAAGCTAACCCGATCATGTTAGCACCTTACATTATCACGATTGTTAAATAGGGGTATGATGACCTGATTTTAGTCATCGGTCAACAATGGGTCATCTTCATGATGACCTCATCATCATATTCCCAGATATCAGTCATAGTTCTTAATATCCTTGATATCTATGAATATGTAGCCCCGCATTAAAAACTAGTCTAATGGTGGTCGAACCTTCAAAATTTTGAATAATCACCCGCCACCTGTTAACATCTCCAGCACGGAGGTGTCGATCAACGGATGCCAACAGAGTGACATTAATCACACCCTTATTTGCCGTTTCTTTTGATTAAAAGTAGGGATTTAAGCTCATTTTTGAATTTATCACGCATCTAAGCGAAATTATAGAGTTACTGTGCGATTAAGGCTAGATTACTGCAACTTGTGAGAGCAACAAAACGGGTGCAGATTCGAACAACAAACGGACGAAAGTATCTATAGGGTGAACGTGTGCAGTCAGAAATCAATTGAATAGTAAAAAGGGTAGCGGATATCAGGTATGTAACAGCAAAACCGTCTTTTGTTGTTTATGGATAAAATAAATAGGTAAAATTGTTTTTGCAATAGTAAATTGATGTAATGATTCATGAAATGTATTGAATGAAAATCAAAATATCAAGATATTCATGTTATCGTTAAATTGTATAATCATATGATATGTTAGGGTAAGAAATGCATGTGCTTATTGCAAGATTCAATGGCGCTTTGTAAAAATAGGTCAAATGCAAAATTCCTAAAACCTATGTGCATACAACTAGAGGGAATTACATTCAGATATGGTCAAATAAACGACACTCATCCAGGGAATATTGATCTGGATGAATGGACAACAAGGTCAAAATAAGGAAGCGGAGAACCCCTGCTTATGAACATTTACAGCTCAGGCATGTACCATGCAGGAGGGTTTCCTTATGCAATGGGGCCACTAAGCTGGTAGTGGAACATGCAAGTAACAATAATACCAACACCAGGAAGGTAGAGAAGCATGGTTGGGTATATGTAGACTTTTCAGTCGAAGGCATTACTGCAGCCTTCAATTTGCCCAAAGGATCTCAAGTATGTAGAATAAACTTGGAGAAATTAGAAAAGAAGTACAATAAAACCAAGAAGGATTGCAGAAAAATCATGTACTCCTAGAGAGCCAATGACAACACATATAAGGTTGCTGCAAAGTTACCTATGCATCTCTACAAGTTTGATTTTGTACTTGAATTTCAATAAATGATAGTGATGCTTAGCTGCATGACAAGAAAACCAAATGCTGGAACTTTTGAAAATTGGATGTATGGGCTCATGAGAATGATGGCAGATACAAATGAAAAACCCTAGTGGGCCAGGATCATAAGTGATAGCCTGAATGAAGGAATGAGAAGGTTGGGAGGAAAGGCCAACATGTTCCATATGACCTCTTATGTAAACATATGGGATCACTATCCACAGATGAAACAAAGGGATTCTCTCCAACACTACTGGATAGTAAATGATTCATTTTCTATGCATTTAGTAAGGACTATGGAAGAAGACAGAGATAAGAGATTGAGCATGGAGGCTCAAGCCATGATATACAAGCATGGGGCTTGGTTTATCCAATTCCCCACATTCACATATATGAGGATAGAGGGTTTTACTAGGCAACCTCTCATGTTGCCAAGATATCTGAATGACAAGGTCATCCTGATGGAGCTAGCCCGGCAAATATTGCCTTCATTTGAGGCCTATATGGAGAAAGGCAAGATACCTAATATTTTATTCCCAATAATGATGGGATGGTACATGTGCCCCGACAAGGAAAGTGTCAAGGAGGCAATAGGGGGACTGCAGTTGATGTCATTATAGCCTTTCTCACTATCTAGGCCATATGACCCATATGGTAGGATGCAATCACTGTACAAGAAATCGATGCATCAGATGCGCCTTGAAGACTATTGGGTTGATTGTGATGATGAAGTGGAAGTGAGGAGGGGCTTCCAAAGACTTACTTTGAAACAGATCCATACATTGGACTACATATCAGTGCCAGTGCAACTACATGAAGATGATGGGAACATCATGTCTCAAGAATATGAAACCAAGAAAATATATAATGAGACTATATCCTCCCCTAACTGGAATCAGCCAGAAGAGACCTCACTAGAGCAGATAACACAAAGGGTTATATCATTAACCGAGGACTGGGTGGAGGCAAAGGTTACAAAGCTAAAGAAGAAGGGGATGGCTCTCATGGTTGATAAGAAGAGGAAAATACAGGAATTAATAGATAAGGAATACGATGATTTCCTCAAAGAAAAGAGAGCATCCAAGGGAGAGAGGCAACAAAGTAAATCTAAAAAGGGAAACCAAGCTGGTGGGGTGACAATCATTTGTTAGCTTGAACCTAAGGAAGATATAGCTTAAATCTCTGCTGCAACCACCTCCCATGCACCTACAAAGAAGCAAAAACCTACTCCTGTTGTTATAGAAGAAGAAGGAAGCACTGATGATGATGATCTCTTGATAAGCAGGAAAAAGAAGAAAATTCAGGAGACACCCCAGAAGCAAGCATCTGCAATGAGGGGAACAATAGAAAAGAACCCCACCATCATACTGAAAGGAGTAGGTGGTGAGGGAATCAAAATAACTTTGTAGCATGAAGTTCCTATTCTTGACATAGTGCATTTCAAGATAGAAATGACAGAAGAGCAGAGAAAAGAAAGGCAGAATAGGAGGGATGATGTGCCTTTTCCATTGGACGAAAGAGTAGAATTATCAGATGATCATATTGTGAATGAGGTATCTACTAGTCCTATGGAGGCACTAGTAAACAATACCAAGATGACCCCTCTTGGTACTCCTATAGTACAAGAGAAGGTTGGAGAAGATGAGACAGTAGAGGGTAATCCTGAGATGATAGCACAACTAATTGGTCTGGCAGGATTAGTGGATCAGGTTACCAGCCCAACTGCAATAGACTTGGCATATCAGGGTGAAGACAACCAAAATAAGGATAAGGACATCACTCCAGAACAAAAGAAATTAGAAGTTAATGTACAAATGGAGGATGAAGGGGTAGCTGACCAGAAGGATGATCGGGATAATGAGTAGATACCTGAGAGGGAACCAGACAAAATGGAGATAGATAAACCCCAAAGTCCTAATGAAGCAAATGTATCAAAGGATGGGGGATAAAGCTCTTAGATGGGTGGTGACCAAGAAAAGAAAGAAGATGTGGATGAAGAAAGTCACAAAGATCATGAAGGAATGACAGAACAGAGCAATCCTGATGTTCATGTAGATCCACCATCACAAGGAGAGCAGGATGAAGTTGAAGAAGGTACACAAGAAGTCCTACTCATGAGGAAGAGCATGAAGAGGAAGTACATGATGAACAAGAAGATCACTCACCACCAAGGGTGGAGCAAAACATGGAATCACAGAATGTTCAAATTGGACATTCAGATCAGCAAGTGCCCACTGATGAAGTGCCATATTGGCTGCAACAGGAGGTACATGTACATCCACCTAATGTTGCACCAAAATTTGATATTGCTTCATTATTTACGGCCAATACAGTTAAACCAAAGAGAAGGGCTAGGGCCACCTCAGCCATGAAGAGAGACTCAACAATAGGTAGGAGAACAACTGAAATAGCTATACCTATGGTAGCCAAAGCCAAAGGAGAGATAAGTGTTAATGAGTTTCAAATGACCACTATTGATTTGGGCTTTGCTACAGAGGAACAAGAGGGCCAAGAGGCCAAGGACACAATTTATTCTTTATTGAAGAGTGTAGAAAGAGAGAAGAATAAAAATAAGGTGCACAAGGGACACATTGCCCAACTGCACACATTCATAAAGGGGTTGATAGATCCTAATAATATGCCAGTCATCACTTCTGTCCCACTAACCATTATATCACAGGGTGAGATGACTGGACTGGATATCACGAAACATAAAGCACATATGATGGACAATTGGTTTATCCAATTCATTGTAGAGGCAGAGAAGGTGATAGAGACCTCTCTCAATAATTGGAACTTGCTCAGCACATTGAAGAGCAAGGGGGATAAATTACAAAAGGAAGTTGGGCAGAGATCAATCAAATTTGAGAAACATCTGACTGCCCTGTTAGAAATGAAGCACATAGATGCCAATGTTCTAGTTTCCAATAAAATATTAAACAACCAGACATCCAAGTTGTTAAACATATGGTATGAAGATACCAAGTTTGAGAGTGATGTACTTAAGAAGTGCAATGCAAAGCTAAGGGATATCAGTGTCAGATTGCACAAACTCCTATCTGATGAGGCAGAAATTTTAGAGGCTCTCAAAGAGGTGGTGGAAGGGAAGATTGAAAATCAAGATAAAGACTTTGCAATTAAAGCCTTCCAGGACAATTTCAAACTTGCTGCAGATGACCCCCTAAATCATCTACCAGAGGATACAATTAATAAAGCCATGAGGATGAAGGCAAAAGTGGAAAAGTATAATGCGATGTTGAATAGCAAAAATAATAAATGGTCTGCATTACAAACACAACTAAAATCACAAGAACATGTAGTCAAGAAAGCCAAAGTCTAGGATGGAGGGGAGATTGAAAAGGTAGTGCAAGTATATGAACCCATCAGGGGACAGATAAGTGTGCCTGCAGAAGAAGAAAACTTATCTACTGATGAGGAAGATGAAGAATAGACATGATGCACATAATCATGTGCATAATATGATACTAGATGGTTGCCAATTGGCAACCTGTGCCACGTGTACCGTTGACTTAGTCAAGGAGCAATGTGAACCGTTGATCTTAATTGATAAATCTTGATAATATGATCTTTGTAACCGTCTCCTCCCCTTATTATATAAAAGGGAGATGGAGTGCATTTTTTAATCATTCGAAACTTAATTGAGATTAGATTGTTGAAGCATCAAGACTAATTCTCAAAGTTGATTGTAAATGTACATGTCTTTTGCATACTTAATGAAGAAGAAGCTCTAGATTACATACAATCGTAAACTTTGAGTAATTTGTGAATGAATTCTTGACTTGTACTTTTGATTTGCTGTGTCCCTTGGAGTGCAATTCATATTGTGCATGTTGCTTTCATTCCTTTTCCATCGAAGTTAGCATCAACCATACCTAGCTGTGGAACATCCTGGTGACCCTATGGTTTGATTTCCTTCTCTTCATGACAATATCTGAAATGTATGTGGACTAATAGCTAAAGATTCAACCATTTTAGTAAAGTTTAGCAAGTATTCATTACAATTTTTTTGATTTCATTTAAAGTCATCATCATAATTGCGAATTCATAAAAAATATAAAGCAAATACAGTGAAATATGCTGATATCTCGAGGAAAATTGAATATTCATAGCATATTTGAGTTAAAAAGCATGTATAGTTGAAAATACCATGCAAATACATACAACAATCATGCAAATATCTGCCTATAAGCACATTATTTAGATAAATTCATAGTACAGAGGTGAAAATTAGTCAATAACAGTTGATGATCAGAAGAATTGATCAAACTTACGAAATATCTTCATCATTTGTTAAATACAGTAGGATTAACCTTGTCTATAGAAAGATTTACAAAAAGCAGGTGAAAAACTAAATGTTCAGAGATTAGTTCTTGGAATTAGAAATGTAAGGTCCCTTGAATGGAAAACAACAAGGCACATCAAACCAATGAGCAACATCAGTAGATTATGAACTAATCCACGGAGACTTGGGATCATGAATTCTTTGAATTCATCATATCTTTCAAGATGATAAAGGTTTGATTTGTAATTCTTTATCTATGTGTGTTTGTGACTAACATCATAACCAACAGATACCAAACTCAACGAGAAGATTCTAAAGCTAGATGGCCTCAGTAGCAGCATTCATAGCCCCCGATACTTGGCCTCAGTAGAAGATAGAGCAATAGCAGATTGCTTCTTGCTCGACTAACAAATATTACCTGAACCAAGTGAGAAGCTATAACTTGAAGTAGACTTGTGATCCTGAGAATCGCCTGCCCAATCTAAATCTGTATAGGCGACCAAGTCAAGATCAATGCCCACTGCGTAGTGAATCCCAAAACCATGAGTACCCTGAATGTAGTGAAGGATCTACTTGGTTGTTTTCCAGTGCAGGTCATGGGGTTCCTACATGAATTGAGAAACCATGCCTACAACATATGAAATGTCGGGTCTTGTCTGAGTCAGATAAATGAGACTCCCAACAAGCTATCGATACAAAGTGCCATTAACAAATGGTGAAGAACACTGAGCCTCAAGTTTGACTCTAGAAAGAAAGGGAGTCGGAGCAGACTTATAGTCAGCCATATGAAACCATGAGAGAAAATCTAGAGCATACTTGGACTGTGTGATGGTGATCCCAGAACTAGACTAGTAGATCTCAATCTTGAGAAAATAATGCAACAAGCCCAAGTCAATCATCAAAAACTTGTCATGAAGGGCAGTTTTGACTACCCCAATGGTGGATGAAAAATTCCCTGTGATCAAGTCATCAACATACAGAACTAGAAATAGAAGTGAATCATCGTGATGTAAAATATAGACATTGGGATCAGAATGGCACCGATTGAACCTGATTGACAGAAGGAAGGGGTCCATCTTGGCATACTAGGTCTGAGGAGCTTGTTTGAGGCCATAGAGGGACTTCTGAAGGTGACACACAAATAAAGAACCTTGAACGAAACCCTATGGCTACTCCATGTGGATCTCTTCCTGAAGGTCACTTTGAAGAAAAGCACTCTTCACATCCATCTGGTGTATTTCCCAATGATTGGCTACAACAATGGCAAGAATAAGTCAAATGGAATTCATTCTGGCAATTGGCACAAAAGTTTCATAGTAGTCAATCCCATGAACCTGGGAGAATCCTTTTGCAACAAGGGAAGCCTTATGCTTATCAACTGACCCATCTGCTGTAAACTTTGTCTGATAGATCCACTTACATCGAACAAGTTTTCTTCCCTTAGGAAGAGGGACAAGATCCCAAGTGTGGTTCCTCAACAAGGAACTATACTCCTCTTACATAGTTGTATCCCACTCAAGAATTCCATAAGCCTCTCAAAAGGACTATGTATCAGAGGTAGTAGCAATGAAGACATGTGGAACATCCTGGAACTAGGAACAAGTCCGCCTAGTGTTTGATGGATCCCCAACCCAATCGCTTGTAGACTGCAAGGTTTGTCTAGCCCAAAGCAGACCATAAGTCGAAGAATGTGGAGGAGAATTATCACCCTCTAAATGATGACTAGGAGAGGAAGGAGGGGAATCCTTTGAATCACTCTTAGCATCAAAAGTTGAGGTAGAAGGTGTTGCAAGTATGTGCCTAACTGGTGTTGTCATTGATGTCAACATATCTATGTTGCCATTGATGTCAACTGTACTTTTAATTTGATAAGTTAGATGCTTTGTATTGGCCCATTGAAGAGTTGGAGAAAATGAGTAAGTGATCTAGATACTGAGTTTCCAAGTACTTTTGAGAAAATTTGCTCCTCCGGTAGAAACAATGTTAGGAAGAGTATCTTTGTTTACTGAAGAACAGTCTGGCAGATTGCTCCACATTTCTAGTAGAATGAATATCTTTGTTTGTGGATTGGAAGTTATTTAGAGGCATGTCTGAAGATGCTATATCTCAAATTTGAGCCTCCGGTATGAAGATCTCAGTGAGTTATGTTCACTAGAATAAAAGTTGTTTTCCTGAGTATTCACTAGTGATAGGGAGAAGGTATTTTGCTCCGCATTCCTTCGCATTGAAGTTTTATGATTTGCGGTTCTATAGTTAAGTCTGGAATGATGATAAGTGCCTTCAACTCCAATGGTTCGTGATTTGGCGGTCCGCAAGCTGTCTTCTCTTTATGACAGTGGCTGGCAGTGTTGTTCTTGTGCTCTGATTTGAAGAATCTTCTTGACAAAGTGGTTAGAGATCATGCAGTTGTTCCTGGTGATTACAATGCGCTTGTGGATGTCTCAAGATCGTGTTCCTACCTTTGGTTTGGTTCGCAAAGAGAAATTTGGATCGTGGATAAAGTATGTTCTTTGAAGACCTAGTGTTAACACCAGTCTTGGCCGACTTGGTTGTCTTCACTTCTTGCAGAGATGCATTGAATATTAGGGAAGTGTGTCGTGGCGTGGAAGATTGCATTTGATTCCTAGCTAAGGCATAACGTGATCCACATACATCTTTACCTCAGCAAATCTTGTTTAGGTCTAGACCTATTTCTTTGTATTATTGTAATGTCGACCTTGGAGAATGTTCCAATGGTTGATGAATGTAATGTCGACCTTGATGTACATTCCAAATTTGATGAATTGTATAATAACATTAAATGAAGTTTCAAAAAATGTCCTTGAGCAGAAATGAAGAGATAAGAGTGAAGGTGTAAAAGAGCAGAGCAGAGGAGTTATACTGTGCTTCAATGGAATTGAACCTAGACATGGAGTAGATGCTACCAAATCAGTTCACCATCTTTTGGCAGTGAGCCACCTCTTGGCAGTGAGTCGTCCTTGGCAGTGAATCATCCTTAGCAGAGTCATTCTTGGTAGTGAGCCTCAACTTTTGTAGTGAGCAATTCGGGTAGTGAGTCTCTATTTTTCAGTATTGCTATGACTTATATATCTTGTGGGCTAACACTCACCATGGTTTTTCCCTTATAGGGTTTTCCATGTAAAAATTTGGTGTCTCATGTGTTGAGCTTCTTATTTCATGCTTTCATGGTCAAATCTGAATAACAGTAAATAAGTGTTTGAAGAGTTGATGTTCATAATTGCTCAAAGTTTTAGGGACAACTGATTCACCCCCCCTCTTAGTTGTCTGGTGCATTTCAACAGAAGGATCCTCATCATCAAGAATCTACTCAGGTGAATCTGACTCATCAGAATATTTATCATGTAGCCCAAGTGACTCCAATGTCAAAGTAGGTGTCAGAGAAGTGATAGGAGTTGAGCTCGAAGAGCCTTCCTCAAACTAAACGCTCCTCTCAATGAACAACTCGTGTGTTGTAAGATGGAGCAACTGATAACTGTTGGGATAAGGTGCCATTAACCTTGTAAATCCCAATATTGTATTTATTCCATTTCTTATTTGTAATTTGTAATTACCCATAAGGGAATGAGGTAGTTTCACTGGCAGTGGTAATTCCAAAGTTATCAGAGGTAATTAAAGAGTGACATTTACGGTTGGCAATTGTAAAACTCAATAGTAAATGAGTGTAGGTGCCACCTTGGGAGAATGACATGCATCATAATGTTTGGTGGGTGCATGTAAAGAATCTATGACAGCTGCAAGTTGTCATAAGATTCTATGACACTATGACATATATGACATATATTCATTAGTTGTAAGTTGCTATGTTTAGCCCAAGGCACCCATCTTGGGAAGACACTCTTTGGTGGAATCTATGACGGTTATGATGCGTCATAAGATGTTAGAAGAGGCTAGATTTAGTCTTGGGGGCCCAACCTTGCGTGGCTATTTTTTGGACAAGTGGAAAGTTCTTGTAAGATGGCATTTAATGTTTACAGGTTGGAGATTCTCATGAGAGAGAAAGTGAATGCCTAGGGAGGTGTGAGAGCACTTCTATAAGTATTTTCTATTGTATTTGTTACTGCAATATAGGTTTTAAGTATTCAGGTGCTGTAGGAATGCTGTTGAAATGAAGACTGCTGAAGAGAGTTTTGTAGTTGATGTATTGTACAAACTTTTATAGATTAATACAAACTTGTGCCTCTTTCTTGGTGGATTTTTTACTTGAAAGGGTTTTCTCCACGTAAACGTGTCATTGTGTTTAGTTTTTCATGCTTGATATTTTTTCTATAGTGGGTTTTATGTTTTGATGCAATATCCATTGATAATACATCGATATAAGATCATTAAATATATTTGAATCAGATTTCCATTTTGAAGTAGTTGTGCTTTCATTTCTAACAATAACCCTTCACACCATTAGGATAACCTACAAATATGCAAGGCCTACTCTACGGATCCAAGGCCTTACATTTTTCTACAAAGATGTGGGCCCATGCAGGAGAACCAAAAATTTGAAAGTGCTTAACGAATGGTTTCTGATAGCTCCAAGCTTCAAAATGAGTGACTCCCTTCAAGGCTCAATGAGGAGCATAGTTCTAGATATAACAAGCACAATTAATGGCCTATGCCCAATAATGTGGTGCAAGAGATTTGGAGTTTATCATGCAATTTACCATTTCCTTCAAGGACCTATTCTTCCGTTCTGCAACACCATTCTGCTGAGGAGTGTATGGAACTGAATGAAAATATCATGGAACATGATCTCTTATTATATTCTTTGAATGAGATATTACAATGTAAATCCCAAAAGGGATATCAACAATAAAGGACTCTACATACATAGGTTGTAGATAATCTTCTTCCATCTTGGGTCTATCGATCATGATGACCCCTAATCTCAAACTTAGATCTATAGCAACTACTATCTTCTATTAGTTTGTTCTATATATTTCCCTAGATACTAACCTCCATTGACTTGATTCAATATCAGCAACTCCCATCAATCTAGGTACAAGAAGTAGTTATGATAATTAAATTGTTCATTGATCTTGCCAACCAACTATTTGACTGCGATATTTCATCTCCCTTCCATAACTAAACAAAACTAACACATCAATGGCATTTCATCTATCCACATGAAAGTGCATGTAAGTTCCAATGACTTCATAAATCATTGACCAAGTGAGTATGTCATCGTACAAGCTACATGAATGCATGAAAACATTTTTCAATGCATGACCTACAACACATATGTGCCTAGCACATAAACTCCAATATCCATGTAAAAGATCTTCTACACAAAGATTTATTGAGACTATACACTATTGTGCACATGTAAGGTTTGTGCAAGACACTTATTATTTTTCTCTATTTTTGGTGATAAGGGCTTCTCATGCACTCAGATACTCCTACACCAATTTAACTATTTTTCTTTTCATAATTATTGGGATTGTGTAGTGCATGTATGTGTTGAGTCATTTCCTATCTTCTGTATATTTTTTTCTTAACCGCTATCAAGTCTCTCCTTGAGAGTCTTTGGGAAACATTAATCCTAACCTGATTTATTATGATAATGAACCTTGGCACTCTTTCAATTTGTCCCTAAGATGATCTAGATTGTATAAACCCATGTTGATGTCTTATGTTATGGTCAGTGGCATAAAAAATTATTAAATCTTTTAAATGGTGGAGAATTAACTCATTACTATGGTGATGAACTTGACTAATAGTTTGGTATATGTGAAATGTAAATGAATGACATGACATTTAACTTGGAAATAAAGTTATTTTTTTCAAAAGTCTTTGGTGGAAAAACCACCACATGCATATTTGATAAGCAACACTTAATACAATCATTAATTGGCATTAAATAAGCCTTTATTCCTATTGAGTACTGTGAGGAAATTGGATTTGGGCTTGATATTATGTTGGAACCCCTTATTTTTGGCATTTTAGAGTGGTTTGTTGTCAAAGAAAAAACCCTACCAACAGTCCATCCACCTTGAGAGGAATCATGTTCACTTTTTCGTTAATGGAAAGTGCTTGTGAAGCTCATTTTCATGGAGAGTTTGGTACCTTATGATTAATGGAGGAGGACTGCAATGATTTGATAGTTTAATTTTTTTCCTTATTATGGCAAGAAGAGAGAAAAAAGAGAGGGAGAAAAGTTTTTATTTTATTTTTGGATCAATTGATTTGTGTAAGGGTATTTGACTTAGTAATTAGTTTTCTTTGTTGGTTGATATTATTTGTGATAAATGCATTTCCATTTCATTAGGTAAGGATAGTATCTACAATGCAACCTTGTTTTGCTTTGTCTTCCCTTTAACAAGAATCTATTTCTAATCAAATATATTTTTCTTATACCTTTTGAAGAAAAATAACATTTTTGTGCACTACAATGAAGACATAGATGAAGAGGATTTGATTTTATAGGTAGTCATATTTTTATTTTCAATCATTTTTAGATTTTGAGGAATTTGCATTTTTTTGTTTTAGATTGTGTTTATCGAAGGTAGTTTAGCTAAATGGTTTGAAAATATTTAGCATTAATCTATTATGGAAATTAATTTTTAGGACAACTTGAAGCATTGTTGTGTTCCCTTTCCATGGTGGTTTGAGGTTTAACCCAATCGTTTAAGGTATGCATATAGAAATTTAGGCTACCAAGGGTTGAATAACCTTGTTGAACCCCATTGCATAGATGCATACCCTGACATGACTTTGATTACTCCATCTCCTCTTTGTGATCTTTTATTGCTATATTGTATGGAATATTGAGTGACTAGGTCATGTATAGCCATAGGTTGTTTTTTGGAAACCTAATTTGTATATTTGTGTTATATGAGAGATTTTGACAAAGGATCTTTGAGTGAATTATTGTTGATGTAGATTATGGAGTATAAACTCAAAGCGCTTCCTTGCTATTAATATAAAGCCATAGACCTATAGCTCACATACCTTGTTCTATTTTTCTTTTATTTATACTAGAGTTTAATGGTTTACTATGAAATAAAAAAGAATTTTAAAGGGTAGCTTGAGGATGTATAGTTGTAACAATGACCTTGCTCTTTGGAATAGGATTCAATAGATATTGTCTCCTTAGGAATGTTCATAATAACTTATTTGATCACTCTTATCCCAAAATTTAGTTGTAAAATAATTTGTTTTATGCCATGAGTGTTATACCCTTGAAATTTTTTTTTTGGAATGTATCATTATCTTAATTATTGTTGCAATTAATTATTGAAGGTATTAAATTGCTTGAACTAATTGATAACACCTATTGTTACCTCTAACTAAATTAGAGAGTTATGAGTTCTTTCTCCTTTGTGACAATTCTTTAACTAGTATTCTCATGGTGTCCCTTCATTGTTTAACTATCTAGCATTTTCTTATGAATGTTATTGATGTGTATGAAGGCTGAAATGATCTAGACTTTTAGGTTAGTAGAACCCCGCAAGAGTTCTTAGGTTTGTTATATAAGAATGTGTTGAACTTCATAATCATTTGTCACTTATGGAAGAACTTGATCGTTCTTGAAAGTATGTTAAGTTTGTGATTCAAGGTTCAATTTTTATATAGTTCTAAATAAAATAAGGTAAAAGGGGTGTGCTTCTTATTTATAAGATACCCCTTTCTTTGTTAATGTTAGTAATGTGAACTGGGTAGTTAATAGTTTTTTTTTTATGGGAGATCTGTCTATAGAAATTAAAAGGAGAAGGCCTTTTATAAAGATCGGTGAATATTGTAATCAAATCAAGCTTGCACAATATATTTTTTATGTTTTCTTTGTTGTAAGTAATAAAAACAAAGTTGTGATATTTATGTTTAATAAATTATATAGCATTTATTATGTGTTTTTGGCTTCTCGATCCTTGAGCTAGCATAGACAAAGGTTTCCAAAACAACTTTGGATGGTTTTGGAAACACAATCTTGATCCAAGATACTTCCATACTCCAACATTGATCTAAGAGTTGTAACGACAAGGTGAAAGGAATCTTGACAACACAAAGATCTCTAAGCATAATAAATTATATATTTGTTATTATGCAAGGCCATGTGATGCAGGAGCATCCGGGCAAACTGGCGATCAACATCAACCAAAAATATTTTCAGGTTTGGTTTTCAATTTTGGCTTGTTTTGGGGTTTCATATGGCATCTATCAATTTTGGGAATACTTCATGCTTTCAGATTTGCAAGAATTGAGTTTCCGTCAAGTGGCAATTTCGACACACAGCATGTTGATTTCATGGAAACAATTGTTTTGGGAGATCCAGGAGGTTTGACGATAAATCCTTTGATAGGCATGTTCTTGAATATGTTTTGTCAAATATACAAAAAAATTGAGGGTATATCTTTCATCGTTTGGGAGATTTTAATGTCAGAAGTTTGCACTAGCAATTTTACAGAAATTTTAATATCTCTTGATTCTAGAAGTTTGGATCAAAATCCTTCTATAGGGGACCTGTTGATGTTTGTTTTTAGACAAGTCAACAATTAGAGTGAAATACAAAGTATCTAACTCCCTCTTGAGCAAAGCCTCTCGAATGCCGAACGAAGTGATCAAACAAGATGACTCCAAGGTTCCTTTTTATGATTTTGTAAGAGACAGCTCAATGACTAAGTATGATTTTTCTGTTAAACACAAAGGGACTTACGCAGACTCTTCTCCTTTCATTCAGCTTGTTCCTCCTTTCAGTGTGGATGATGTATGTACAAGGTTTCAATAATGAAGAAAAGTGAAAAAGGTAAGGGTTTAGGAAAACTAATCTAAGGTCAATGAAGCAATGATGATGGATTGAACAAACAAACTCATTAATCAAACCTAACTCCACTTCGCCAAGGATGCCTACAACTACATGAAGTTGGTGCAATCTCCTAAGGTTATGCGAATGGTTTTCAAATCATGAAGGCTCATATGAACACCCATTAGACGACGCAGCACAAACGAACATCCACAATCGAACTCAAGCAAATTATAAGGCTCAAACTAGCTTTACACAACACTTCATCAGCGATGAATGTTAAAAGCATGAGCTAGGAGTTGATCAAATATTCAATACAACATACATTACAACAATGAGCTCTAATCTATTTCTAATCTATTTGAAACATCTCTTAATTCCATCAAGATTTAGGAAACCATGTTACTCCACAAGATAATACTTAACACCAAACAAGTAGCTCCAATGTCCTTTGCATTAATCTTGAAAATATTTACAACAGCTTCAGGTCCTCTCAGAGAATTATCGAGAGTCTCTCCTATTCTACTCCTACTTGCCTACAATCTAAATCTATATTTTACAAATGAGGCAACAAGGCCTTTATATAGAAGCCCAAATTACAACGAATGGCTAAGATTAATTCAATAGCCAAGGGTCTAGATCGTGCCACCTCAGAGGTAGTTACAACAATTTGCTATTTTTAGCACAAAAGAGAGAGGCAATGAAGGCACATTTTCCAATGTGATAAGGTAAGGCAAAATCATTTAAAACATCCCCCACATAGGAATCCCTTTGACTTCTTTTATTAAATGATACATTTAATGCATTTAAAATGATGTGTACTCGCCACATAGATGCTACTTCAGCATACTCTGAAAATTGTATCATCTTTGTGTGATGTATTCAATGTGATTGCTTGAACTTGTATGTTTGGGAATACATCTTGTAGATCTTCCCTTGTTCATTCTTCTTGTAGACTGGATGTATGATACTTGTCGCTTCACTTGATTAACTTCATGATTCTTTCTTCTTCTTGTAGGTAAGTTGATATGATGATCTTCTTTGATGATGCTCCTTCTTGAAGAGTGAGTAATAGAGTAGATGATGATGATATATACTTCCTTCATGTAAGAGTAGATGATGAAGCTTGCTTCATGAATCAGAGTAGAAGTCTCTCTTGGACTTGAAGGTGAAATGGAACTTGAAGTTGAATGGTGAATGTATTGCCTTTGCTTGATGATATAATGAAGATGAAGTAGTTCTTCGAGATGATCTTTGAAGTGACCCTTCAGAGTGTAGAAGACAACACCTTCTTTGGATGTAGAGTAAATGACCTCTCAAGGATACTTGAAGCTTGATGAATCTTTGAAGGTTGGAAGAACTTGACTTGAAGCTGGGATGAATGAATGCTTCGAACATGTTACTCTTAATAAAGTACACTTGAACTTGATATGATGTCTTTGATGTAGAAGACTTGAGATATGTCTTTTGTAACCTCTTGGAGCAACTACCTCTTGAAGTGATGTCTCTTTTAGCAATGATCATGACTCCTAGCATGAATGACGGTGAATAACTCCTTTGAAACAGCTACATGATGACTTCCTTGAAGGTGACTCCAAGTTTCTTGCTTGAAGGTGATGTCCCTTGATAATGACAAGATGTTCTAACAAGATGATCTTCTTTAGCTTCACTCCTCGACGAAAGGTGACTCCTCAAATAACTCCTATCCTTTTTGATGTACCTACAAGACAAGATAAACAATATATCAATCACTTCATAAGATAGGAATAACTTTAAACATGTAATAATCATTTTCAAGCTTAGGCGCAAATATAGGTAAAAATAGGAACAAAGTGCGCCTAACACAAATTAGTCCCACATTCATAACTTTAAATGATTTCACGCAATTGCAAGGGTTTAAAGAAGTCAATCCCCTTATGAGGTTCATTCAAAAGGTATCTCCCAACACAATTTCTTCCTTAGGTGCCAAGATGAGGTGAGTTTAGAGGCAAAGGGTGCCTAACATAAATTTGCTTCACAATTGACACCTTAGGTGATTTCAAACACTTAAAATAGCATAAAATGGACTCCCATCTCAAGACGCCTACTTTTAGGCATGAATTTGATTGATTTTTCCTAGGGCGCCAATATAAGTTTGAATGGAGGTGAGAACACGCCTAGACCTCTTTGGCTTATTTTATCACTTGTTATGACTTTAATCAATCAGAGGTAACTTGAAATGATCCTTCTCTCCCTTCAAGGCACAATTTTGGTCATTTTTGGGAGTTTATTCACAAGGCGCTAAACTTAATGAGGTCCTGTGCATTCTTACTTAAGGTGCTAGTTTTAGTTGATTTCATTCTTAGTAGGAATGGGCGCCTAAAGGCAACTGCCTTCAAATTTATCATTTTATGATTTCAACCACTTATTGATGACTTCAAGGACCCTATAATTCCTTAGGCGCTCAACTTGAATGGCTTGGAATACATCCTTTCCTAGGTGCATTTTGTGGTGATTTTGACATGAACGCCCTTTCCAAGTAAGTTGAAATGATTCACCTCAAAGCGCTCACTTAGGTTATCATGATGCAATTAGCGCCTAGACTCATCCACTCTCTACTCCAAAAAGGTTCTTCACCAAGGTGCCAATATGAAGTTTGCAGAGATGAAAGAGCGCCTAGCTCTTTATGAAGCTTCGTACTTATCATTTTTATGTTTTGAACGATTGTGAAGATCTTAGAAAATCTTTCCCCTCTAGGCGCTCAAACTTGATGCTCAAGGCACTCAATTCTTCAAGGCGCCAAAAATGGCAAAAAGGAAACAAAGAATGGGCACCTAAACTCTTTCATGTCAACTCAAGGCGCAATTTTGATGATCACTTGAATGTGAAATTGATGCCTAACTAACAATGTGTTTAACTGGTCAAATTTTCACTTCTTGAGGTCTCTTAGGAAATTTTCAATCAAGCGCCTATCTAGGAGAGGTTGAAGGTTGATTGTCATCTAGGCGCACTTTTGGGGTCTCTGCAAGTGGGAAAATTGCGCCTAAGTACTAGAGCAAATTCGCGCCTAGGAATGTAAGTCACCAAGGTAAGGTATATTGAAAAATATATTTAAGTATAAGTTGAGATAGGTCTCAGATCCACTGGATTTAACATGTAGATTATAGAATTTGGAGGATCCACCAGATTTCAGACTTAGCCAATTTTTAGGATCTTCAGGATATCAGGCTATCAGACTTAGTCATTTTCAGGATCTCAAACATACATCAAGATTGGAGTTAGTTTAAACATATCATGCTCTTTCATGCTAAGGCGCCAAAATGAAGTAGTCTGATGCATGAAGGGCACCCTAACTTGATGTGAGTTATTCTTTGCTATTCTAAAGGCTCTTTAACACATGGTTACATCCTTGTTTGATTATCTCACCTTGGGCGCTATCCATCATTGCTTTAAACCTAATCCCACATCAAGGCGCCCAAAGTGGCAAGAGCACCAAGGAATGGGCGCCTAAACATCATCCTTCAACTCAAGGCGCAATTCTTATGATCATCTGAACATGCAATGGGTGCCTAGACCTAAATGCCTCTTCCTTGTCAAATTTGCAGTGTTTCAAGCTTCCCAACATCAATTTCAATCAAGGTGCTTTGGTTTTAAGCTCTCCTTACCCAAGGCGCAATCTTGAGGTTGTCTAGATGATGA
Organism: Cunninghamia lanceolata; assembly: GCA_027924645.1. NCBI lineage: Eukaryota > Viridiplantae > Streptophyta > Pinopsida > Cupressales > Cupressaceae > Cunninghamia > Cunninghamia lanceolata. The sequence continues at coordinate 7,896,375 of BSBN01000438.1, forward strand.
AAGGCACCCTAAATTCTAGGCAGATTTTGAGGTGATCCTAGAGCAATTTCACGCCTAGAACTGACAGTGCCCGAGGTAAGGTATATTGAAAAATATATTTAAGTATAAGTTGAGAGATAGGTCTCAAATCCACTAGATTTAACATGCAGATTCTAGATTTTTGAGGATCCACCAGATTTCAGACTTAGCCAATTTTTAGGATCTTCAGGATCAGGATACCAAACTTAGTCATTTTCAGGGTCTCAAACATTAGGATCAGGTCATCAAGGGGCTCTAAGACTCAAACACCACTGACTTCATCATGCAAAGGACATCATCCTGGACTTAGCAAAGCACTGGAATTCAAAAAAAGGGGGTCCCCATTTGCAATGGGGCGATGTGTGATTTGGTCACAGCAGGACCTTGGGATGTTATTCCAAGTGTAAGGTGAAACAAAGAACTTTGAATTTTCTGTCTATCGGCACCCGATTTTTCACATCCTGACATAGTTGTATAATGGATTTCCTCAATTAGTTGAGCACCTTCACAAGGAAACATACCATGGCATCCTTGATGGGATCTAGAACATTCTAGAGATGACATTTCAGAGCTTGCCCTGCATTGTGCTGAAGAACTTCCACATAAGAGTACGTTGTATGCTACTTTGGTTGGTTTATTGAATCTTGAAGATGAAATTTGGTAGGAAGGTTATGGATAGGGCTTGATGTTGTTACTGAAGAATTGAAGCTCATGCTTCGACAATGATCCGCAATGAAGATTGAGTATCTTCTCTTTCCCTGGTTCTGGAAGAGGTGGTTGAAGTGAAAAACAGGTGCTTTAAAGTTTGATAACTTGGGTTCGAGCTCACAAGAGCTATCGACTTAGTGTTAAGGTGAAACTAATCTAAAAATTGCCATAGAGGACTGCATTTGAGGAAATTTACTTCCTATCTGTTGACAGAAGTCAAGGTCATCAACAATTGTATGTAATGTTTTATGGAGGTTGACTTCTTTTAATCGTTGTAGCCAACAACATACCAACAATTTCCTTAATTGTTGAAGTCTATAAGTTATATGAGGTTCATTTGTCTTACTCTGTTGGTCGTGGCTTGGTGGGTTTTGACTAGGTCAAAACCAATAGCAATGATCGATTTCTCGGGAGAGGTTAACAGTTTCAAAACAAATATAAACTATATGTTTTTATGGCTAAGGTGTTGCCTCAGTTCCCAAGGCCGATTGGGAGCTTTTCCCATTCAAACCTTTTGCATTATGACATATAAAAATCAACGAATGGCTCAGAAGGGGTTTGTTGCCAAACATAGAAGTGTATGGAAGGTGGGCTCTGGCAAAAAAGAAGATTCAGGAAGTGTGAGGAAGAGCCTGAATGGGCGATTGTTGCAAGGGGGCATAGAGAAGCTAGCCGCCCAGAGCATAAAGTTGCAGATTTGAAGTGACAAAAGCTACAGGATTGAGGCAGTGTTGAGAAGAAAAGAGGCAGCGCAAGGAGCTACAGGATTGAGGTAGCACTAAGTAGAAAAATGGTAGCACCAAGAAAAGAAGAAGGCACATGGTTTGTTCCAAAGGAACTAGAATATTAAACTTACAGGTTGGATATTCAAAGAGGACGATAACAACCCATGAGAGGGGCATTAGAACAATTTGAGGAGTGTTTTCATAAAATAGAAAGAGGAGAGATTTGATTGTAGGTGGCAGAGAGAGGTCATTGAAGGCCAGAATTGTAAATTCTATTACAAAATCATAGAGTTTTTTTTCAAATTCAAATTTCAATAAAATAAATCATTGGTTTTTGCTGCAATCTATGTTGTGAGTTGTGTGGATTTGAGTTTTGAGTTTGTGAGTAAAGAGTTTTTTCTATAATGTCTTTGTTTGTGTGTTGAAGTTGAGTGTGTGCAGTGAGAGGGAGTACCATCTTGCATTAAGTGGTATCAGAGCCACAAGATCTTGAGAGTGCATAGTATGCACCAGGACCTGTGGGTGAAGAGTGGTGAAGAGTGAAGCGGTGAAGTCGTGACAGAGGGTTGATTATATGAGTCATGTTGGTTGTCCTCTAGCAGAGATGAAGCTGGGAAGAAGGTGTGCAGACTTCTTCCACTCAGAGGAAGTGGGTATAAGAGGTCTTGGAAAGGTGCATCTTCCAAAATCTTGTTGGGTAGAGGATAGTGGTGAGAGTTTTGTTGCATGGAAGACCTGTAATTGCAGAGTGTTGTCTCTAAATGTTTGTGTGCAGATTGAGAGTGTGCCACAATTGTTTGGCAAAATGTCTTGGAGACAAGGAGAGTGTTTCCTAATGAAGAAGGAATTTTTGAATCCACAGAAAGAGAAACAAGATCCCATTCGAAGGAGTGATTTGTTTCGAATTGTTTGCAAGTCCAGTGGAAAATGTTGCAAGGTGACGGTGGACAACGGTAGTAGAGATAATTTGGTTGCATTGGAAATGGTTGAGAAGTTGAACTTGAAGAGGATGAAACACCTTAGGCCTTACTATATTTCTTCGTTGCAAGCTCATCAAATTCGGGAAAGTGAACAAAGCATTGTAAATTTTCACATTGGAAGACATAAGGATGAAATTGTATGTGACATAGTACCCATGGATGTTTGTCATGTTTTATTGGGTCATCCTTGGCTTTGGGATAGGGAAGTTGTACATAATGGCAGCGATAACATACATAGCATAATTAAGAATGGGAAGGAATATGTTTTGAATCCATTGCGGGATAAACAAGAGGAAGTGGCAAAAGAAATTGTAGCAGTATGTCCTAATGATTATATGAAAGAAGAGAGCAATATCAAAGTTGCAATGGGTGAGAAAGAGAAAGAGAAAAATCAAGAAGTGGCTGAGAATCCTTTGAAGGATGAAGAGAAGAAAGAAAAGATAGCAATGGATAAGAAGAATGAACAAGAAGATGAGGAGATCCTTTTACAAAAGGATCAAGAGGAAAGAGAAGAGATTGCAACTGAGATTGCAAATGATGAGAAGAAGTGTTACAACCCTTTGATAGAAGGGGCATGGAAGGAAAAGCATATGGGAACAACCCATACAGTCCCAAAAGAAAGCAAATCAGAAAAGAATAGAAACAAGGAGAGAAAAGAATGGAAGAAGAAAGAGTTTCCAACTGTAGCATGCCTTTTTGAAGGAAGAGAAGAGGTAGAACATGAAGTTGCAACAAAGAATGATCCATTGAAAGACATGGAATGTTTGGGACAACAATGTAAAGAAGAGTCAATTCGTGAAGAATTGAGAAGAGTGGAGGCATTAGAGATTGCAGTAGACCTGCATATCTTTTAAAAGACATGAATGAAGAGATTGAAATTAATGTAGTAGCAGCAGCTACGCATCCTTTGGAGGATGAGTAGATAAAAGAAGGAAGTAATGAGATTGCAGCTAAGTATGAAGAGCAAAAATTTGCAGCAGCGAAAGAAAATGAGGTAAAACTTGAGAGTTTTGAGTTTAATTCATTTGATATGATGAAAATAAGGGAGGATGTAGAGCAAGAAGAAAGTAGATACATGGAAAGCTTCAATTTCCATGCAAATTTGTGTAGGGATGCTGCAGATTTAGTTGTTGTTAAAGAGCATGAATTGCTTGAGGAAGAGATTGAGAAGATCGAGAAGTTCAGGTTGAATGAACAATTGAAGGTAAATGAAAATGCAGCAACAAACATGGTGAAAGAGATTGTTGTAACAATAGAGTTTATAAAGGTAATTTTTATTTTTTCTGAATTTTGTGATGAGGGAGCTGATGTGAATCTTCATGTTGTTGAAGTGAATAAGAAATTGCAATTAGATGGAAAGAAGAATGTAGTTGCAGGTTGTTATGCAGATGTATATTTGCATGTAGAAGTTGTAGAGGATGCTACAGGTGAGACTTGGTGGAGGTGGTCAATATGTGGTGAGTCAAGACCCATGAAAGAGGAGAAAAGTGGAGAGATTGTTTGGAGGAGGAGGACAGCTCATGGTGGACATGAGTCCATGAAAAGGAGGAAGAAGTTGCAGAATTGTTGGAGGAGGATGACACTTGTTCCAGTGAGATGTTGGAAAATGAGGAAGAAAAAAATAATTTTGTGCACATGTTTCAGCGATGGAGTTCATTGCAGATTGCTTGCAATCTGAAAGAATGGTTCTACCATTCAACTCCAACTTTGTGAGTCTATGCTCACAAACTTTCTACCTAGCGTGTCCGATGCACCTGAGCATCCGGGCAGACTAGCACTCAACATCAACCAAAAACATTTTCAGGTTTGGTTTTCAATTTTGGTTTGTTTTGAGGTTTCATATGGCATGTATCAGTTTCGGGAACACTTCATGTTTTCATATTTGCAAGAATTGAGTTTCCGTCAGATGGCAATTTCGACACACAATGTGTTGATTTCACATAAACAATTGTTTTGGGAGATCCAAAAGGTTTGGAGACAAATTATTTGACAAGCATGTTCTTCAATACATTTCTCCAAATGTGTAAAAAGAATTGAGGGTACATCTTTCACCATTTGGGAGATTTTAATGCCAGAAGTTCGCACTAGCAGTTTTATGGAAAGTTTAATATCTCTTGATTCTGGAAGTTTGGATCAAAATCCTTTTGCAGGGGACCTTGGGATGTTATTCCAAGTGTACTCCCCAATTTTTAGGTGAAACGGAGAACTTTGAATTTTTCGTCTGTCGGCAGCCGATTTCGCATATCCTGACGTAGTTGTATAATGGATTTCCTCAATTAGTTGAGCACCTTCACAAGGAAACATACCATGGCATCATTGATGGGATCTAGAACATTTTGGAGATGACATTTGAGATCTTGTTCTGCATTGTGCTGAAGAACTTCCACATAAGAGTACATTGTATGCTACGTTGGTTGGTTTATTGAATCTTGAAGATGAAATTTGGTAGGAAGGTTATGGATAGGGCTTGATGTCATTACTGATGACTTGAAGCTCATGCTTTGGCAATGATATGCAATGAAGATTGAGTATCTTCTCTTTCCCTGGGTCTGGAAGAGGTGGTTGAAGTGAAAAAGAGGTGCTTTGAAGTTTGATAAGTTGGGTTAGAGCTCACAAGAGCTATCAACTCGGTGTTAAGGTGAAACTAATCTGAAAAACTGCCATAGAGGACTGCATTTGAGGAAGTTTACTTCCTATCTGCTGACAGAAGTCAAGGTTATCAACAATTGTATGTAATGTTTGATGGAGGTTGACTTCTTTAATCGCTGCAGCCAACAACATACCAACAATTTCCTTAATCGTTTAAGTCTAGAAGTTATATGAGGTTCATTTTTCTTACTCTGTTGGTCGTGGCTTGGTGGGTTTTGACTGGGTCAAAACCAAAAGCAATGATCGAATTCCTGGGAGAGGTTAATGGTTTCAACGTAAATATAAATTGATATGTTTTTATGCCTAAGGTGTCGCCTCAGCTCCCAAGGCTGATTGGGAAGCTTACCCATTCAAACCTTTTGCATTATAACATATAAAAATCAACTAATGGCTCTGAAGGGGTTTGCTGCCAAACATAGAAGTGTATGGAAGGTGGGCTGGTAGAAAAGAAGATACAGGAAGTGTGAGGAAGCACCTGAATGGGAGATTGCTGCAGAGGGGCGTAGAGAAGCTAGTCGCCCAGAGCATAGGAGAGTGGGAAAAGAGGACAGGAATTGGAATGCTTTTTGAAGGCTAAAACTTGAATAAATTGCAGATTTGAAGTGACAGAAGCTACAGGATTGAGGCGGTGTTGAGCAGAAAAGAGGTAGTGCCAGGAGCTACGGGATTGAGGTACCACTGCATAGAAAAATGGCAGTGCCAAGAAAAGAAGAAGAAGGCGCCTTGTTTGTTTCAAAGGAATTAGAATATTAAACTTGCAAACCGGAGATTCGAAGAGGAAGATAACATCCCATGAGAGGGGCATAAGAACAAGTGGAGGAGTGTTGTCATAAAATAGAAAGAGGACAGATTTGATTGCAGGTGGCAGAGAGAGGCCATTGAAGGCCAGAATTGTAAATTGTGTTGCAGAATCATGTAGTTTTGTTTCAAATTCAAATTTCAATAAAATAAACCATTGGTTTTTGTTGCAATCTGTGTTGTGAGTTGTGTGGATTTGAGTTTTGAGTTTGTGAGCAGAGAGTTTCTGCTGTAATGTCTCTGTTTGTGTGGTGAAGTTGAGTGTGTGCAGCGAGAGGGAGTAACCTCTTGCATTACCATGTCATTTTTATCAAATAGGTCACCAATGAATTGGAGTTCTTAAAAATTATAAGAGATTCACTGCATTGGTGACATAATTTACATGGACATAAAGAGGTCACTAATATTTGGTTTCCAAATTCATAAACATGAATGTGCCGCAAATCTACTCATATTTGTGACTGCCATTTGGTAAGAAAACTAACATCTTTGTCCTTTTTATATTTCCATGTTTATTATTTATCAAACAGGAAGTGTTAGGTAGTAAGAGATTGAGTGATTTAAGTGAGTTTGAAGTGTGAAGTTTGAAAGACATTAGTGGTTAGTTTTTAGTAAGGTAAACAACACAAATAATACTTGAGGGATTTGTCTTCCTTTATATAAGGAATCAAGATAAATAAGGGAATTAAGGTGAAATAAGGAGTGAACATTCGTATGTATTTATGAATAAGATTTGTTATAAAGGTTGATAAAAATGTGGTAATTAGTTTTTACGTTTTGTAATTGGAGAGGTAAGATATAGTAAATTCTATTCAAGTGTTATAAGGTGATCATAATTATAATATGAGCATCATTTTTCCACATTTGAATATGGTCACATGTAATATTTGTGATATTGGAGTTAGCATTGGGGTTTTCAAAGAAACATGTTCTATTTGTGGTCTATAGGTCCCTTAGGATCAACCTAGTTGATAGAATCTAAGGGTTAAAATGGAGGTTGGAAGATCCACTGGGAGGTTGGAGGATAATTCCCTTCTCCAATTAGCTATTTGCTCAGAGTTTGGGTAAAATACTTAAATAGCATTTTTGGTAGGAGTAAATCATTTTGCTTTTTAGTTTTAGTGTTTTGGTGTTGCAATGTGTTGTAGTTTTGGTTGTATTTGTTGAGAATTGATTAGGAGCAGACCAAGTTTGAATTTTTTTTTGTTACAAGGACTTCTCACCTCTCAATTGATGGGGGGAAGAGATTGTATTGGCCTTCTATCTAATCATTAGTAATTGTACAAGTTAACAAGGGGTTGTTAGCACCAATAGTGTTGAGTAAAGTGAGGTCAATGTTGTTGGGCATCAAGGTAGATATAACATACATAGTATTAAATAGTCACTAGTAGGCTTCTGTGTAGAGCTTAATGGGTTGATGTATTTGAGAAAACCATGATTGTGCTTATATTGTAGTTCAAGTACATAATGGTCAAAGGGGATGAATATGCCAACAAGATGTTCACAATTCATGTCACAACTCGCGAGGTAGTAGGCTTCTATGTGAAACATCAGTTGATCAATAATAGGATATACAGTGTGTCAATTTGCAAGTGTTGTAGAGATTATTGAATGACTTCATAGTCATATTTGGATCATATTCTAGACCCATTTGGATCAAGGGGGTTTATTAGGTTTGTGATCCAAGGTCTAGCTTTTATTCAGTTTTAAATTAAATTTTTTAAAAGGAGCGTTCTTCTTATTTATAAGACACCCCCTTCTTTGTTAATATTAGCAATGTGTTGGGTAGTTAATAGTTAAGTTCTTGTTGGAAAGGTGGTTGTAGAAGTTAAAAGGAGAAGGCCTTTTATAATGGTTAGTGAATATTGTAATCAGATCAATTCCTACATAATATTGTTTGAGAATGTGTTTTATGTTATTTATAATGTGATTTCTATCCATTTTCATTCCAATAAAGCACGTGATCAATATTCTAAAAGTTTATTTTGTACATTGTTACCTTGTACTCTACCTATGCCATTTGTTTAGGAAACTGAGTTAAGACCTTTCTATTCTTCTTCTTTTAGTTATTGTTGAGATTACTTTAGATAGTATGGTTTTCCTTAATTGTAGTTTCTATTGCACCATTTAGTTTGTGATAAGTCCTTCGGATAAATGAAAGGAATGATGGAGCTAATGGGGTCTCATACAATCCTTCCAAGTTCATTGAGAAATTACATATAGTAAATGATTCATGCTCTAGTCTTTTGCATAACCTTGAGAAATGATGAGACTCATGGTGGTCTCATTCAATCCTATTGAATTCTATTATAGACTACATGCGGTAGAAAATGTGATTAGTTGATTACACTATTCACCTTGCACTAGTCTATTGGGTAGTCGAGAAGACAAGGCCTATGGGGCCCCTACTCAATTTTCCCATGTCCTTCGAAAGACTACACACGATAAATAATGTGATCCAATTGTTTATTGCATAGGAATGGTTATGAACAATGTTTAGAATAACTTAAATTCTTTATATAGTGGCAAAAAGGTCGCTATCCTATTATACTTTTATATTTTTTGTGTATGAAGAATCAAGGTCTACATGCTTGATTATCACAATGGTTATGTGGTATTATTATGTTTCACTATGATATGGAGATGGTTTTAATAGTTATTGTTCCAAACCTTGGCCAATGGGAGATTTTATGTGATTGTGTTGTTATTCATTGAGAATCATAGTTTCTCCTACACTTGTTCCTATCTTTCTTCTATGTGATACACTTATGTGACCCTATGAAGGGTAGGGTTCCGCCTTTCAAGGTGGCTTACAAAGGAGCTATACAACTTTATGCTTGGTGGAAAAGAACTCCCATGATGCTCTCTCTTTCCCAATTTTCTAATTTTAGCTTCAACATATAATGAGATGTAATTTCAGTATAGATGTATTTAATAATATTTTTGTAGACACCTAAAATCACCTCATCACCATCCCGATCATAATCAAAATATCATTCGACCATTTCCTCTATAATTAATTGAATAAATGCCCATTTATCTAAATAATTATCTAATTTCCATCTCAACATTACTTAAATAATATTTTATTATTTAATTAATAAAATCACTATTCATCCACAAATTAATTGAATCATCTTAGACTATTTATTCAATTAATTAATCTTTTTCCTATAGTCTAACCTTAGATAAATAAATTTAAAAATGTATTTATCTAAATCTATCCCACCCCATCCAAAATTTAAAAAAAGTATATTTATTTAATTCACCATTTTGTGCACTTTTAATTAAATTGATTGAATCACATTACTTACCATCAATAATCATTTGCACATGCTTAAGTATAATTAATCAAGACATTAGGTGTCCAAATCCCCAAATAGGCACACTTGTCATTCAACATGTACATGAGGGGTACTTGGAGACATGAGCAAGATTTGCACTACACTCCAAGAAATCACTTTTTAATCCCCACCATCCACTTTCTCATGCACAATCTCAACCCTTGATTCCCCTTGAATCTTGGGAGCCTCTTTCACCACCACCCATTGCTTAACACTTGGAGGCTTCTCATGCCTCCAATCTTCTCAAGCAACGAGAGCCCTTGATCTTCCAAATTGATGCTACTCCTTGATTACCTCCTCAAAAATCTATAAATTGAGGCTCATACAAGTCATTTGGATGCAACTCTTGAATGCAAAGCTATGTTGTCACTTTGAGCACTTAACCAACCAAAATCTCCTCAAATCTCTCTTTGTTAGACAAATCCACCACTAGCTTGGTGTATCAAGGAGGCCTTGGTGAGAACATTTGTGTTTGTTTTTCATCTTACGTATATGGTTTCCATTGTCCAATCTTGAGGTAGTTTGTGATAATGAATTGAGTAGGTTAGCTTTCTTAATTTGCTCTTTGTATGGTTCATTCTTGTAGGCTTACAATTTTACTATCTTTTATTGATATGATTATGCACATGTCGATGATTATATATGCTTGATTTATCTCATGTTACAGGTTTAGCTCTCAAGCATCTTCTGATATTGTGATTACCTCTTATGGAGAAATCTAATTTTTTATCATATAATCTAATGTAGAATGAGATACAAGGATGTATTGAGATTGTTAGTTGATAGTTAATCTTACATAACAAACAAGTATATGTTGTTCTAAAAATGATATTATCAAATAAATGAGATAGGCATGATATATAATTTTACTTTGATCTTGAATGTACTATGAGTTTACTTTGGTAGAATCTTGGAAATTTTGACTTACATGAATTGAAATCATGTGTTCCTTTCTAGTACAAATGATGCAATGATTTATAGCTAGAAATGCATTGTTGAACTAATACATTTTGTTGTGAATTTTAAAGAATTAGATAGAAAAGAAGTATAATGTGGTATCATAATTTTAGTTATGTGACAATATAGATATCATTACAAATCTTATTTCTTTGACCTAGCTAGTACTAGTAACTAGGATAAGTTAATGTATAAACTTCACAAACTAGTCAAACACTTAAGGATGCAAACAACTATTATACATTTCAATTTAGCAATTCAACCAATAGGCCTAACTATGAAATATAGGTTTTAGACAAATAGCAACCAACATTTGCTGAAACATCAAACTTAGTGTATACATTCATTACAAGTGGTTAACTAAACTACTAAAAAAATAGGTAAAATATAAGGATAAAACTTGTGGATTGCAAACTTTGGGTTGTTACATGATACCACCATGTGATATCCCACCATTGCACCAACCAAAACATAGAGAATTTTTGTGTTTTTTTATTTCATCTCTACTACTTGTTCATTTGATGTTAATGGATAAACACCTAACAAGAAAATCTAATCACAAAGTAATGATCACAATGTGTTTAGACGTTTGACAAGGTGAAGACTAATTATCAAATTTAAAAGGAGAGTGAAATTAAGTTTAGATCTAATCTCTAATTGAAATCCATTTTAATTTGAAATTGTGATCACAAGGGTTACAAATTAATTATACTTAATTGTGGTTTGTACAAACTTGATGTGACAATTAACCAATTTTAAATCGCAAATCATATTTGAATTCTCAACAGGGCAACCAATTGAATTTTTTTACCTTTTTAACTTTGATCTCCCATTAGATGTGATGATAATATAAACTTTGGTTAAATTACAATTAATTAGAATCCACACCTAAGGCTTATAAATGACCACTTAAAGTTTTTTGAATCCACCTAAAATGTGGCGACATCTCACCCACCTCTTTGTTTTCACATTGATGGTTATTTGACTATGGTAATAAAAATTTGGAGAGGTCCACTAAAACATGTGGATGACTTGCTAATTAACACTTGCCATCAAGTAATTCATTGGACACCAAAGAGGATGAGCCAAGGATCATATAGACTTGACCTCACATTCAACTTGATTGGAATATGTAATTGGATCCAATTCTTTATTGGGGTACTTAAACACAAAAATGGACATCAAGAGGTGCCACTTCAAATTAGATGCAATATCATCATTAAATTGTCTTTATCTATAATTTCGCTTCCAAACTGTCAAACGGTGACTTTGGGTAGTTTCACATCAAAATGGGATCGAAATACTCATTAAGGGATCTTAAGTATCAACAAGTGAGATAAAAACACATGGTAGTATCTCATACCATGTGCTTTACATTAGCACAAACGATCATTATCCAAGGTAACATAAGCTTCCAAACCTCAAATCATCTTAGCTAAATCCTAAAGCAAAACATATTTGAGATGAATTAGACTCAAAAGTTTTCTCCAAGGCCCAAACTTCCTCCAATGAAAATCCAAACCTAATACAACATTTAATTACAAATGATATTCTCAGACTTAACTACTTGCTTAATGTATCCTATGAGGCCCAATATATCACGAATGGATTTAATAAATAACTATGGCATTAACTCTAAACTTAAACAAATTTGACAAACTATTAGTATTTGGGTAACTACGGTCATAAACTTTCCCTAATCTCATAACACCCTAGCAACATATCACATAATATCGTCACCCTTTATTGCTAGAACAAAATTGACATTTAACTAAGAAATTTTGAAAAACAACTAAGACATAAAACTTAGGAAATAAATGTTAATCCTAGATTACTTGGTTATGGGTCCCACCACATACATGTAAACCTGACCTAACTATAAATTAGGTTCAAGGTATTATTGGGTCCACCTCTACATTGAGGCCCTTAAGTCTCCAATTTTTTCTTAAGGGGTGTGATGACTATTTGGATGTGATCTACTTTCATATCTAGTTAACTCACTTTCCTACATTTGGGTATCTTTACATGACATCATGGGTTACAATTCATAGGGTGACACTTGGCACACAACACTACTAGGTGGACCTGAATTTGACCTCAAGTTCACTATGTTTAAATCTAGTATCAAGTCCATTTATGGATCAAAACAAGACTGAAGGATTTTGAACTCCAAGGGGTCTAATATGATAATCAGATGCAATACTGTAAAATATAGTTTATCCACTATTTTGATCTACCATTAAACATATTTCCTACTTGATAGCCTAGACTCTAGAAGATGTTCACACCTATTGAGATACCATATTCCTAGGATAACACAACAAGAAAAGAAGTTTGGCAACTCTAGCAATTGGGTAAATGATATTGTCGAGATCATAACACTTGTCAAGATCTCACACGATGAGGATTGATTTACACCAAATGTTCCCATTTTAGACTTGATAGGTCCAATTAAACAATAGTGTTGGGAGGGTGACACTCTTAAACTCAAACTAACCATGTGGAAAAATCTTACACCACATTAACTCGAAGAAAAAGTGATGTATTCTAGAAATTGACTAAAGTAGTGAAACTCTCTTTTAGCCAACCATGTCAAAGGTATCATTGGCCATCACTGACTAATAGAGAAGCTAGACTTGTGGAATTTCTCCAAACCACCATTAATGCAAGCAACACTATTTTGCAATTGTAGACCTGAGCAAAATCTTAATCAATTAACCTAAGGTAAAACTCAACTTTTGAGAAACCAACAGAATATGTATTTTGAATTAGCTATGCCAATATTAATTGATTAACCAAATTAAATTAATTAGGGTTTGGAAAGAATAAATCCTATTCTAAAATTGTTCTTTCATCTTCAAGTTTTTAGAGTTCGTTTAATTTGCTCTTCTAGGTGGAGGGATAAAACTTGGGAAGGCAAAATTTCAATCTAAGGCATCAATTCTTAGTTGCAAAGTCATCTAACTAATTTACACCAATACATTTCACCCTCTAGGAAATACTCACAAGGGCAACTAATTTATTTGTGAATAACTTATCTAAATATACAAACTAACATGATGCAATAGTTAATTATTCATTCATTTAGTATAATTCAACCTAGACTTCAATAGAGATAAAATGGTATTAATGTTTCAAGACTCGCTTCATCCTTGAAGATGAATTTCATTAAATAAAGATATCACTACCATCAATTCCTAGTTTGGCAAAGAGTTATTCCTTTACAACTACTACACTGTTAGCTTTTAATAAGATTAATTATCAATAGAGACAAATACACATTACATTCTCTCAAGTAGTAAAATATAGATATTCATCTGGATATATGAATTGTTAAAAAATTTCCCATAATAGAGATTTGAAGATCATCCACACCATTTAAAATACATCCTTTTGTTGTCAATTGTGCTTTCCTTGGCCAAACAAGGTTACTAGGACGGCTACTCCACTTGGCCCCCCTCACAAGTACCATGTTCCATAAGGGGTATTGGGCATTTCCATTAAAAACCATCAAATTCATTATGTAATCACTCAACTATTATGATCATGGGCATCATCCCATCTTTAAATATCAATTCCAAGCTTCAAACCAACTTGTAAATCCATCCATGGTGTAGAAGTTTATAATAGACCCTATAAACTTTACCCAAGACCTTTGGCAATCAAACTAATTACAATCATAATTATCTATCCAAAAGCAAAAAAGATAATACAGGTGAATAGAAGTTGCATTCTCATTATCTATTCAAAATAAAACATACATATTTATAACATCTTAGATGGATGAACCATAATGACAAGTGTCCAAGAGGATTGAATCAACTTCACCTAAGAGACGAGCCAACTCAACAAGTAGAGACAGTGGTGCCACCTAATGAAGTAGAGGTGGCACCTAATTGCCATCAATCAAGAATGATGAGGCAAAGGTGGCACTTGATTACCTTCAATAAAGGATGGCATGTGTCCTTATTAGCTACCTATGAACGAAACATATTACCAAAGTAAACTTAATAAAAGAGGTGCAATAAAATTTTACACCAGCACATGGGCACAACTAGCTCCAATTATTAATTCCAAACTTCAAGCCAACATGTTGATTCATACGCGGGAACCAACACATTCTTGAACATTGATAACAAGACTCACACAAACACATATGATCCCATAAAACATTTTGTCACATACATCGTCACCATGAGTTTTACACTCACTTGTAACCACATAAATTAGGGAGATTTTTGGCAACAACCATGCATTTATAGAAGTGCACTTTAGGGCTACAACCTTGAAATTATGGCAAACAACCTTGGAGGACAATATTATAAGCAAGGAAAAACCTAAGATCCACCAAACATCAACCTAGTAGCTTCATCTATTGAGCTAGAACCATGCAATGATGGTGTAGGCAATGACTTGATATATAGAGGCTACAAAACTTCATGTTGGGCAATAACTCATTATCCACTTGGCAACAACTAGGATGGCATCATCTACCAAGAGATAGTAATGCAAGCAATAACTTGATTTTGAGGTACCAACCGCAATTTGAATTGGGCTATAGAAAAAACCATTAGCTAGCCTTTGGTGATAACATTTAGATTATTGTGTCCCTATTTCTAAAACTATTCACATGACAAATTTCATGTGGAGGGACTTCCCCTGTCACTAAGACCTTGTGTAAGACACTAAACACACAAAAAGACATAATCAAGCCACAAATGCAATCTCGAGCCAACTAGCACAAAAGAAAATATGATTACACAACTCTAGCAAAGATCAGAGATAATTCACTTTATAAGGATTTCGTTTGATTCCAAAAAGTTCTCCTACAATCTTTGCAATTTTTTTACAACAAACTTCATATATCAAATGGGGAACGATATTTATAAACTTAACCTCATGCATGTCTTGTTGTCCTAAAGTATGCTCATTTTTTATGTTTTATCAGGATTCAACTACATAATTTGTGTCAAACTCATTGACACTACTCATCAATGTATGCTCATTTCAACAAAAGTGGAAGGTATTTCCTCCATAGATTTTCTTCACCCAACTATGGTAATAAACCAAAAGTGTGAAACAATGTTTCTGGACTTCATCTCAAGCTTTCCAATATCAAAAGGTGAAGATCTAATGTCTGTTGTGGTAAGACATTAATTGGTTGACATCCTTGATGCAGGTGGTCAATGATGGGAGTGTAAATTGAAGGCAAAGTTTGCCTAGGAAATTCAGATGGGCATAATCCCAATTCAAGGAATTCATGTCATTCATGAATATATATCCTGGCTAGAATAACAAAAAAATTCGTATTGTATCAAATTTCAGCTAAAACTTTGTCGCAAGCCACTTTCAAACCTTGTGTCGTTCGTTCTGTCTAAGGGTGTCGTTTTGTCATCTTTTTCTCTCTTTGCAGGAACAACTGAAAGAAGCTTTAGAACGGCATTTGTCAAGGCAAATAATTAAGTCCAGTCAATGAAGGATGGACAGAGACTCGTCAAGGCGTAAAAAATTGCATATCAGTGATTTATATTAGGGTTGCAGGCAATGGCAAGTAACTTTTCAGAGGTTTTTTCGTCAGTTTTGGACAGAGGCATCCAATTTCATTTGAAAAATGCAAGGCGTGGATTATTGTTCGGTGTGCCTCCTTGAATGTTAGAAGATTTCATTAAATAAAGGCCGCAGATAACATGGCTGAGTGCCAGTCAAAATTGCTGCACAATATCTTACACCACTTGACAGAAGAATACAAAATTTCAATATATTGCGGAGAGGAGCAGAATGGCGTACACAACACAGCAGAAAACAAATTTTACCATATAAAATGGCATTTAGACGATCGGACGCGCGCCTGAAAGTGCATTGGGTAAAAATAAAGTCAAAAATTTTGTGAATTCATGGCTGGGCGGGCGCCTGGAAGTGGACTGGATAAAAATAAAGTAAAAAATTCTGCGAATTCATAGCTTGGTGGGCGCCTGCAAGTCCAAAATCAAAGTTGCAGTCAAATTTATATTCCGGTGTCCCGGCGGGCGCCTCAGAAGGGCGAGCAGAATTCTAAAAGTAAAAAAATTGCCCTTTTTCACAAAGTGGCACGCACCTGATAGCAGTGGAACAGAGAGGCTTAATGATAAAAAGAAGTGTTTATAATGGCTAAGGGCGCTCCTTATTATGCTAATAAGCTGCCTTTGCAAAATTTGGTTTTTCTATGTTTGGGGTCACGCTATATGTAGCTGACGACCATACAAATGTTGCAATCTTCATGTTTAGGGGGGCGCGCCTAGATGGAGGGCTGACCAGGGTTTTGATAAAAGGGAAATTTTGCTAGAGGATCTATTTTTGTGGCGCAAAGGGTCCCATGGAACTCAAAAGTTTGCTAATGCTTAGATCAGAATCTTTTCCTCCAAAATAGGAGCAGCTATTGTTTAGGAGGTTATTTTTGAGCAGGCGCAGATGGGGTGGGGCTGAAACTTTCCCCCACCAGCCTCGGAGTTTTTTCATTCCCACCACTTAATTTAGGGGAAAACTTGGAGGGAATTTTTCCAGCTTCCTAAAGAATCTCTGCTGAATTATTTAGCATAAACTATTGTTAAAAAAACTTCATGAGACCACCGGCTTCCATAAAATTCCGAGCTTAAAATTTTGAACATACCCGCAACTACAAAATTCATGGGACCACTGGCTGTAAAATGCTCCTAAAAAATCTCAGCAGCATCACTGAGATAATTTAGGAAGCCCCCTCCCATGGGACCGCTTCCTTAAAGGGCTAACCAGCTTTTTGATAAAAGGAAAGTTCGTTATTTTAAAAGCGCCGACTGGGAATGAACAGCTTTAAATAGAACATCCAAGGATTTTGATGTAAACAGCAGGGGTTTAGGCATCAGTATCAAGTGTTTTGTCACATGAGTTTTAGCAGCGACTATCATCAGCAGCAGTCATATCTAAAAAGCAAAGCAGCATGTCAGAAGTGATTTATATCAAGAAGGATGGTTTCAGCAGCATAGCACATCAGCCTCTGTTGATTTCCAGAAGCGCCTACCAGCAGCAGTGATCCTTTCAAAGGAGGTTTCAGCAGCGCACTACAGCAAAATCTTTATTGATATTCAACAAATTTCTGGCAGTGATCATCAAAAATGCCAAAATTAGATCATTCAATTCAGATTTTTCAAGTATTGATCCCAAGGTTTTAGAGACAAATTTCAGTCTCTGTCGTCATCAACATACAGCTGTTTATATTCAGTAAGGTTTAAATCAGAAATTCATATTTTCAAACAAAAAGGCAGTGCTAGGGTTTTGTGACAAATTTTCTGTTGTCACAAATTATTCACGCTGTTCAAAGCACTTGAGGATTAGTCACCTTCTTAACGAAGTTGCTGAGGTTCCAGAGAAAGGTTGCCAAAAAGCTTAGGAATCTAAATACAATGAAGACAAAAAAAAGTATACTATTCTGATCATAACATTTGAATTTTCCAAAGCTAACAAGACCTCGAAAACTTTTAATTTACTGGTTACATATTTGATATACATTGACACGCCTATAATATACATGAAACTGTGCTCTCCATCTTCCTTTAATTAGGTAGTCTTACTCTCGGGTGCAATCAGTTTCACAAGCAATGCACCGCCTAAATAGAGACCCATAAGTGGACCTGCCAAGAGAACCTGAGTCAGGGGATCAGTTGAAGGTGTCAACACAGCTGCTGCAACCACAGCACCTACCACCACATATCTCCAAACTGAGAGCATTTGCTCTCCAGTCACCAACCCAGTCTGTCCAAGTAGTAATTGTATGACTGGAACCTGTCAAAAATATATTACTGGTCTCAGTAAACACATACAGATGAAATTTTCAAACTGTAATTTGGTCTACAAAGTCAGAGCAAGCACATGTGAGTATCAACTGATAAGTAACAGCCCTAAATTTCGTCAACAGCAAATCATTCACTTTTGAAACTCAAAAGTACATGGGTTGGGGCCTCCTATCACAAAATACGCAAAACAGAGCTAAAAATAAAGACAAGCTTATTTTCTGGAATCTGGATTATATTCCATATCGAATGTGCAAAGTGGAACCGTAAGCTCATGCATAAAGGGCACGCACATTGCATATCAAACAGGCTAAGTTGAGAGTTAGAAGTTACAAGCCTTCAATATCATAATTATCTTCTGGAAGCTAAACTGTTGAACAAATTTTCTATCATAACAAACATACGCTATGGTTTCATTAAATAATTTCAGAATCTAAAGCAATAACAATAAACACTAAGAAGGAAGATTTAACTAAATTACCTGGAAAGCTAGTCCTGTACTGAACATAAGCACCAGCACAAACTCAAAGTACTGATCAATTGACCACAGAGACTCCACCACTCCTTCCGCATAACTTACAAAGAAGTTTAGTGCTGCTGGAGTCAACACTTCATAAGAAAATGCAAGGCCAGCATAGAAAAGGACTGATGAGCCTAGAACTATTGGCCCTAGAAATCTCTTTTCACTTTTTGTTAACCCCGGAACCACAAATGCTATAATCTCATAAATGATGACAGGACTCCCCAAAAGTAGACCACTATAGCCAGATACCTGCACATGAAAATAGCCTTAATGATGAAAGGAATATATATCTCAGGAGTCTTGGCTAGCACTCCCTTCCAAACGCATGTCTATAAACAGGCACAAACAAAATGAACAATGACAATAGAAACAAGCACGTGTACATACACATACAAATAAATGAATAGTGGAGAATAAATGATCAGACATTTTCTCTATATCTAGCACGCTTTGGTGCACTTGATCAAAGAGGATAAAAGTTTGCTACTTAGCATGTACCTTACTTTATATGATAGTCAACTTATCAACAGAAAGTGAGTGTCTCTAGCTGTGGCATTCTTGATACCCTTAATAAAAAAGACTGGGAGCTCTCAAACCCAGTACTTACTATTCTGTTATGATATATTTATCCCCGAACAGAATAGTACATAACAGGATAAAACAACAGGCTACAAGGGAAGAAGTGATATGTATGCCCTAAACAATACAAAGAAACATTTATTAAAAGAGGGAAAGAACCCACAAGAACTCAGGTTATATGGACCCTATAACGTAGTGAAAAGAATTGGAGTGGCAGCCTATGCTCTTGAGCTACCTAGTACCACCAAGATTCCTAATGTTGTTGATGTGCCCAGTATGACGAGGTTGGTCAGGAAATAGCATACAGCTCAAGCTGCCAAAATGCAGGACACAGGGCAATTGTGTTCTACACACCTGTACCATAAAAATCTTTGCTCCAGGCCTATTGAAGAGTTGTTCATCAAGTGGAAAAAGCTTCCACCAGAAGATACTACCTGGGAATATAAACATTTTGCTGCACACCCAGATCTATGCAAGCTTCATTGCAAAAGTTTTTGAAGGCAATAGACTTGTTATGAACCGTCCACTTTCATAGATTGCATATGTAGTAGTAAGAACAATGAAGCAGGTTTTATAATATTACAGAGGGTGGAAAAAAATGTAAAAATTAGCAGGTATGCACCCTTAGGAACAAAGAGACTAAGATTTATCAAGACAAACCATGTGCAAAATGAGATGAAAACTTATGATGGTGCCCATAGGCTATAACAGTTATAAAACTTGATGAGAAAACAATGGGTTCGGATGTATATATATATACATCCAAACTTGATGATGGTGCCCATAGGCTATAACAGTTTATAAAACTTGATGAGAAAACAATGGGTTTGGATGTATATATATAGTTATATACACATCCTATATATACATCCAAACCCATTGTTTTCTCATCAAGTTTTATAAACTGTTATAGCCTATGGGCACCATCATAAGTTTCTCTCTCTCTCTCTCTCTCTCTCTCTCTCTCTCTCTCTCTCTCGTGCAATGGTTGGGTAGCTATTTTTAGTCTATTCGGCTATTTCGGGAAAATCTATTTTGGGAACTCCATGTTCACAAGGCAAATCTATTCTTGGATTTTCTGAACAAATCTATTCTTGGATTTTCTTTCATGCATTTAAAAACTTTGGATAATGTTTTTATTTTTATTTTTGTAATAAACTCAACTATCAATTTAGCTGATATATTGCATGTTTAGAATTTTTTTTAGTGGTCAAGATTAATTCATAAATAAAGCTTGCACTCATACAAAGCTATTCATAGGATAGAAGTAGCACCTGAATTCTTTTTTGTGTTTTCATGCAAGCCTTGTAAACAGTATAAATAAGTGCCTCCTCTTCAATAGTACAGCCAAAACAGTTCTTAGATGCTATTATACAATCACTATCTACTGCTATTGCTTTTGTACAGCTTACAATATGTGCACTTCCTGCCTGCCATACAACCCTTGATAGCAATTTATCCTGTAAAGCTTCTTCAGAAATTTATCAAGGTACAATTACTCCATTTTTTGTCATACCTTCTACTTCTCATGATGTACGGTCTAGTCCATTTCCAATCTTTTACTGTTGTTGTACGGCCATTTAGTCTACAATCAACCATTATCCAATCTATTCAAATTGCCTCTACTGTCCAGCATAATTTCAATGGTTTAGTTTCTGTTGTACAAGATGCTCAAGCTGCAAATTATTCAGCTATACGGCCATTGTGAGCTGCTATTGATCATTTTACAAATGCTTCTTCCCCAAACTATGATGTTGGTAATAATAGGGAATTCTTCCTACAAGTTGGTGAATTGGATGAAAGTGCATTTGTGGCATATGGGGATACTGAACAAATTTTTCCTAATGAGCATTATTTTGAAGTGCCTACAGTACCATCTAGGTTCAATGATCCACTGGGTGAAGCATTCTTAGAGTTCAATGTGCAGTCAAATAGGGTTCCTTATTTGTTTGGTCCTCGGCCACAATTCATTAAATTGTATGGCCATTGGTGAATGCATTCTCCGTATACTAACATGTGTTCTCCGTATACTGACATGTGTTCTAGATATGTGGGTTCTACTTATGCTCCACGTCTACTTTGAGGTTTACCTAGTCAATTTTCCTTCCTACTTCCAGCTGAAACAAGCATTGCAGATCTTCACTCCTCTTTCTTTGTGAAACGTTCACTAGTTGTGGAAAGATCAGGTTATGATGAGATTATTCTGGCTACCAGTGGGAAGTGTCAACAAAAAGATCTTCCTTCCTCTACAACACCGTCACAAGTTTGGAAAACCTTACCTAATGTTACTTGATTACTTGTTTTCTTTGTCATCTAGAAGACGACTTTTCTAGGGGGGGGATGTAGTTAGCATACAATGCCTTTATTATGTTTTGATCATATGGTTGTATCCGACTATGTATTAATTGTTTGTCAACTTTCGGGCTTGGCAACCATCAGGTTATTTAAATAGCCTTTGCGTAGTCAAGGAACACAATCTGATACCTTGGCTGATCATCTTTGGTCTACTTCTATAAAAGAACTTCACACGAATAAAGACATATTTTTACTACTCTATCTAGTATTTGTTGTTATTTATATTCATTATTTCAAGTATTATTTTTATTAGATAGAGGAGTAAACAAAGTTAACGGCTAGCACAAGCTAAAAATAGAAAAGCTAGATAGGTGGCTCTAAATGATTCCAACGAAGCTTTTCCTCTATTCTAATCATGGTGGAAACTTTGAAAACACTCTAAAGCCCTTAGCCATGATGATATGTCAAGCATTTGAACTTGAATTTTCCATGGTGGCAACTTCATGCTTGAAAGATGACCTCTTGATTGTATTAACTTGTCTCAGAGTTCCAAAATGAGGTAGAGAAAATAGTTGGCAAAGCCACAAGGAACATGCACCAAAGGAGATTTGCTTGGCTTCAACTCATCAAAAGTGCACATGGAGGAGTTTTGTCAAGACAAAGTCCGCAGTAAAGTACATCTGGTAGATTATAATGTTGAGCAAGATTTGCATGGCATTTGCCATTGAAAAGTCCACCTGGAGGAACTTTTGGAGAGCAAAGCCATCAGAAAAGTGGTCCTTATACTTGCTTTAGATCGTTCACATGCTGGGCACACTTCACTTATATGTTTGCCAATATTTAGGAGGAGAAGGTTAGTGGCAAAACCACTTAAAAGTCCAAAATGGAGGAGTTTTGTCAAGACAAAAAAACATCTGGAAAGTAAGCCTAACGGATTATAATGTTGAGCGGAGATTTGCTAGCATTTGCCATTGAAAAGTCCACCTAGAGGAACTTTTGGAGAGAAAATCCATTACAAAAGTGCACCTTATACTTACTTTAAACCTTTCACATGTTGGTCGCACTTCACTTATATGTTTGCCATCACTTAGGAGAAAGTTAGTGGCAAAACCACTAAAATGTGTCTCCTTTATGTCCTTTTAAGTTTTATCCCTTCGCAGAGATCAGCTAATTTACTGCCATTTTTTTACCCTACGCTAGCTGAGCTTTGAGTGACTTTTGTCAATGAAAAGTGCACTTTTAATGACATAAAATCCATTTAAGTACATCATGGATTTATATATACATATATTTAAGTTAGTCATATACGATTGCGTTCTTGAAATTTGATCAATTTAAATGATAATTATGTATATATAAAATAAATAATATTATTATACATAAATATCATTGATTTAGATATTATTATAATCATAATAATAATATAATATATTATATAAATATAGAATATAGAATATAAATAATATAAATATAATATATATTATTATATTATATAAATATAAATTAAATATTATAAATTATAAATTAATTATTATTAAATACATCTTATAAGTTAAATATTTATAATAATAATAAGGAGACCGATATAAGACAAAATGTCTTATATATAATCAGCAATTATTATAAAGCGATAGTGAAAGGTATATAAGACAAAAATGTCTTATAATCAGCGATTAGAAATAAAATTGTCTTATGTATGGATGTGATGGAGAGGTGAGATCCTTTCTAGTGGTTCGCATCTCCTTGAAGAAGAACTTCAAATGGTATAAAGGGAGCATAAAACAAGAGGAATCAGGGGGAATCAATGAAGAATAACGGAGTATAAGGAATTATGTCTGAGGAAGAGCAGATTTAGAAGGAAGAGTGTGTAGAGAGTAAGTATGAAATGAGCATGGGAAAAAGATAACAATTCAGGAATATACAGAAGCAAATACCAATCACACAGCATCATAAATGATCACTCAAGCAATCAGTCTCTTGGGATCGGTCAAGGATTCAATAAGAAGTCAGAACTCTAATATTAAATGATTATTTGATTACCAGTCATAGCACCTGCCCACGATTTGCAATACAATCACCTCATTCATTACAGCAGTCTATAATACAGCAGACAGTGATTATCTTGCAGTGCCTACGAGGTATGTTTCTTACTCAATAATGAGATCCTATCAAACTAGCATTTCTAACGCAGAAAATAAGGTAGAATAATTCATTGAATAATGATCAGATATCATATAGATAGAATAAAGGCTGACAATGAATTATAGAATGAATAGTATGAAAATGTATAATACATAGAATGATTGTTAACATAGAGCAGTCATAGAGTGACCACTAATATAGGATAAGATCCATCATAGAATAAATAAATAGAATCAATTGGAAGATCATCATAATATGAGTAAGTTATCATAAATGAATAAGTACATGGAACAATTTAGATATAGAATAAGAAAATTACAATCCTAATGAACATAAAATGCTCATAATCATGATGGAATGAGAATGAATGGCCTAAGAGTGATTAAGGCATAAGAATGTTATATGATGAACTATATTCCTATGAGGAAGCATATTGAATGTTGCCAATCAATGAGATAGTAATGATAAATAAATCCATGATATACTCGGAGGTGACAATCAGACTTGTCCTTTAACCCCTCTATCATCATTCGAGCAGGATGTAAGTTAAGGAAGGGCGGTATATTGGACCTAGGCGACCCTCAACTAGACGAGGAACGCCAGATGTGTGTGAAGTCCCTTGAGCCAAGAGATGAGGAACACCGGGTGTGTGTGAAGCTCTTGAGCCTAAGGTTATAACATGTATAATGTGCCCTACGGTAGGTGACCCTCGACTGGATGAGGAATGTCGGGTGTGCATAAAGTCCCTCGAGCCAAATGGTGAGGAACACCGAGTGTGTGTGAAGCCTTTGGGCCTCCGTATGGGATGGTTAAACTTGCGCCTTAACGAAGTCGTACTTGCATAGGGTGGTGACATAGAGCTGGTTAACGTTCAAGTCTAGGTGATGTCCCTCCCGAGATATATCATGGAAAAGCTATATGGAAAGGCTATGTGAATGTGAAATGCATTTAAGTAATAAAATTTAATATGGTTTGTGATTATGAGATTACTAACCTAGGTGTAATATGGAAAGTATATGAACTTTGATATTGAAATTAATAAGTGTTTATTAGCCTTATTGATATTATAAGAAGAATTGAATACTAATGTTCTCTTTTACAAGTTGAAATTGTGTGCAAGGTTGTGAATATTTTGACTTGCTAGAAGGGGATATTACAGTCTCCTTTATGTCCTTTTAAGTTTTATCCCTTCGCAGAGATCAGATAATTTACTGCCATTTTTTTACCCTACTAGCTGAGCTTTGAGTGACTTTTGTCAATGAAAAGTGCACTTTTAATGACATAAAATCCCCTTAAAAGGCTTCTGGCACATTTCACTTAAATGTTTGCCAAGATTTTAAGTGCTTTGGCGGAGTTTAATAGTGGAAATGCTGCCTAGAAAATGCACCAAAATCTTTGGTCTTAACCTCTCTTTAAATAAATGGCGAGCTTCCATAAGGCTTTTGCCCTGATTTTTTTCTACTACCACACACAATTTTTGATTTGTGCTGCTGCAAAATTTGTTTTCTGCTGCTTGTGATTTCCGTTTTCTGCTGCTGCGAAATTTGCTTTCTGTTGCTTGCAATTTTTGTTTTCTCCTCCTGCAAAATTTGCCTTCCACTGTGTGAAATTTTTTTATTTGAATAAACTTGTTTGAATTGCAGTTTGTACCAAATTGATCGTAGAAACAATGCACTAAACCATTGGTCATAAATTTCTTGCTCCAAACATGATCTATCAAACTAGGTCATGTATTACAATATGTATGATCTTTGTATAAGATTTCTTTGATTCTACTAGTCCTAACCCTTACAAGCAAAGGACATATGCATCTTCTTGCAGAACTTTGATTCTTAAATCTTGTTTCTTGAGATGAGATTCCTATAGTTGAAATCGTGATGGCTTTTGCAGATGTTTCAAATTTGAGAAGTACAACAAACAAAGGAATTTCTTGTCAATGTGAACAATTATTATTGATGCAAGACAATCCGAGACGTAAGAGCAATCTTGCATCACCCAAAAACATTTATTTCTAACATTTATTTGCTTTGCAAATTTTCTAAGTTGTTTTCTAGTACCAATAACGTGCGGTAGTCTAACTACACTACATTCCTTTGCAATTGAGCATCAATCCAAAGTTCAAACTCATTACCAAGCATATCAAAGTTCAATCCAAAAGCACTATTGTGATTAGGCGGCAACCATACGAGCTTTGCAACAACACTTGGTTACATTTCCGAGCTTATTGGGCCCAAGGAGGTTCATGCTATAAATCGAATTGAGATCCAATGCATATTTTTCACCGCATTTATTCCAGAAGGTTCCCTCCTACTTATATGAGACTACACATTACACTTAACCTCGACCTTTGTACCACTTCACAATCGATGCCAATCATTCCAGAGGCTAGAATTCAATATATAAACATCATTCATCCTCATTGGGAGGGAGTGAGGATCATAAATGATGTAGATCAGATTAAGATCATACTTCGAAGCAAAAGCTCATAGTTAGGTGGTAGATAAGAGCTTTGCATTGAAATATAATTTAAGAATTTTGTAATTCACACATAAGATGCCCATGTATCTTTGAAGGTTGAGGCCTCATGTTGTAAGCCCATCGCGGCAAACTGTAATGTATTTCTTAATGGTGAATTAATAAAGATCTATAATATTGTTATTGTTTCATTGTGCTACATTTGTGTGTGTATGTTTGGCTACATGGTTGGACAATCCTTAATTGGACCCTCTATCCATGACTACACCAAATGGTATTAGAGATTAGTTTTGCATCCTATGAATGTCAAAGGCCTCTGCTTGTAAACAGATCACTGAATTTGAGGCAGTCTACAAGAAGCTTGTAAACAGAGCGTCGACTTTGAGGCAGTTTGCAAGAGTGATTGTGAACCAATTGCCAATCTTGAGCCAGTTTGCATCAAATCCAAGGACAAGAAGCCTCCATAAAGAGGACAAGGCATTGTTAATGTTGTTGGAAAGATGGCAGAAATGTTTGAAATGATTAGAGCAATGAAGATCCGATTGGACATTGTAGAAGAAAACAGAAAATGAAGTCATAACCTAGAAATGATGAATGTAATGATGAAAAAACTTAAAGAAACGAAAATGCACCAGTTGTCGAACAAGATATAAAAGATCAAGAAGAAAAGGAAACAAATAAGATAAAATTGTTGAGGCTACCTCTAAAATTGGTGAGAGACCTAGAGTTGATATAGCTAGCTATTCTAGTAATTTGAATCCTGAGGAGTTGATTGACTGGATAAAAGATCTAAAAGAATACTTTGAAAATAAGGAAATTACAGATTCTAAAAGGGTCAGATTTGCTAAAACTAAGTTGAAAGGACATATTGTTGTTTGGTGGAAAGAAGTACAACTGGGAAGAAATAGAAAAGGGAAGGAAAAGATAGAAAAATGGGATAGGATGGTGATAAAACTAAAGAATCAATTCATACATATAGATTATGAGTTAGAATTGTTGAAAAGATTGCAAAATTTGAAATAGAAGGAGAAGACTGTGAAGGAATATACTGAAGAATTTTATAAGATGATCATTAGGACTAGACAATGAAACAAATAAGGAAAAAGTTGCAAAATACATCAATGGATTGAGAGTGACTATCCAAGAAGAGCTAAGCATGGTGAGATTGCAGACAATAGAAGACACATACCAATTTGCACTTAAGGCGGAAAAGAAGCTGAACAAAAGATTTGAGATTAGACAAAACTGATAGAGAGGAACAAGAGGAAGATTTCCAAGAGGAAGACATCAATGTGGTGACAAAAGACCGTATATAGAAGAGGTTGAAGCAAGAAGCAGTAGTACATACCACAATGACAAGAAGACAATAATACATACCCCAATGAGAAAGAATCTAGTAGTTCATACTGCAATGATAGAACCGATGGTTATCAAAGAAGTAGAGAGAGATATGGCAAAAGCAGCAAATCTTTCAAAGGAACTTATTTTAGATGTGGAGCAGAAGGCCATAGAGCATTTGAGTGTTCCCAAAGTCAAGGAAGTACCAATAAAAGAACTGCATATGTTGATTAAGAGTCCATGGGATCACAAAGTCTAGTAGATGAACCAAAGAGAGGTGAGTCACTAATCATGAAGAGAGTTTCGCTGAAACCAAATAGTGTGGAGAAAGAAGAACCTATACATAGGAAGAATTTGCTTAGGACAATACGTAAGACTGAAGATAAGTGTTGCAAGGTTATAATAGATAGTGGAAGCACAAATAATCTAATATTAGAGGAAATGATTGACAAGCTGAAATTGAAGAGGTTAGAACACCCTAGTCCTTATAGAATCTCATGGTTGAAGGAAGAACATAAGGTGTTGGTAAGTGAACAATGTTTGCTGAAATTTAAGATAGGAACATATCATGAAGAAGTTTTGTGTGATATTATGCCAATGAATGTATGTCATTTGTTTTTAGGTAGACCATAATAGTATGATAGAAAAGATATTCAAGGTGGGAGAGAAAATACTTACACTGTGATAAAGAATGACCGGAAACATGCTTTAGTACCACTAAAGGATAGAGAAAAGCAAGTTTGCATCAATGCCAGAATCTGTTCAGTGTAAGGAAGTTCTTATATGGTCTAAGAAATGAAAATATGTGTTGTGTTGATCCCTTGAATATGCGCACCGCAGATGCAAGGGAAGCACCACAACCAAAAACTCCAAAATTGTTGACCGAATACAAGGCATCATATTAGAAAACATACCAAATGGATTATCACCAATAAGAAGCATCATATATTTTATGGATCTAGTTCTAGGAGCAAGTTTCCAAAATAAAGTGGCACATAGAATGTCACCAGCACAAAATTAAGAACTGAACTCCCAAGTGTAGAAGTTGCTAAAGAAAGGTTTGATCAAGGAAAGTTTAAATCCATGTGCGGTACCTATAGTACTAGCACCAAAGAAAGGAGGTGAGTGGAGAATGTGTAAAGACTCTAGAGCATTAAATACGATCACAATCAAGTATAGGTTCCCATTGTCAAGGATGAATGACCTAATAGATTGCTTGAGTGGTGCAGAGTATTTCACTAAGATTGATTTGAAGAGCATCTATTACCAAATCAAAATAAGAGGAGACAAATGGAAGGCTGCATTTAAAACAAAGGGAGAACTATATGAGTGGTTGGTTATGCCCTTTGGGTTGACTAATACACCTAGTACATTTATAAAGTTGATGAATGAAGTGTTAAAGCAATACTTGGGTAAGTTTGTGATTGTTTACTTGGATCATATTTTGATTTTCAATAAAACTAAGAAGAGCACCTAGAGCATATTAGATTAGTGCTGCAAAGATGGAGAGAAGAAAAATTGTTGATTAATGTGAAGAAATTTAGTTTCATGAAGTCAAAGTTGGTATATTTAGGCTTTGTAATTTCAGCAGAAGGTTTGAAGATGGATCTAAAAAAAGTAAGAGCAATTGTGGAGTGGCCTACAACAATAAATGTTGTAGAGGTAAGATCTTTTCATGGGTTAGCTAGTTTCTACACAAAGTTCATTAGAAATTTCAATGGCATTTGTGCACCAATAATTGAGACCATGAGGAGAGACAAGAAGGAATTCAAGTGGATATTAGGAGCAAATAGAAGCTTTGAGTTACTAAAAAGGTGACAAAACAGCCAATGCTAGCATTGCTAGATTTTGACAAAGTACTCCAAGTTGACTGTGATGCAAGCGAAAGTGCAATACAAGTAGTATTGAGTCAAGAAGGTGGACCGGTAGCTTATTTCAATGAGAAGTTGAATAATGCAAGGAGGAGATACTCAATGTATGTTTAGGAATTTTATGCTATAATCCAAGCATTGAAAAAATTGAGACATTACTTGTTGCCAAAAGAATTTGTGGTGTATACAAATCATCAAGCATTGCAATACTTGAATAGCCAAGGTAAGTTGAACCAAAGACATGAAATGGGTTGAATTTATGTAGAGTTGTACTTTTGTGTGGAAACATAAGAGTGGAAAGTCAAACAAAGTTGCAAATGTCTTGAGTAGAAGACAAAATTTGCAAACAGAGATGAGGGTGGAAATAATAGGATTTGAGAAATTGAAGCATTTGTATGAAACTAATCTTGATTTTGCAAAAGCATGTAAAGAACTGGTAAGTATGCATAGAAGTGGCTTGATTATTTGATTCAAAATGATACATAGTTCAAGGATAGTCAGTTGTGTATTCCAAGAAGCTCAATGAGAGAAAATATGATCAAGGAGAAACACAACAGTGTATTAGCAAGACATTTTAGAGTAGACAAGATAGTGGCATTGGTGAGTGAAAACTATTTTTGGCTGCAATTGTATAAAGATGTAAAGATATATGTTCCAACGCTATAGGATTTGTCAAGTTGCAAAAGGTAGTAGTTAGAATGTTGGTTTATACAAACCACTACCAGTTCCAAAGAAACCTTGGGAAGACATCAATATGGATTTTGTGTTAGGATTGCCAAGGAATTTAAGAGGTTATGATTCTACTTTTGTAGTTGTTGATAGGTTTTCTAAGATGGCACATTTCATAACATGTAAGCAAACAAATGATGCAGTACATATAGCTGATTTATTTTTCAAAGAAGCTATGAGATTGCATGCATTGCCAAGGAGTATAGTTTCAAATAGAGATACAAGTTGTATAGTTTTATATAGAGATACAAAGTTTGTTATATACTTTTGGAAGACATTGTGGAAGATGTAGACAAAGTTGCAATTCAATTTAGCATATCACCTACAAATAGATGGACAAAGAGAAGTGGTGAATAGAAGTTTGGGAAATTTTTTGAGATGTTTAGCAAGAGAGAAGACTGGAAATTGGGATTTAGTGTTGGTGCAAGCTATGTTCATGTATAACAATTCAATGAATAGAAGTACAAGAAAAACACCATTTGTGGTAACATATGGAAGTAGTCCAAAGAATGTTTCAAAGTTTAGGGACATTAGTAATGAACAAAAGAACAGTGCAGAAATCGAAGAATTTGCAAATCACAAGAAAATAGTACATGAGGTCAAGAATCAACTATAGAAAATGAATTGTAGATATGAGAAGTTTGACGAGAAAAGGAAATATAAGGAATTTGCGGTTGGAGATAAAGTGATAGTGTATCTAAGGAAGGAGTGATTTCCAGTTGGAACATACAATTAACTAAAAATGAAGAAGTTTGGTCTCTACAAAGTTATCAAGAAGTTTGATTGAAAAAATGCATATGAAGTAGAATTACCAAAAGATTTGAACATGTCCACAATCTTTAACATTGCAAGTTTGTAACAGTATCATAAAGGAGATTGGAGGAAGACAAATCAGAGAGAGAATGGAGTAAACAAATACGGCAACAACAAAAAGAGCAGATTGAAAAGATTTTGCATGGTAGATTTGAGAGGAGCACCAAAAATAGGCAATATGAGGAATATCTGGTGAAATGGAAGGGAAGGTCAATTGAAGACTCTTTTTAGATTTCTAAGGCTGAGCTAGACCATTTTGGTTTCCCTTTGGCCACCAAATAGTGAGGGACTTACTTTTCAAATTACCCCGAGTGTTTGATGCAAGGGCATATAGTGTAAAAGCAATCTTGCATCACCCAAAAACATTTATTTCTAATGTTTGTTTGTTTTGCAAGTTTTCTAAGTTGTTTTCTAATAAATCCCAATAAAGTGGGGTAGTCGAACTTCACCGCATTCCTCCGTAGTTGAGGATCAATCCAGATTCATTAGCAAGCATATCAAAGTTCAACCCAGAAGCACTATTGTAATTATGTGGCAATTATATGAGCTTTGCAGCAACACTTGGTTACAGTTCCAAGTTTATTCATCCCAAGGAGGTTTTTTCAAACCAAAAAATCGGGAAACCAAAAGTATAAGAGTTTTTCAAAAAATCGAGATTTAAGCGAGAAAAAATCGAATTTAAAAACGTAAAAAAATTATAAATATTATAATTTTTAATATATATAATTATAGTTATAGTTATATAATATATTATTATTATATATAAATATTATAAATTATATGTTATAATTTATATATAAATCACCCGATAAGGGGTAAGATCCATAAGGGCTTTAAACATATGACAGTAACATGATGAGGGGTGAGCAAGGCTATTTAAGTGTGGACAGGTTAAACGTGCAAAGAAATCATGTTTTGGATGGTCGTGTCGTGCTTTGAGTGGGGTGGCAAATCAATGGGATGGGCATTTTAATCTTGCAACACTCTTCGTTGGCCATTCATTTCATCTTAATCATGCGGAGAGAGGGTTTGCAAAAGGAGATGACAGCTATGGAAAGTGTAAAGGGGAAAAATTTGGTCTCGAAGACGCCTAGGAGACACTTGGGTAGGAGGAGTTGTAGCAAGACGGTGGGAGGTGTTGATGATTGTTTTTAGACAAGTCAACAATAGAGTAAAACACTGAGTCTCTCACTCTCTCTTGAATAAAGCTCTCCAAAAGCTAAGCTATGTGATCCAGTGAAGTAGCTTCAAGGTTCCTTTTTTTATGATTCACGAGGGATTAACTCAGTGACTTGATATGATATTGCTGATTATCACAAAGGGACTTACACAATTGTTCTAACAACCTGATGTTTCACTCGCTAGAGGCAAATACTTGGAATTCCTAAGTGCTACAACTTCAACGTATGATATGGCAATGAAGTTCTTAATCCTAATTCCTAACAATGATATATAAAAAAAGTGAAAAAGATGAAGGTTTAGGAAACGACTCTAATCCTAGATGTAAGAAACAATTATTGATCAGGTGAAATCAACCAACTCTGCTTTGCCAAGTTAAACTACACAAGGTTGATACAATCTTCTAGGATGATATAAGATGTTCAAATCACTTATGTTCATGAATGTTCAACAAACACAAATAATCGAAGTTAAGTTCACTTTGTTCAAACTAACCATACACTGCAACTTGCAAGCCACAAATTACAAATGGTATGAACATATAGATTTCACCACGAAG
Organism: Cunninghamia lanceolata; assembly: GCA_027924645.1. Lineage (NCBI taxonomy): Eukaryota > Viridiplantae > Streptophyta > Pinopsida > Cupressales > Cupressaceae > Cunninghamia > Cunninghamia lanceolata. The sequence continues at coordinate 7,928,859 of BSBN01000438.1, forward strand.
CAATAATAATAACTTCCACCAACTAACATAACACTTAGAAGAAAACTTATTCTAACTTAATATTCGCTTGAAGGAATTGGAAACCATGCAACACTTCGAAACATAGAGAGAATCCCCAAACAATGAGTCTTGTATTATCTCAAAGAGTTCTTGCAACAATTTTTCCAGAGTCTTCAACCTTACAAATGAGAGCAAAAGAGCCCTTATATAGGCTTCAAGAATACATGAATGGTTAAGATCGATTGGCAAAGCCAATGGACCAGATTGCACCACCTAAGTAGGCGGTTACAACAAACTACTATTTTTAGCATATGAAAGAGGGAACAAAGGCACGTTTCCCAAGAAGATAAGGATGACACATCATATCCTACGAGGAATCTCCATGTGAGGTGCCCCTCATAGTACTATGAAGTGCAATGAATCTGGACACAACTTGAGCAACATCTCCCATAGGTACACTTGTCGCAGCACTAATGGATCCTTCTGCAGTTGTCACATTTGACTCATAGATGCCATGTGTCTTCTCCCAGTCAGATATCCAAGACTTGTTTGATCCAAGATTGAATGCAAGTGTGAATATGTTATCCAACTGTTCTTCATCAACACTATCCTTCTGAAAATAGAATGCCTTGACTTGCTGCTTCATGTTTTCAATAGTGATCTCTTCATATGGATTGCATATTGTTGTTAAAGAAGTGTGCACATGATTTTGTGTCCTTAGAAGAACACTTCTTAATCTAGACATATCCACTTCAATCTTCTCAATTAGTTGCCCCTTGTTGTGAAAAGAGAAATACCAAGTAGTGAAATCATGTGAAGTACATTGATCAATCACCTTATCTCGAACTAGATCTTCTATTGAAGCTTCCATCAAATTCTTGAGTTGTGGCATATACTGTTCCTTGATGGGTTTAAACTCGGCACATATCTTCAATAAAGATTGGACTCTATCCTTGAGGCTATGGATTCTATCATAGACTCGCACAATTTCCTCAAGATAGGTGTAGGCTTTCTCCTCTGTTTTCTCTATCCAACCCTTCATTAGGTGAGAAGATGCTCTCATATCTTCAACTTGTGATACTGTTTCTTGTGAAAGAATGGATGGAGGTACTGGAGTGGCTTCCTTCTATCGGATGGGTTGCATGACTTGTTGAATGTATTGCCTCAATGTATTGAAGTCTTGCTCCACCTTTTGCTTAGCTTCTCTTTCTTGTCTTAGCATCATTCTTACACTATTGACTGATTCTTGAAGTTCTTCTTCTACTTGTTCCCCTATAATTGGCCCCATATCAACAGTGGTCATATTGTAGTCCTCAGGTGCCATATCTTCTAAATTCTTCTCAACTCTAGGAATAGCTACATGTACTTCTCTATTTCCAGAAGCATCTTGAGTGATTTTTGAAAAGATAGTTGCTTTCTTCTTTTGATCATTTCTTATGTGCACCCATAAGCAACTCTTCTACCGGAGTAAACTGATAAGTTTCTATGGCTGTGTTCTCTTTAATTCTCTCTCTCAACCAAGGTGGAAATGAGGATAGATCCTGTTGTCTTTGTGCTTGTTTGTATTGTATATGTATTGCATCTTCATCAGATTCTCCTTGTCCTTCTATTTCCTAATCAGCAACATCATCATCTTCTATCTCAACAGTAGGGCTTGAATGAATCTCTTCGGATGGAGCTGCCATAGTCTCTTCTACTAGTTCAACTTCTTGTACTGGAACATTAGCTTTTGAAGTACCTTCTTACAAACTAGATGAAGTAGATCGACTGTTTTTCTTCTTTGCTCTTTGATTTGACTCTCCTTCCTCATGACTGGGTCTTTTCCTTTTTCTTGCTTGATTATCATCCTTACTACTTACACTATGCTCAAGTCCATTATGTGAGCCCACATTATGTGCACTATGGCGTTCTGGTTCCTCTTCATCCATCTACTCATATGTAAGAACCTGTCCTTCATTCATTTCCTGTAACAATTGATTTGCACATGCTTTTGTCATAACTAAGATTGGCTCCATCAATTCTTCTTCAGACACATCTCTCTTTGACCAATCAACTGTATATGGAAAATCCTTTATCTTCTCCAATTCATCTATCAATATAGTGTCATCTTCTATAAACTGATCTGGAATTCAGAGTACTTTTGATGCTCTTACTAGATCCCATGTAAGTCTTGAACACTTGAATGTTCGAAGATCATCTTCATCATTTGCATTTGCCCAGTGATCTTCTAATTGCATGACATGTTTATATTCTCTATTGTATTTCCAACAAACTTTGAAATGATCAAAATTAAGCCTTCTAGTACCATGAGTTTGTAGATGATATGCTTGAAGTTTTGTCTCAGAATACTCAGCTGCTGCCAATGATGGACACTCAAGGTTTTGTCCAAGGACTAGTGGAAACTGGATTTCTCCCCTCTTCCTCAATTTCTGCATCCTAATGAGTTCTAGAAGTTGCCTTGAAACCTCTAACATCACCATCCTATTAGTTGGATATCTTGGTAACCTGTACGGATAAGATGTGCAACCTTGGATCCTTATATATGTATATCTCTCATGCTGTGTATACCAATGTCCATATGTCCCAATGAATTCCTTTGCAACATTTGACAATCTCTTGTGGAACTCTCCTCGCAATCTCTTCAATATGAACATAGCAAGGGCATCATTGAATCTCATATAGTGATTGATGTTCTTGAGATGCAACTGAGGGTAACATTGATGTGACAAGTACTTATCCGGTCCAATTCCAACTTCTCCTTTTCTGGTCAAACCTGGATAAACTTCATTCCTTGCTAGAAGATATACTATATAAGAACTCATATGAAATGATTTAGTACTTGAGAAGTTAATGAGCTGCTCATGCATGCTTTGACTAATGAGTCTAGCCCAATCGATTATCTTTCCTTTGAGAACTAGTTTGATGAAGGAATACATCCATGACTGAAATGTTGTTGATTGAGGCATACCTGTTACCCTGTTAAGGAACATGATCAAGTATCCAATCTCCGGATGAAAATCTGATTTATGAAACTGTGGAGGATTATTAGCATTTATCTTCATTGACGGATTCATCATCCACTCCTTCATTTCTTGCAATCTGTTCTTTGAATCAGCACCATACTCTTGTTGACCCTAGTGTACGGAGATGTTGATCATCCTATCCTTGGTTGGGATGTTAAATGTATCTTCAACTGCTTCCTTTTGTAAGTAGGCTAACACTATTCCATCCTTAACCACTATTTGTCTAGTATTCTTGTCATACTTCTTAACACATTCTATAATCATCTCTTGACATGGTAGAACTGGTGGAAAGCAGGCGGCTTCAATGATTCCACTCTTTGCAATGGTTCTAGCAAGACTACTCCCGATAGGCTCTCAAAGTACACTTTTGATGTCCTCTAAACTGCTGTTGCCCATGTTCGTGTCGCCAACATTTGTCCATCGTGAAACAAGCTTGGACTCCGGAATTCTTCCTTTAGCATCCATGTGAATTCTTGTTTGTCTCTCCTTAGATGTCATTGCCATGATCCTACAAGACATAGATATGAATAGGTAACTTCAAATACAAACGATCAAACAAATTACTTCAGCTTCCTAAATGCATTGAGATCTGATTTTTCAAGGATCTAAAAATGGAATTTCACAAGAAGATTATGACTTTTATCATTATAATTTACTATCTTCTATGCAAAAATTCATCAACACTTAAACAATTTTCTCCTTAAAATTAATAAGCCTGCTGAAAATGAAAGAAAAAACCAGAATATTACCTATAGATCAAACTTAGAAATGGACTGATTTGGATGAATACCTTCAAAATTTGATCAAAATCAGACTTGACTTGACAAAATCAGACTTGTCTTTTACCTAAGAATTAACTTTATTTCTGCTCCTTAAGGCAAATTTGTTGCTTGGTGAGTGAGAAAATGAACTTTGAATGTTCCTTATATATACAATTTACATCAAAATCTACTACTTCTTCCAAGGCCGACCTGGTTTAAAGCAATAAAATCATTTAATTTATTCATTTTATACTAAAGGTGGCGCGAATTTTCATGCAAATTGGGTCTTGGTTTAAAAAAATTTGAATCCAGCATGGGCGCATTGGATAGGTGTTTCGGTTTCTTCTTGATCTAGGCGCACCAGACATGGCACATGAGATGGCAATTTGAGATCCTTTTCAACTTGTCAAAATCTTCAATAATATCGAAATCGGCGCATTAGATAGGGCGCAACGGATGAGGCGCAAGGAATGAGGAATCCAATCCTTGCTTAGACGTTCCTACAAAATTTGAATTCGTCCTACCTCAATTATGGTGCACTAGATAGGGCGCAACGGATGAGGTTTTTAATCTCCGGTAGAAAGGTCTCTCTGAAATTGCAAGTAAATCACTCCAATTTAGGCGCAATTGATCATGATCTTGGATCGTTGTTGGGATGCCTTTCGAATGAAGATACATTGGATAACAAATTGGCTCAATACTTAAGAGATCTCAAAGATTTGGATTGAGTACCTTTCCCACAAGGCGCACTAGACAAGGCGCAATAGATGAGCATTTTGGGCTTCGAATGAATTCGCCTTTTTCAGTTAACAAACCTCCTACCTTAGGAGCACTAGATAAGGCACAATAGATGAGGCGCATCGGTTGAAGATTTTGATCTCTGGTTTATAAATTATTTGGAACTTGAAACTCATCTTGTCTTAAAATGACGCCTTGGTTTACCACTTTGCCTTTCTGTAATGTCTCCTTTTTGGATATCCCTGATTTCTTCACAAATATATAGTCCTTGCCTTGTATTCTTGGAGATTTAGCATTGACTATCTCCTTGACACTCCCTTTGTTCTATCCTTGGCTTGATTTAACTCCACAATCAGATTTAGATCTCTATCTATATTTTATTCCTCTTCTTTCTTTCTTATGCTCAAATATATATAGTCTGAAATGTATATTGTTTTTAATTGTTTTTCCCCTTGATGAATATATATATATTTTTTATTCTAATATATAAACATATATTTCTCCTCTCACTGCTCCTTATCTCTCCTATCTTCTTCTCCAATCTGAATGTATATATAAATATTGGGTGACTAGTTTATATTTCTGTATATTTATATCTTTCCTCTTCCTATCCTTCTGCAGTTTATATCTTCCAATTTCCAAATCTACTGTTATATTCGATCAGCTCTCCCTTTATATTCGATCTGTTCTTGTTTTTTGACTTCTATCCTTGTATAAGAGATTGTTGAATGAATGATCGATCCTTCTCTATTCCTTCACTACTTATACTTGCTCAAGAAAGGTGTCTTTTTGAATAGATGTGTCTTTTGTTAAAATGAACTATCATTTCATATGATCATATCCTTTCACACATAAAACAAAACAACCCCTCATAAAGAATCGCATGACCTTATCAATATTATATCTTAATATATTATTATAATTATAATAATATTAAAATCTCACCCAAGGAGAATCATGATGTATTGGAAAAATGGATTTATGAAATGGCAAATAGTATATGGTTATGTTTATGATTAAAAGGAAATGAAAAATGGACTAATAATGTTCTCTTTTGGTAAGTTGAAATTGTTTGCAAGGTTGTGAAAATTTTGGCTTGCTAGAAGGGGACATTACACTCTCTTGAAGATGCATTTGAATCAATAGACTTTCATCCTAGGTGCATCAGATGGAGCGCAATGGCTGAGGAATTAGGATGCTCGTTGATAGTTTGGAAGTCTTAAACTCAATCTTACTGCAAGGTAGCGCACCAGACGACAGCTTTGACCTTTACTTGAAACTAGCGCACTGGATGAGGCGCATTGCTTCATGATTTTGATCTTTGCTCGACATCATCTCTTTTCACTCAACATGGACCCTTATAGTGGCGCATTGGATGAGGCGCATGAGATGAGGGTTTCATGATCTCCATTTAAAATTTCAATCCTCACCTAAGAGTGGCGCGCTAGACAAGGCGCATGAGATCTCCATTTTGGAATCCTTAGATGTGGATCTTGAATCCTTCTTGAAACTTGACTTTGAACCACCATTTTCACCTTTTTGAGGAGGGCGCATTGGATGAGGCGTGGTAGATCACAATTTTAGACTCCAATTGAATGATCATCAAAAAGTTGAACTAGACTCCTTCTAGGGATGGCGCATTGGTTCAAGGTTTTGAACTCTGGTTGAATGATCTCCTGAAATGGGCGCCTTGGATGGGGATTTTGATCTCCGGCTGAATACTTAGCCATTTTTTGCTTGACAACACATTACAACTTCCAGTTTTCAAACATCAAGTTCCCAGAGCAATCATCATGAGTGTTCAAGAAGGAGTCCAATTCTATCTTAGTTCAATCATGCCATGATTCAGTCAAAATAATGCCATACCATTGAAGCCTAGACGCGAATGATAACCTTAACGAATGTTGAAGCAATCTCCTTCGTGTCTTGAAACAGGGTTGAAGTAGTCTCCTGAAAAAACACAACCTAATCCTAAGGCAAAAGAGAGGGGATCCCCATTTGCAATGGGGCGATGTGTGATTTGGTCACAACAGGAGGGAGAAAGATGGTCAAGAAGAAGCCTGCAAGGAAGGCGAGGGTTAGGAAGAGGGAGAAGAAATTGTATGGTGAGGAGGCTATGGCCAGATTCATTAACGAGATTGAGCAAAAGATAAAGAGCCCTGTTTTAAGGGCATGGTTGGGAAGAATTCTGAAAATGGCGAAGGAGGTGGATGGTGAGGAGGGAGTCAATATTCGCTCGTCTATGGCCAATTTGCTTCTTGACCCTACAACATGAGGGGACCATGGAATGTGTTTGGAGTGGCACAATCCTTGACAGTGGCCACTATGCTCTCTATTGTGGCATCGTCGGTGCTGATACATGAAGATATGATCGACGTGACGAAACAAGCAAATGCTAATATGGAGCTACTAATGGGGCACATTCACGATTTACAGAACATGCAAATAGATGCCAGAGTGGTGATGGACTAGGTAGCAGACAAGCTGGATGTCTCTCTGTCGAAGCGCCCACGTCCTTCAAACTCATGCGGATGTGACTCTGAAAATGATATCATGGATCTTGGAGATGCATATGATGTTTAGGGTATGTTTAAGAATGGTTTTTTGTATATCTTTTTGATCAGGATTGTGGGCCTATGTAATTTGCCCAAATCCTGTATAGACATTTGAATCAGGGATATAGGTTGGGTTTATGTGACAGTGGGATAATAGGGTAGATAGTTTAATCTAGTCTTGTTTCTGTTATTTCTCATTAACAGCTTCAATATTGTATGCTCCTTTTGGACAGTGGTTGAAAGCCCAATTTTTGATATAGGTTCTTGTACCTTAAAACTAGGTTTTACTATCAAAAAAAATAATAATTTATATATAAATAATAAAATTATAAATTTTTACGAGTGTTGCTCAATTAAAATGTTTATATTCTAAAATTATTCAATGTTGTCAAATTTATTTTTTAAATATAAAAAATTATTAAAATAATTATATATTCTAATTTTTAAAATATTTTAAACTTACAAAAGTTAAAAATATCCAGCTATATTCTTTTTTATAATTTTTAACTTCAAAAGTATTCTATGAAATTCAAAGTACAAAAATATTTACAAAATATTATTTAAAAAAATAAAACAAAATAAAAAATGGAATTAATTAAGAATTATAAATAAACGCAATTATAAACTTAATAAGTTAATTAAATAAATAACATAATATATTAATTTATTACAGATTATATAAACCATAATATTATAAAACTTAAATATATCTCAGTAAATATATCTCAGCCTCAAGTAGGAGTACGGGTTATTAAATTAAAAATATAAATTAAATAAACTTATATGATGATCAAATAAACTTAAAAATATTTTTATTTTTATTTAAATATAAATGTTAAATTAAAAATTAAATAAATTCAAGAATATTAATATTTAAATAAATATAACAATAGTATAAGTTAAAAAATTTAAAAATATTAAAAGTAAAATAAACTTTAAAATATTTGAAGTTAAATGAATTTCAAAATATTAATCACTAAAACCCTTGACGCCACAACCCTTGAAAACCCCTTGACGATTGTACCAAACACTAGTATTTTTGTTGTGAACCCTAGTATGATTGCAACAAAAAATATTAGGGTTTTCTACAATCGTCGAGGGTTTTTTAGGGGTTGTGGCAACCATACGGCATACGAACATACGGCGTAGAGACAAACACATTAACCCTGCAAATGCATCGCCACAAGGTGAAATCACGTTAACCCTAGTATTTAAATGCAATTTTTACCCAAGTTAAACGCCCAAAAAATCGTGGAAAAACTAGTGTAAAAATCCATAAACGGCCCAATTCGCAATTTTTTCAAAAAAATCGCGATTTAAATGCATTTATTGTTTCTATGGTATAAACCACATTGAGATCCAATGCATATTTCTCACTGCATTCATTCCAAAAGGTTCCCTCCTACTTATGGCCAATTGCATGTTACATTTAAACTCGCAGCCAATGTCAATCATTCCAAAGGCTATAATTCAATATATAAACATCATTCATCCTCATTAGAAGAGTGAGTATCATAGATGATATAGATCAGATTAAGATTATACTTCGGACCTCAAAGTCATAATTTGGTGCAAACAAGATGTAAGATCCTTGTCTAAATCTGACCTGAAAATAACCCTGCTGTCCTGAAATTTCTGATTTGTTTTTCTTTAGTTTTACTTAGGGTTTTGAAGTCTTGTTTTCACCAATGTGTTTGAAATGTTTTGTAGATGAAAAGGTTGCAATATGACAATTAAATAAAACCAAATAATGACTGAAAATGAAATAATCAGCTCACTTATACAACCAAATATCAACACAAAACATAATAGAACATAACCGGATAGAAGATTGGCCTCTTTATTGAATAGTAGTTGGCTGATTACAAACAATAATGGTTTGATATTAAAATCAGACTTGCATATGAATGCAAATAGTGTCCAACTATGATCAATAAGATGTACAAATGAGTCTCCAATGATGCGACAACATATGCCAACTTCTTAGTGATGAATGTCAACGAAGATCTAGGCCAAATGTCAATCCTTAGAAGTCTGATTATAATCCTATAGCTGCTGATATGCAATCAGATCATGAAACCCTAGCCAAAACCACCAAAATATGCCCTTATATCATCAATACATGCCATATAATCCTCAGTTCTGCAACTGATATGAATAAACAAAGGTCTGAAACACAATTTTAGATTGCCAAATGTTGATGCAAAACACAAATATGTCCTCCAAACTCAAGCGCTTCAATTCCAAACCCTTGTCAATCAATAAAAAAGTATCAAAAACATCCTCAAATCTGAATATCTATCTTCAAACCCTAGTTGATTGCAAATATCCTCTTCAAACCTTAGCTGATTGAAGCTTGAATTCCTCCACAAACCTGCAATTAAGCTCAATAATGGATTCTAGGTGAATCCATTTCCCATGGTGGATTGGGTTTTCGTCCAAACCACTATTATCCAAGGGTTTTCGTCGTTAGATATTGCTAAAACTCTGTTGCAGCCAAGAGAAACTCTCCAAAACATACAAAAGCCAAATGATCAATGATATGAAAAACACTCCAAATGACCTTTTATCCTTCTCAACTTGGGCGCCCAATTGCAACAAATTATAATATTTTTTTAAGTCCACCACCAAAAGAAAATATTATTAATTTATTTTCTTTTAATTTTAATTTTCTCCAATTTGGACATCCCACATTTATTATTTTTTCTTTTTCTCCCTTGAGCGGCCACCCTTGGCTTGATAAAATAATATTTTAAATAATAAAATATTATTTATTGTCTTTTGCCATCCTTTTTATTTTTTCTCTTTTTCCACGAGCACCATTTTTTTGTGGGAAATATTATAATATTTTAATAAAAAAATATTATAATTTAACTTCACTTCCAATATTACATTTTTCCATCTTTTCTTTATTTTCCATTTTCCCACCTAGGCATTTTTCCTCTTGGCATAATATTTTAATATTTTTGGCTTTTCTAAAAATAATATAAAAAAACCAAAAGCCAAAATATAACTTCATTTCATCAAAGAAAAATAGTTGAAGCCATAAAATTTAACATTCCATTCTCCAAGCCTCATTTTTCCAACCTTGCTCAAAAAGGGGGCATTACACAAGAGCTTTGCATTGAAATTTCATTTAAGAGTTTTGTAATTCGCACATAAGGCGCCCATGTATCTTTGAAGGTCAAGGCCTCGTGTTGTAAGCCCATTGTGGCAGACTGTAATGTATTTCATGATGGTGACTCCATTATGTTGTTTACTATTTCATTGAGTTCCACTATTGTTGTGATGTTCACAACACGCCCCATTTTACTCCTTAGCAAAATGAGGACCCCTGCTATGGCTTTGCTTTTTTGCTTTTGTGTGTGTTGTTTTGCTTAGTGGTAAAGGGAAAAGAGGGTTAAAATTGCAAACTTTGTTAAAAATAGAGAAAAAATGCATTTTCAGTACCAGTGCATGATATGGTTGGATTCCTTGTGAAAAATGAGCTAGGGTTGCTTTTTGAACCATCTTAAAATTTGCCATATTTTGCAAGTTATGATCATTTTGGTAAAATGTACATTTAGGTTTGTATATCGCTTTGCATATGCAGGGTCGTTTGTATATGCAAAGGGTATTGTTTTTGTACTTAGTTGCTTTTGCATTCGGGTTCATATACAAGGCCGCTTGTATGTCTTTTTCCTTGTATGCATTTTAATAAAGGTTTATGCACACATACAAGGTGGACCCGAATTGGTTTTAAAGTTAGAATGAATTGATGTTTCGGATCCGCTTTGTATATTTTACGTTTGTATGTTTGGCAGGTAGAAGATACAAACACTTCATACATACCGCAGACCCGAAAAGGTTATTAAATAGTGTTAATTCGTTGTATATCCGCGGGCTTGTATGTTTGAGTAACATACAATGCAATTATACATTGGGCGGACCCGACGGACTTATTAAAAAAGAGAAAATCCTTGTATATGTTCCGGCTTGCATATTGGCGCGCACAAGAATAATGTACATGCAAGCGCGGATTTGAAAAGTTTTAAAGCAGAGTTAATTCAATGTATATCGGAGGATACAGGGGTTATATACATACCGCGGACGCGAAAGGGAAGTTAAAAGGGGCTAAATCGTTGCATATTCGGGTTGTATAAGCAAACATACATCGAAATATACAAAGGGCGGAATCGAAATAGCTATAGAATAACGTTAAATCATTGTATATTTGGCGCAATGTATATTTCATACATACACTATGACATACAACGAAATATGCATCGCGCGGAATCCAAAAGGTTACGAATAGTGGTTAATTCATTGTATATTCCGGCTTGTATGTTTCGGAACATACATCGTTGTATATACAAGCCGGAATCCGAGGGCGGATTTAAATCTGATTAAACCAATGCATCACATCCAAAATGTATGTCGAAATTACATTGCACGCATACAACGAAATATACATTGCGGAACTCAGAGGCAAATTAAAAGTGATTAATTCGTTGTATGTATATCCGATTGTATATTGCAAGGTACAAACGCAACATACAATGGAATGTACAACCGCGGACCCGAAGGGAGTATTAAAACTAGTGAAATCGTTGTATATATGCGCGCTTGTCCGTTTGAGAGGCATACAAGGTGGAATCCAAAAGGGATTCAAATCGAGTTAAGCGCTTGTATGTATATCCGAATGTATATCTAAAACATACAAGGCACCACATACAATGCGGAATCAAAAGGAAAGTAAAATGCGGTTAAACGCTTGTATCACGTTCAGATTCAATATCTAAGGATACAACGCATTTATACATTGAACGGAATTGAAAAATCATAAATTGGAATTAAGGGCTTGTATATTTTGATGTTTGTATATTTTGATATACAAACCGATATGCATTGCGACATACAAGCCGCAGAATTGAAAAGATTAGAATCTGATTAAAACGTTGTATCACGTCCGGCTTGTATAGCGGATTATACAAAGATTTAAACAAGGAAATGCGTGGGAAGACTAAGCGATAGGGTTTTCTTTGGAGCCCGACTGTATATTTCCGGTCAACAGTGGTTGACCCGACCAATTTAACGTTGTATTTGCATTTTGAATGCGATTTCCACAGATTTGGGGCCCGATTGATGCGTTCACACAATCACGGCTAGATTTGGCAGCTGTTTTTTCTTCCTGTTGTTTATTAAATGAAATGATACTTATTGCTTATTCGTTTTTGCAGGTTTGCAGTTGAAGAGGGAACTGAAACTTAAGGGCGATGACATCACGAAGGAGGAAAACAAATCTCAGGAGCAGAAGAAGATAAGGATGAAGGGCGAGGAAGTCAAAGGTCTTCATTGATGAGGACAAAATGCAGCTGAAGACATTACTGCAGCAGACAAACAGAGGTTACTATTGAGCTGCTAGGGTTTCAGAAGGGCATATTTCGCCCAGATTTGATCTATACTCAGAGATATTTTGGGAGACTTGTTCTCCAGCATTTATTGTTGTAACCAGAGGTTTGAATCATTGTTTAACTAGAGTTTTGGGCTGTATTGAGGACAATCAAAGTCTATATATTGTGCCTCTATACACTGTAAAATTTTACACAGGGGCTACATAGAGATTTTGTAGCAGCAGAGATTTGTAGAGTATAGCATTTAGAATAGAGGAACCTTTTAGTTTAGAAGTAGAAGAAGGAGGTCGCCTGTGTCTGCAATAAGGAATGCGTGGAACATCTGGGTTCCTTACTGTATCTGTAAAGCTTGTAAGTTTTCTGTAGTTTGATCATTGAAGCTAAGAGTCATTCAGACATTGTAAATCTTATATGACTATCTGTTTCTAATACAATTGAATCTGGAATTCTGCATCTATCTTCTGAGTGTTTTCTTGCTCTTCATTGTGTTTGAAACATTTTTTTCTCTTAGAGCTTGCAATCTTAGGTGTATGTTTGTGAAAATGCTCAGAATATACATTTAAAGTTTTGTCTGTGGATTTGATCAAGTTATTGTATGATTTATAAAGTGCATAACAGAACAATTAGATCCTTCGAATAGAGTGAATGAAGTTTAGATTAGATCTCTCTAACTTTTCCCAACCCATCTGAAAATACTTAACTTAAAACGCAGAAATTTAAAGGAAATTGTTTCATATTTGAAAAAAGCACGCATAACAGAGTTTGAAAGTAGACAGTTTTCATAAATATTTAAGAGGAGAAAGCTGCAATAATTCAAGAAGACCATTCAAAAAATTTTGCAGCATAGTAAATATTTTATGCAAAAGGAATGAACAACATATTGACATTTATTGATCTTTTGCATAGTTCAAGTCCAGTAAACCTACAAGAAACCCTAAACTACGTAAGGCCCCTTGAACATTACAGCTTCACATTGACCAACTGAATTTGCCCAACAGGTCAAGACCTGACCATATTAAACTTGGGATTAAGCGAATCTTAATCGATTCTTTCATATCTTTTCAAGTCAGTTTTGGTTCATTTTATGTGAATTTTGACTAATTGTTATGATTGCATCAAAACCATCATCAACAACTATGTGTGTGTATGTTTGGCTATATGGTTAGGCAATCCTTAATTAGACCCTCCATCCATGACTGCAATTATCCTAGCATCTTTCTACACCTTTGCTATACTCATTGGGCAATTAGTCGTTTCTCATGCATTGCCAAGAAGTTTGTGTAGAGATTTTCGTAGAACTATACAATATCTACCTATACCTTATTAGTCTTCATTCCTTCTGCTCCATTCTAGTCCCTTTTCCATTTAAAATTTGGAAATTCCATCATCTATACATATTGGTATTTCTTACTAGCCATTTCTTAGTTGTAAAGTATTTGGCCTCCTCAACTTTGCTTTGACTGCCTCCATTGCTCTATGCTGCTGTCCAAATTGAGCAGCCATGTGCTATTGCATGCCAAGGAAGTCTTAGACAAAATTAAACTCATCAGCTGTCTGTTGTCTTTTTTGAATCAAATTTGCAGGATTGGCACTTTCAAGAGCTGGTGATAGACTCCATATCAAAGCCTCTATATATTTTTGTTTGTGTTTTTACATGGCGCCCATCCTCTCATTAACAAGTCTCTTCGTCATCGACTGATCTTTATTCTCTGGCTTAGAGCATGATCTGAAAACCTTCTATTTATTATCCCTGCAAGATCATGAATCAGAGACAACAAACATAGACAAACAAGACAATTTTGAAACATGACTGCAGATTGACTGAAACATAGGGCTTTAGCTTGAAATTTGTCATAACATGAAAAAATTTGCATGGGTACAACACACCTATCTACAAGTTCATCCCTCAACCTTCAACAACATTTTAGCCTTCATAATAGGGACACAATGTCTTTTCCTCATATTTCTTAGTACTTTATTTCATAAGCAAAGTTATCTACGTCTAAAACCCAACTCTTAGTACACTTGTCTAGAGAATGAATGTAGCATTTTCTTAGGCGAATATACATGTAGTTAAGACAACGTCTTTCATATTTATGCATTCCTAGAAAGATTAGATTATTGTTTTCATTTTATTCTTAGCATTGAAATAAGTAATCATTTTTTTTATTTGCATTTTTCATGCTAGAAATCATACTTTCTTCCCTTCCTCTCTCGTCAAGACCACAATCTTGTGGGTCACTAGCACAACCCACTGGTGTCCACCGTGATTGTTGAGGCCTGACCACAAACCCCTCGTCACAACTGCAACTATGTGGTCAGGACCACAATCCTACCTAAAAATGCTCAAAAATGCACTGAAAATGAAAAAAAAAAGAGTTTTGAAGCTTACCTCTCTAATACAAATGCTCAATGCCACTTAGACCCTCAATCTGTCCAATCAGATCCCCTTGAACACTCGTCTCTGAGGCATTTTTGCTCGTAAATTGCTATGTTCTCTCTAAATTCTTGAAATCACCATGGTAAAATGAATAATCATTTTGAAAATTCAACCCCCTATTTATAGGTGTTTCTAAATTTGGATTTTCAATTTTCAATTAAATTTCAGTTTTCCTCCCAAACCTCCTTTTTTGATAACTGTTGTATCTTTCAAACCATAGCTCCTTTTCTTGTAATTATTTTTCCATACGGATCATATCTCCATCCTCTTCTATACGGTACAAACCATTCTCTTATTCTCCTTAATTTGGCACAAACTTTCATTAATTTTTTGGACATGTTACCCTACTTTCTAGCAAGTCTTTTCCTTCTATATTTTCTCTCTCCTAGTCACATGCTGCCTAGGAGCAACCGTCTTTTCACTTACTACTCTCTCTTTATATAGATTTTAATCCTCTTGCTATATCACTTGTTCATGTTGCCTCACCTTTCTTCTAGGGGCATACACTAGTTCTTAACTCTCATTTCTCGCACCCTTGCTCTATCTCTTCTTTCTACCCCTTTTCTCTATCTTTACTCTTGTAATTGATTGCCTCTTATATCCATCAATTTCAAGGAGGGCATATATTCCCTCTTACCAATTTTTGTACCTCATTCTATACCAGAACATTTGTTTGGCTTGGCCAGGCCACCTATTTTTCCAACTCGTTGGTCCCTAAACTAGTTTGGTCCTTGAGCCAATTTCATTTCCAATTTTGGTCCCTGAGCCAATATTTTTCACTCTTTGGTCCCTACACCAATTTTTACATAGTTTATTTATTTGGCCAGGCCTAGCCCCCTTGTTTGCATGTTCATTTACTAGTTCCAACGTTTGTTTGTTTGCCTGGCCTAGTTTGGCCACCATGTGATGCAGGAGCATACGGGCAAACTGGCGATTAGCATCAACCAAAAGCAGAGTTTGAGGTTTGGGTTTCA
The DNA here is from genome assembly GCA_027924645.1 of Cunninghamia lanceolata. Taxonomy (NCBI): domain Eukaryota; kingdom Viridiplantae; phylum Streptophyta; class Pinopsida; order Cupressales; family Cupressaceae; genus Cunninghamia; species Cunninghamia lanceolata. The sequence continues at coordinate 7,944,743 of BSBN01000438.1, forward strand.
TTTTTGTTGTGATTTGGTTTTCATTTGGCATCTCTTGGCTATTGGAGTAAATGTCGAGTCAGGTTTTGCAAGTTTTTAGTTTGTTGCCGTACTTTGGCTTCGTCGCACAACAGGCAGTTTCACGAAAACAATTGTTTCAAGAAATTAGTGAGGTTTCTTGGCGAACCCTCTTATAGGTAGATTGTTGATTCAATCATGGATTTAATGATGAAGGTTTTGCAGTCATACGCCTTTCGGTTTTGGAAAATTAACCATTTTGCGAATTCTACTGGCAAATTGGCGAAGTTTTAAAATTTTGAAATCCATGAAGGTGAAGCCGAATGGCTTGGCAAAAAGTTAGGTAACATGGATATGCACATCTCTGCAAGTTTTTGGAAGAATTTGAGCTATCGGTAAGAAGCTAAGTTACCAAATCGGCCCTTTTCTTTGCCGATTTCGGGTACGGTACGTCCCAGAATCGGGTACTTGCCAAAAACGTTATGGAGTCGATTAGGGTTCGCCTTTTTCAACCCTGAAACGTTTCATCAGTCTTCCGCGCGGTTCCAGGAGATTCAAACGCTGATTTGGATTCCGCCGCGATTCCAACCTGCATAGTTGTCATGATCAGTTTTCATTATTTTTGTTTAATCCATTGCCGCTGTTCATTAATACGCCGATAGGAATAACCGACGAGATTTAGAAAACTTTCCGACGTGAATTTTTTTTAGGCGCCTGGCGAATACGCCGACAGGAACAACCGACGAGTTTAGAAAATTTCCTAGCGTGAATTTTTTTAAAGGCACCTGGTGCATATGCCGACGAGTTTAGAAAATTTTCCGGCGTGAATTCTTTTTAGGCGTGAGACAATTCCGAGCACTATAATGCTCACGAGTCACATATAAAAGCCTATTGGCTAAAAGCCTAAATATAGTTTTATTTTAATATTTAATATTTATTCAGTATTTAGTATTTACTTTTATTATTTAGTTAATATAGTTTTATTTATTATATAGTATTTTTTATAAACTATGAAGTATCACTAATAAGTATTTAGTATTTTAAAATTTAAAACTATATTACTATTTTTAATTATAATTTTATAAATAATATTTTAAAGTATATTAAAATAAAAAATATTAAAATTTATTAATTTAATAGTATTTAATATTTATAAATTTTAAAACTTATAAGATATAGTATTATTAATATATTTATTTTTTAATAAATTAACTAAAATTAAAAAAATTAATATTAAATTATTTTTTATAATAAATTATTAAATATTAATATTAATTTTAAATTTAAAAATAGTATGCAAATTAAAAAAAATTAATTCTTCTTTTTACACAGCAAATATGTATATATTTATGATTTTAATATGGTTTTTGTATAGACGTACCCAAACATATCCAACCCCTCAAAAAAATTATGCCGTACCGGCGTACCATACCCACGTATCAGTACCCATACCAGTACCCGATTCGGCAACTTAGGTAAGAAGTTATAGCAAAAGTCATTTTTCAGCTCCGTGTCCGTCCTGGCATAGTCATTTTGGAGGTAACATAGACATTCAATGAGAAAATATCAAGATATTGTTAGATCCCATTAGGATGGGTGCATTTGAGATTTTGTATGAATCATGGTACTTCTGGCAATCTGTTGGTACATCATTGTTTGTTTGTGTTATCAGTGGTTGTTTAATGGTGTTGGTTCATCATTGTCGCCATGGATTTGATAGAATGTTGCAATGGAGATGGTTTGTTCCCGCCATTATGAAGAAGATAACTGTGATTGTCATGATCGTAGATGGAGGGTTATAAGAAAAGAGTATGTAGTCATGTGTATTTGGTATGGTGAGCTGAATTGCCTGATTTTCTGCCTTTGAGATAGGCATTGGATTACACTATGACCAGAGATCATTTTATACATTGAAATTAATATACCTTTACTTTCATAAGTCATACTCCTGTAGCATGAAATAAAAGAAATTGCCCACAGTTCAGATCTGGACTTAATAAAAGTTCAAAAAAAAAAGAGAGAATTTTGGGCAGCGTTCAGCCTTGTGAAAGGACGTTTTACCTTCTAACCTTTCATCTTCTATCAAATGTTTCATCCTCCACGGGGAGCACTGTGAGTTTTGGAGAAAAAGAAAGGAAATAAAAAGTAGTTTTTGCTGTCCATAAAAACAGAGCAGAGGAGATCAGAAAATAAAAGTAATTACGGTGGTTCCAAGCTGCCTACAGTAATATAAAAACAAAGAGATGATAAATGGATCGCTGCCTTAGTGAAGTCTGCATAAAATAAAGAAAAAGAGGGCTCTCAAGTGCATCAAACGCCTCTTGTTGAAGAGGGAAAACAGTACGATAACATGAACATAAAATGAGGAAAAGAAAAATGTGGCCAGTATGACAAAATGAACAGAGAATAAGGATAAATGTTGCCAGTATGATCAAATGAGCAGAGGATAACATGGTGGAAAATGATGTGGAACATAGAGGGAAGATGTAAATGCAGAGTGAAGATTCAGAGAGGACCAAGATGTTTGGAGTATAAGGAAAGGGCCACTCAACCTTGAGGTGCGTGGGAGTTTGGACAACATTGACTTTTCCTTGCAGAATAAAACATTGCAAGAAGGAATTGTGAGGATGTTATAACAAGGATAAGGAGTTAAAGGTCCAGATTTACATGAAGAAATGATCACTGCCTAATAAAAAGATTGAGATGAGCTGTGTAGAGCGGATTTGACTGTCCTGTGAGTATATAAGGCCATCAGTGGCCAATGGTATGTAAATATTGACATAGCAGAGTTGTTATCTTTCCTGAATTAAATCAAATAAACTCAATTGTTCTGTTGTAATCTTGTCATTTGAGGCAAATCATTGTCCATGTTAGTGTGTATTGGGTTTTGTGAGTAATGATATTGTACATGTGTGTGAAAGAGTGGTGTATTTGGCAGAGGGTATGAATTCCTTCTTGCGTTACCATGTTGCAATGTTTTCAATTTTTCTAGTTGCAAGTGCTTAATCTCATATGTCGAATGTTGACTGCATTCTATGTGCATGTCATTTGCAGATGATGAGCATGTGTTAGAGTTCAAGACAAAGAAATGAAAGCAAAGAACACAGTTCTCCTAAGTATCTTTTTATGTACCTAACATTTCAACTATTTTATAAATGGAATATTTTATTTTAGCATGCTATATCAACTAATAACATGAGCCCGCTAAATTGAGGGTGAAATGTAAAGTTGGAAATTGCCTACTTTACAATTTCTCTCCATGTTGCACACTCAGTTTAGTGTCCATTTGTGTATTATATTGTGGGGCTCATTCAACCTGTTCCTTGGACCTTTTACCCTCACCAAGTTGCCAAAATACACATTCTACCTGACTTAAACATTTCCCAGACTTCAAATTCGGTTTCTTCCTACTTAGATGCTAACACAATCACAATAGAGACTAGTCTCCACCACAATCACGGTAGCATCCTCGACATTCAAATCAGTTGTACAACAACCAAGTCTCATGCTCACACTTTCCAACAAACAATCCAATTTCCATGGATTTTTTGTGTTTTCCCAACGACCTATTCAAATATTTTATAAAAGATAATCTCTTATCCATTCAAAGAAGGAATCAATTTTTCGTATATTCTAATTTGCTTCTTCATGTGAAGATTCTCTGTAACAGTTTCTTCCATTCTTCTCTGCAAACTTTATAACTTCTCTATAGCCATTCTTAGCTCCTCTTTATAGGCTTGAAACCCTTATTGCTTCCTTTACCCTTGACACAACTTGGTGATTCCACTTCTTCATACCTCTACACACAACACAACACACACTTTAAAAATCCTGTAGGCATTTCTAATTTCTGAAGTTTACATTTATTTGCCTAGCATAGAGCACCCTAGGTAAAGAACGCACATCCAAACTATCTTGGCCTGTAGTACAGTTGAAACAAACCAAACAGGGGCCTGACTGAGGCAGGTTCCCAAACAATCACAAACAATTTTTTTGTCCCAGGTACAGAGGTACAAACTTATTTCTCCTCACTAAAGCGTTGGAATCAAATCTACAAGCACAGCGAGCATCAACAAACCATCAAACAACTTCTCCCAGAGTCTGATAGTCATACAATCAAAGGTCACCACCACACTGTTAACATCAACGCCGCAATCCAGATGCCACTGCAATCCTCCTAATTTTGTTCAAGTGCCAGTTTTTGTTGTATCTGCACATACCAATTTTCAAGCCAAGTTGCTATTGCAACTCTGTGTTTTCAGTGCCAGAACCAGACCAGAGCCTTCTGCAATTTTCTATACCTATCTATAAGTTCGTCCCTCAACTTTCCGCAACTTTTCAGCCTTTGAAATTAGGGATGCAATATCTTTTTCTCTTATTTCTTAGTACTTCATTTCATAAGCAAAGCTATCTATATCTAAAACCCAGCTCTTAGTATACTTGTTTTGAGAATGAATGTAGCATTTTCATAGGCAAATATACATGTAGTTAAGACAAAATATCTTTCATTTCTAGGTATTCCTAGAAAGGTTAGATTATTGCCTTCATTGCATTCTTAGCATTAAAATAAGTAAGCAATCATTTTTATTATCTACAGATCCTCACATCCATCCTTTCCCAATAATTTTTACAATATATGCTATCCATAGGTTCTTTCTAGTGTTTGCTTCTATATGCACTTTTCCGTGACATAGTCAAGCAATTTCAAAACTCTAATCCACAAGTGATTTGCTTCTGCGAGCTTATTGTGAGCAGTTTAAAATTTTCGGTTCTATATTGCCACTATTAGACATAGGAATTGAGGATGCAGCAACATACGAAAAATACAATCAATGACTTCTTGAAAGCACAGAAACATATTATTAGAATCTTGAAACAAATATCGAAAAATAGAAAGGCAAATGTGCTTTTTCTTTTCCCTCTTTTATTTTACACCTTCTCTTCCCACTTCTCTTCAATGTATTGTCATACAAATACTTTTTGGAAAGCTCCCTAAAACGTTTTGAATTTATATAATATCTCTCCTCCAGTCAAATCATATCATGGCCTGTTCTCATGAGAGATTGTTTTTCCTTTATTTCTTTATGCTTCTAACGTACTCAAAAATGAGTGCATGCTTTCCCAAGGTATAAGGGCCTGTTTCTATACACCTTTTTTCTTCGCAATAGTTGCCAAGCTTTTCAAAGAAGCCAAACCTCGGCCCTTTGAACTAGTTAACAGAGCTACAAAAATAGCTCACAAACTTACCATATGTAAAAAAATAAATGAGTTGAAATGAGCTGGGATGACCTTTACCTTCATTTAGGACAAAATGGACTGTATGCCCTATTGAAATATATTTACTTGTTTGGTTGTCATGATTTAAGATTTCATATACTATGATATGATTGTGAATGTGTATAATAGTGCCTAATATCATTACAGAGTGTGCAGGTTCAAATGAAATGTGTTTCATCTTTTACTTCCTATAAGTTAAGACACCTAATAGATTCTTTGTGCCCAATGTTTATTCAAGTAGGTCCATCTTCTAGTTTCACAGTTTAATTTATGCGAGTTGCTTCTCAATTTTAGTTTTGCAATCAAGATTTTTTTTGAGGTGGACAGCATCTGCAGGTAAGTGGAGTGCTCTAGTTTGGGCTTGATGATATGCTTATAATACTAAGGTTTTTTCTTATCTTTGATTTTTCTTCATTTTAGTTTGAATGTTCAATTTTTTTTCATTTTAGTTTGAATGTTTGATTTTGGGTTGTCCAAATTTGTCAATGTCACATCTTCATAGTGTACCAAAACTTCAACAGTTTAATGTCTTTTTATCAACCTTGTTTAGGGGTAGATGATGACGACAGTTTAATGTCACATCTTCATAGTGTACCAAAACTTCAACAGTTTAATGTCTTTTTTTGAGGTGGACAGCATCTGCAGGTAAGTGGAGTGCTCTAGTTTGGGCTTGATGATATGCTTATAATACTAAGGTTTTTTCTTATCTTTGATTTTTCTTCATTTTAGTTTGAATGTTCAATTTTTTTTCATTTTAGTTTGAATGTTTGATTTTGGGTTGTCCAAATTTGTCAATGTCACATCTTCATAGTGTACCAAAACTTCAACAGTTTAATGTCTTTTTATCAACCTTGTTTAGGGGTAGATGATGACGACATCTAATATAGTTAGTAATTTAGCTATAGCTGTTTATCAATCAACTCCATATGCAAGTAGGTTAATGGAATTATTCAAAGCATAGATAGAAATAAATTAAAAGTTGCATGGACCGCTCAAACAGATGGAAGAGTAGATAGAAATAAATTTTAAGTAGGTGGGTGGTTAGAACAACTTTAAAGGGTAGATAAAAATAAACTAGAAGTAGGCAGACAGATGGAAACACTCAATTTTATTGTACAAATTGTATCCCATATATACCTGGGCTTCTCTTATGTACATAGACATTCAGAAATAGAGTCCTATTAACTGATGGGTGAAACACCGTTACTGGGCAGGGACTGGAAACTTATCCAATGCCTACCTCCATGAGAATAGGTCAGGGTGTATTCCTTTAAATTTTAAATTTATTGTGATACACTGATCTCGCATATCCTTAATTTTGCTCCATGTTTCTGAAGATATAATTACGCCCCATGCTTCACCACCAAGGAGGACGATAGGTGCTATTGGGCTATAGAATAATACTTGATCTTAAGAGCTATTTTTGAAGACATAATATGCCTTCCAACCTGTATAGATTGATAAGTTTTAAACCCAAATTACCCTCATATCATTAATGTTCAAGTATCATCCACGTGAGCATATGTCTTAACCAAAGGAACATAATTCATATTCCTAGAAACTTGTACTAACAATGAACAGTACTCTACCATGCAAAAATACTCCACAACACAGAGGGCAGACAATTTACCAATAAACATCATGAAAAGTCTTCCAAATTTGAAAATATCAATACTGAGTTTAGGGAAGAGAGAGAGTGTAAAGAAGCCCCTCAGACAGGTATACAAAGAATTGAAAGGAAATACATTCTTGATGTTATCTAGATATTCACGATAAAAAGGCTATCTCTTAGCTACCTCTTACTGCTGGTTTTACTTTATTGTTTCTTTCAATGCTTGGAGATTAATCCAATTTCTAATAAGGCATATCAAGTCCAGCTGGTCAGTAATACTGTGATAGAATAGACATTGCCAAGTGATCCACAAAATCCTTTACCACAAACAAGGTTTGCTTTAATAATGAATTCTGACATCCAACGACCAAATGTTGCAATACACTCTATTTTTCCTTGGCTCAGATAAGTCCCTTGTTGAAAAAATAAGTTACAAAACATATTCATGGAAGCTGGAAATTTGAATATAAAGGCTGTAAATTCAGACATACCTGGTCCCAAGTATTGAATACTATTAACGGAATTTTAAACATAGTTGAGTAGGCAGTGAAGCATCATAAGATCATATAAAAGCTGTCAAGACACTCTAAATGAAACACCTTTAGAAGCTACCATCAAGATACTTTAAATTATACCTTCAATGTTGTAAAAAAGAATTCTCCCGGTGACAGCTGCAAGAAGCGAACACCTTGTGGAGTCACAGGGGCTTCCAGAAAATATATTAAATCTTTAGAAAATGCAAAGCATGCTAAGATAGCCACACCAACAGCCAAGACTGAAACAAATATCCTCTGCCGAAGTTCTTCTAAATGATCAAAAATACTCATTTCTTTATCATCTGGTAGCTCTTCTTTGCTAGGATATAGCCACTTAGCTAATGGACTTTCCTGATTAACTTCTTCTGAACTTTGAAGATTTTCCACCTGTAAATCTTCTGCTAGCTTCCCTATAATTGCGAGGTAAAATTAAAAAGAAAAAGAAAAAGAATGATCAGATGGATGAGCACAAAAAGAGAAACTATTTCTGTAAGTAATGAATAAACAAACAGGCATTACAGACACATTAAATTAGATTTCACATAAACATTTTTTTATAAAACTTAAACCTCTTGTCATTTGCAAGCCAAGCATGTGGAATATCCTTTGCAAATTGTTTCACATGAAAGTTGACATGGGTCCTCTTTCGGAAGGATATTTTTAATTTTTTTGTCATAAACATTTGGCAGATATTGTGAATAAATGTCATTAAGACCTATATATATATATATATATATATATATATATATATATTAGTTTTGCAGTTTATCTTGACTTCTTTTATCAAACATACCAAACCTTTATACACAAGGAAAGGACATCAACTTATATATTTAGAATACAAGATTCAACAGAAATTAGCAATTCATCAGCATACACTACGGTTTTAAGCCTTAAGCTTCAACATCTCAAAAAATTTAAAAATCAAAATCCTCCAGACCCTTTATGTAATTTCCTTTTTGAAAACAACACTTGGATTTGCATATAGAAGAGAAGCATTCTTTCATTTCAAAAATATTTATCTGCACTTGCTTAGATTTCCACGTGTGTCCACCTGTTTCTCGGTCTTCCTTCAACACCTCCTTTCTGCTCTTCAGAAAAATTTCATCTTAGAAATTGTCTTTTTTATCTAGATTTACAAGACTATTTTTGTTCTAAGAGATTCATGAATAAATGGAATACCTATCAGGGAGATATGCAAAACAGAACAGTTTAATGTAGTGTACCCATTATGTGTGGTACTTTCATTAAGATTATGCCATAGAAGACTGAACTGGTAATATATACAACAGGGACTACTTGTGGATTTCTGAAGATAATGCCTATCTGTTTATAGAAGCACACCTATGAAGCATTTCAAGACATCTTGCACATTTTGGTCACTAAGCATATGGCCCTATGTACCTAAGCATAAGATTTACCTTAGATCACAAGAATGTTAACGCTATGTTCAAAGATATTTTGGAGGCCTTGCACATTTTGATAAAACTTTGGACTTGTAGAAAAATTTGGGTGATCTCACATTTATGTATTTGGTAATATCACTCTACTCTTTGGTGTTGCTCATTTGTCTGGGCCCTAACATTTCTTAAAAGCTTATAAAACATTGTTTTGAGGGATGAATCCTTGTTCATTTCAGTTTAAAGTTTAGGCCAGATTTTATATGGTTTCTTAATTCATCTTACTTTCATTTGGATCCTATTGTACATTCACTGCCCTGGTGCATCACTAATTTGGGACTCTTGTTCACTCCATTCCCAGCCAACCAAATCAAATACCAGATAAAATAGTGCAATACTTTTATTAAGAATTTAAGAGCAATTCAATCTCACCAAATAAATATAAAGTCAACAATTCACTTTAATTTCATACATTCATTCACGATAATAGGTTGAGATTGGATAGGCCTAATAAGTCTGATATCTTTTGCCAACCCCCAACCCTCCATAGAGATTGATTAAGTTAAATTTTGACAATACCACTAAAGACAGTTCAGGCCCTATCCATGGAGGATTACTCAATGACTCAAATGGGCAATCAATTTTAATATATGCTATCAACGTTGACAGAGAGATTAATAATCAAGCTGCGGCGATTTTAATGCTCAAGGATCACCATATTGAAATTATAAGAGTTTGCAATAAGATGAAGAATTGCAAACCATTATCAATGCCATGAAAGGGGGTAAAGTGAAAGCTTGGAAAAGTAGAGGCTATCTTTCATGAAGTAAATTGGTCAGCTAGTAAGCTTGAATCTATTTCCTTGGCAGCTAATAAAAGGTTGGTTTTCTTGCCTCCAAAGGAGTCCCATATAAGATTTGTCTTTGCAACCTATCTTAATAACTTCTGAGCCTTTCAAGTCAAGAATGCCTCCCCCCTATTTCATAATTCTCCTTCCTCTCATTTGCCCTTGGAGCCCTAGCATTTTTTTTTTCATCTTTACTGGCTTTAGTCGGGCCAAGTAATAAAATAAGAGAGTGACTATCATAATGATTAAAGTATGGAGACTTGGGTGAAGAGACTTTTACAATCCTCAATCTAAGTGCATCCCTTTTATGAACTTTGCTATGACAATCAATTTCATATGAAGCGATCTTTATGAGGAGAATTGGAGTTGAGTTAAGGTTATCTTCACCTTGTCTCTTAGCTTTCTACCACAGTACTTCTTGTCTTTGTCGATGCCAATTGCTAGTGGATGAAATCTGCTTCTCCATGTTCATCCTTCTCATGTCTGCCTCCTATCCAGGGCAGGCATAGTAAGAAGATAAGAAGAAGACACACATTATAATGAGGGACATTCTATTAATATCACTAGTAATAACCTCCTCGCCTCCCTACATAGTTTTGTTGAAATATTTCCATTTTCCAATTTTCATACCTTAGTGCTCAACTTCCACTCTAATAATTATTACCTCTGTTTCCCTATGTTCTGGTGTCTGTCTCTCTTATTCTACCCCTATCACAGCATTGATATCGGTTCAATTTCTGATCCAAATATGTTTCCAAAAATTTTCTTTCGAACCATATTAAACTTTTACGAAAACACTATTCAAAATGATCATTTCTGCCTCCTGTAGGCTGTCCTAGATCATAGAACCTTTAGGAGGATTAAGAGCAGTTCTAACTCTTTCCAAATATTGCATATATAAACATTTGTTTCTAACAAGCACTCCATTCTTTTTTGTGGTCAGTATACAATCTCTAGAAGAGTTTTACAATGAGATGCGTGTTATGTGTTTTCAAATTCCTGATGGTCTTTGCTCCCATATATATCAGTTTGTAAACCTAATTCCAAGTAAAGAGCAAAAAATCTCTTTTTAGTTATACCTTGCAATAAGAAATTGTGTATGATATTATTCATTTTATTGAGTACATTTTAATGGACCATAAAAAGTGAGAACCAATATTGAGTAGCAATGATGAATGTGGTTAAAGGGGTTTCCATAACCATAATTTCACATGATCTTTAAATAAAGGAAATCCGAAGTAGGACTCCAGAAATGAAGCTTACTCATATCTAAGCAATCAAATTAGAAAATTCAGGGTGTTAAACAACGGACATTGATAAAATATACCTTGGATTTCTTACTGTGGACCTTTTGACCCAAAACTATTTCATAATTTTGTAAGTCTTTCAAAATCCTAAAATCCTACAAAGAGGGACCAACATATAGGAAAATTTCATCCACAAACTAGAGGTGTGTATGTGCTTCTCCATTTTCGGAAGCCTTAATCCCTTTTAGCCACCCACAAGCCTTAAGTTTGGAATACGCTCATCTAAGAGCCTCATCCAAGATAATGTACAAGTAAGGAAGTAAGAGATCTCCTTACCATAGACCTTGTGACAAATTAAAAAACCAATTGGAGAACCCTGCCTCCTACCAACTGCCAAAGAGTGAATCCTCTAATTGGTTATTACAATGCCATGAGTAATTTTTCATTCTTTCACAAATCCTCTTTGTTCTTTTAAAATAAGATTTGAAAGCAAAACAATGAGTTGATTACCAATAATTTATGAGATGATTCCATGCCTAATATTACAAAGAGGAATGGTGTGGAAGTCCGTTTCTTTTTTAGAGCCCTTACCTTTGGGTATAAGATCAATGAAGGTAGGATTGCCTTTGAGGTTGGAGATTCCTGCACAAATTGTTATACTCAAAGCGTATCCTTAAGAAGATTAATGATAAGTGGAAGACACTCATTATAATGAAGGGTGGGAGTGATTGCAATGCTCAAGGGTCACCAATTGCAATTATAGTTTGGAATAAGATGGTGACTTGCAAATCATTATCAATTCCATGAAAGGGAGTAAAGTGGAAAGCTTGGAAAAGTAGAGGCTATCATTGATGAAGTACAGGGATCAGATAGTAAGCGTGAGTCTATTTCCTTGGCAGTTAATAAAAGGTTGGATTTCTTACCTCCAAAGGAGCCCCATATAAGATTTGTCTTGTCCCCTATCCTTTAGCAACTTCCAAGCCTTCCAAGTCAAGAGTGCCTACCCCCTATTTCATAATTCTCCTTCCTCTCATTTGCCCTTTGAGCCCTAGCATTTTTTTTTTCATCTTTACTGGCTTTAGTTGGGCCATGTGAATTATATAAGAGAGTGGCTATTGTAATGATTAAAGTATGGAAGCTTCGATGAAGAGACTTTACAATTATCAATCTAAGTGCATCCCTTTTTGGACTTTGCTATGACAATTGATTCCATGTGACAGCAATGGATCTTTAATAGGAAAATTGGAGTTAAGTATACGCTATTTTTTTACCTTGTCTCTCAGCTTTTTACTGCAGAATTTGTTGTCTTTGCCAATGTCAATCTACTAGTGGATGAAGTCTGCTTCTATGCATTCATCCTTCTCAGGTTTGTCTCCTATTCAAAGTGGGCATAGCAAGAAGAGGTGAGGAGATGAAAGGAGGGTTATCCTCTGATTTTATCCTTTCTTTATTTTCTCTTAATCGAATTTAGAGTGTTTGAATATACTTTTGAGATTGGTAGCCCGATGGTCAACATGTGTTTTTTTAATTGGTTTCTACAAAAGGCAATTCCATGGTTATGTAAGTGCCTAAAAACAGACAGGTATACATGGCAGGTCCAATGATGACCTGATGGCCTAGCACGAGCCCACAAGTGTGAAATATAAAAATAACATTATCTCTCTATTGTTCCCAGTCTAGTGGAAGGGTTTTGTAGACACCTAGGACTCTTCCCCTTTGTTATTTTGTGTTTATTTCACTCTTTCTTTAGCCCTTGTTGCTTGTTGCTTTTCAAAGCTTAGTCATCTACTTGTAAATGACATGTTTGCCTGTATTTTATAAGTGCACCCAACCAGCAATTACTGAATACCCCGACAAATGTACATTTGTCCTAGCAAACAAATTATTGGTGAAAGAGGCAAATGCGTGTATTTTTCTTGAGTGTGTGATTTCTTTGCATGGCCTTATTCCTTTTTTCCCTTTTGCTTTCTTGGTTGGATGCGCCCAACATAGTAAAGACTGATTTTTCCCTCTTTGATGGTGATCTTGCATTATATATAGTTTTTCAAAAGTCAATTTATAAAAAGGAAAAATAAAATATAATAAAATGACAAAATAAAATATTATTTTAATGTCAAATGGGCCGACCCTTTTGAAGGAGGAAAAGTGAATTAAAAAATAATATTTTATTCCCAAGTGTGGCGCACCTCCTGTGGACTTCAAAATTTGTGGACAACAATGCTTATTTGTAGACATGTTCCTCCACCCACGAGACAGACCAAAAAGCTACAATAATCAGGGGCTAATTGCCCCTCCAAACTCACATTTAAGGGTTTATTAGAACCCCTTTCCACCTTATCAATGAAACAATACAACACAACCTAAATTTTCTAATCCTTCCACCTCTGGGTCAAAAATCATATCTAACCTAGACGAGAGAAACTTTGCAACCCAAATTGACATAAAAAGATAGAAAATGCTAGGATTGGTAGAAAACTCGTGCAACACGAAGAAGTCCAACAACCTCATGCAGTTTAGCAAATTGAACATAATGGACACATAATTTTCACAGTTGTAATAAACTACCCCAAATTTTTTTCAATTTTACAAACTATCACAACGGGGTTAGCACAACAATGTAACCAAATAGAATACCTCCACACTTTTGTAATGTCCCCTTTTTGAGCAAGCATCAAAGTTGGTGGGTTAGCCTATCATCGGGTCCTCGTAGGCTAATAATGGTGTTTAGAGGGCTCAATGTTGGAATTAACTAGCTCTTCAGTTGGCACTAACAGTGTTAGTTTGGATGCTTTGTAACGGATTTGCTATTTTTAGTAAATTAGGGTTTGGTGTTGTTTCGAGATTTTCAAACTTGGAGTGGATGTGTCTCGTCGAGACCTTTCCGGCGAGCTATGGATCACTAAATTCTGAGTTCATTTGGGCCTCCGTTTTAAAGTCCGTAAATTAATACTATTATTTAAATATTGGACTTTGGGATTTAATGGTTAAGTGATGAAAAAAAATATATTTAAAAGTCACTTAAGTAATTTTATGGAGCGCTCACCCTGGGAAATATTAAAAATGAAATTAAAAGAAATATTTCCCTCCAAAGTGCATCGACCCCTCTTGGAGAATTATAAAAGAGGAAAAGTGCCTCATTTGTGTTATGCTTGGATTATTTACTCACTTGAAAAACTATTGGTTTGTCGTGCATTGCTTTGGAGCTTGGCTCCAAGGGTTTGTATCTTGATTCTACTGAGACGAAACCCTCTTCAGAGTGACCTTCTTCGTGTGTGAGAGACCACATCAGGGAGGTTTTCAGAGGCTTCATTTGAGCTTCAAGTTGATCTATGTTGACAGAGTTTTGAGCAAATATTGAATATTTTATATGCAGATTTATGCTGATGACAGAGCAAGGATACAAATGCAGATTTAAGGTGAATGTGGACTGTTGTCATAACCCTTGCTGGGCCGTACCAATCAGCCATCAAGCCGTACCATATATGCAGTGAAATAAATGTTTGTGAGCAACAATAAACATCATAGTTGAGGGTGTATTCATTGTTGAAGGTTGCTGATCATATTCCAGTCATAACCAGTACAGAAGATAGCAGATTTCAGTATGTTTAGTGCTGTTAAAAGGTACCCAGCTGGCCGTACAACACCCCAGAGGTCGTGGGTTTCAAGGAGGCTTCAACACTTTCATTCATTGCTTCAAAACCTATGTAAAATGGACGCCTAGGACCACAGATGTGATTGCCATAACTGGTGCAGCAAATATTTATCAATTGTAGCTGCTGGGAAGTGTTTTTCCATTGCTTGTAATACTGGCCCAAGTATGGCAATAATACAAAGCAAAAGATTTCAAAATGGGTATGTCATTGTAATTAGTTTTAGCCTATTTTATGATCTGGGTCATTGTCCATTTATGCATATTCATTGTATATTTTCTATGTTTTCAATATATGCTAGTATTTCAATGATATCATGCAAAAACCATACATGCAAAACATACACATAAAACCCTAAACCGGATAGCAGTCAAAAAGGCAAAAAAAATTGGCATTAGAAAATAGACACAACAGGTGTGTATACTACAACTTCTGATCACCAAGTTCCCCAAAAGGGCGAGGTGAGAGCATATCGTGTTTTGGTTTACAAATCAAAGTTGTGCAAAGAAAATTAAATACATTCATCCGCTATATAGCAGGCATCCACTTATGCAATGGGGATACTCCACTTATAAAGTGGGTGAATAAAGAAGATAAACAGAGTTCTTTCCTCCACACTGGCGGTTGAACCATCCAGGGGTTACAATATGTGTTTGCAAACTTGGGAATAAATGATTACAAATAATAGATATTTTGCAACACTACTCAAAAAAGATCAACTATATCATCATATCATCACTATGGGAGATTTGGCAACAAGGAAAAAACACCTGCACATGCATCAATATCAATAAACTCAATATATAATTCTGCTCAGCTGAAAATATGCAGAAGACAACACTGCTGAAAGTGATGTTCCAGAAAATCAGACATAATCCCTCCTGATGTACGGACTGCCCAGCCTCCTATGAGCACCACAAACAACATAGAATGATCTTTATCCTTAAGAGAATGCTGTCACTTATTTCTGATCTGAAACACCATCAAAATGAACACATTTTCAAACTCCAATACCCAAAGGATCATGCTCTACTACCATGTACGGCACCTGAAATGTATGACTGAGTTATTGCAGGTCATTCCCAGACACAAACTAAATCATTAACCTTGTGTGACGACGAAGATACCCTGCAATTCATGCCACCAACTCCATCATCCACCACTACTAGCAATCATCCCCTAACAAAATCTCATGGCCAAAGCGCTTGGTACGGCGCTGAGGGTATGGACAGCAATAAAGATATTAAAATCTGCAAAACCAGATCTCAAAAAGCATTCAAAAAGAGTCGCCCAAGTCTGTTTCTTAGGCTCTATAACACTGCAAAAGCAAAAGCAATTCAAACTCCACAGAAAATTAAAGCATAAAGAAGGTACGGCGTCCAAAAATGCTTATTCGAACAGCTGCAAATGATTTCAAATCACTGTCATCAATTTATCCAACATAACAGAGATATTTCATAGCATTGATCTGCATATTATCAACTTCTTTCCAAAAGAAATGGAATGTACAGCCCAGCAGAAGGGTTTCATCCAGCTCAACCAAAATATGAGGATACCAATATCAAACTCCAAAATATTCATTAGAATCCCCAACACAAACCAAAATAATATCAAAACTAAATGATCAACATCAATTTAGAACACTACAAACATCCATGAAAGCACAATGGCAAACTTTGTAAGAGCTTGCTCCAATCTCTGTGTTCAGCACAATGGCGATTCCTATATGAAACCTCACTCAATTCTACAAGAGGGTTTTCGTCCTCAAGAGAATAAGAAAGAACTCACAGGTTCAATCCATCTGCAAAACAATCAAAATCCAAAAAGCATAACCTTTCCAAATGAGCTCGCATCCCCTTTTTATAACCTTTTGAGAAGAATATAATATTATTTCCTTTTTACCTCTTCATATTTCTTCTCCCAAAAAGACCTTTTTTGAAATAATAAAAATATATTGTGAGGCCCCCTTTTTAAGTGTATCATTTAGAACACTTAAAAACCTTTCCAATGAGCTATAACACTTAGGTACTTTTTAATTATTTTCACCCATAGGAGATTAAGTGAAAATGATAATTAAAATAGCTCATTAAATATTACTTTTTGCGGAAAATCCCAAACTTAGGCGAACTACAATATAAATCATACCATTGCCTTCTATGATGTTTGGGATGTAGAATGATGTCATCTGGGTGACTTACTATAATTAGACGGCTTATCCAAGAATCTTGGAGAGCAATCTATGAACCCGATCAAACTTTTGAAACCATCACTGTAACCCTGGACATCCACTGAGCTCAATGCCATAGAAAATTAGTCCATTTCGAGAAGGAAACCCATTAATATTACACTAAGTTGCTATACTTAAATATAACCTTAGGCAACCTCAGTGAAATATTAATTAATTATCTAAATAATGGTCCCAAGCCAAATAAAACAATAGAAATGTATTGATTAAGCAACTTCGACCGTCGCTGATGAAAAATGAAGACTTGAGACACACAACTGTTCTACAGATTGAACCACGACCAATCCAAGAACATTGGAGTTCTCCCAAACATGTCGGATAGCCTCCGAGGGACTAAGAACAAGCATAATGTGCACAAAAATCTATGTGCCAAAAAAAGGAACATTACAATAGTCTACCCAATGCTAGATCCAGTTGGCCCCTACAACCTCGTAGATCTCAAGAAAACATTCACAAAAATCTCTTACATAGACCTTCTAAGGAACTCTCTAGCCCATTGAGCAATTTTTCTGAAGGCAATTCGGTTGAAATACCTCAATCATATAACCACACCTCCTAAAGAGCAAATAAATCGAGTCAACCTAGTCTTAATCCTCCCGATTCTGAGTTGCAAGACCTGGGATTCTTCTTCAACCTCAAGTACATGCCCTTAGAGGTGGAATTGATAAGAAGAGATCCTACCTTGCACCTACAAATTTGGATTTACGAAACGTGCATCATGGGGTCCCTTGTTGACAATGGAGCTACGGTCAACATCGTTTCTTTTTCCCTTTTGCAAAGAATGGGATACGATGAGACTAACATCACCTCCTATAGAAACACCATGCACGGATATGACAATCTAAAAGTGACCACCATAGGAAAGATCATTCTTTTGGGAACTCTTGGACCTAAAATGGTGCTCAGCATGCTCTCTGTCATCGACAAGGACGCTAGTTACAACGTATTAATGGAGAGACCCTGGATACGCAAAATGAAGGTCATTCCCTCTTCTTTATTCTAGGAGATCAAAGTCCTATGTTTGGGGAAGATTCATGTTGCCAAAAGAAACTATGAACCATTCAACATGCTTGAGAAAGACCTAACACATAAGAGACCTAGAATTCCTATCAACTATGAGCTACCCACAAACAAGGTCATAATACCAAAACCTATGCCGCAAACTATTCAACTAAGAAAGAGAGATGAAACTGGGAAAATTGCTAAGGATCTAGAGACTTTTGTGTTCGAAAAAGGAAAATGTTCCAAGGCAATCATTACTATCTCCACAAAGATGACGATGGTGATAGTGAACTAATTGGAGAGCAATGAAACTTTTTAATTCCCATTTTAGGGAACCAATCAAATCTACATGGTTCACGTGTTTGCTGACCCCAACATCTTCACAGATACTAAAGGAGATGTATCAAAGGAAGAACTTGAACCTACACCTAGGACAACAGTGAGCAAAGCATTACAAGAACTTCAAACAAGCAACATCCCATGGTCACCCACTACACAATGGCATCTCCAACTACCATCATGATATTTGACAATTCGAAGCAATTCGATGATAATATCTTTACTGGCACTAAGAAGGAACAATATGAAGGCAACCCTGAAATTACACCAAGACTACAAGAGAACAAGACAAGAGCAAATGCTCCCTCACTTAGAAGTTGTACTTGATCAAATGACAATTGGGAGATACCTCAAAGAGAAATAGAGACAATTGAGAAATTTCCTAGTGAAGATGAGGTAAGCATAGGTGAATTCAAACCAATAAGAATCATTGCCAAAGCCTATCATCCTAGAGACGCTAGAAGAATTCGATAAGTATCCCAAAGACTCACAACCAAAGAGAAATGTGTTGGAATACAATGGATCACTGAGAGGGGGGGTGAATCAGTGATCTAATAAAATTAACTTTACTAATTCTTTGAATTCTTGTAAACAAAATTATGTTAGAACGTCAAAGCACTTAGAAAAACAAAGAACCACACCAAACACAATATAACACAAGTATGTACGTGGAAAACCCTAAAAAGGGAAAAACCACTAAGTGAAGTGTTGGTTGGGTTTGCCTAACCAATCAAACTTCACAAGAGAATCACTATTGGGTCTCACTGACCAAATCTCACTGATTACACTTTGTTTACGAGCACCAATTCCATATCACATCAGGGGCACCAACTCCAACTAAATGAGGAGCCAATTACAAGAGAAATAAAAACACAGAGTACTACTCTATTTACATTGATATCATAGGTTACAGATGAGTTCTGTAACTCTCTCACTCAATCACCTCTACTCTCTTAGATTTGCATGCATACATCAATAGCACCTTTCTTTTACAAACTATTCAAAGAATGATTCTTCAAACAATCCATCATCCACCCAACACAAATACACTATTCTGTTTACAACGGCATCAAGACTACACAAAATCACCTGCAACATACAGTTACTGAACCCAAAACACATTCACATCTCATTGAACCCAAAACACATTCACATCAAATATAACTAACTGACTGTCTAACATTGGTTACATATGCAATGACATACTTGTCTGCATGCTTGTTTACAGTCATATACTGACCCATAACACCTGGTAACATGACTTAGCGCACATGCCTTAACACTGCCATACTGTGATGCAGCACTGAAACTTCATATAACTATTCATATACTGATGAAATACTGAAACTTCATATACTAATTAATATTATCATCAGTCGCTCCAATACACATTGTCATCAGTCACTTCATTGATCATCAGTCACTTCACTGGCATTTAGTAATCTATGTGAACATACTAATATCTCTTCCACCATTTACCAACGCATTCTATGAATGTTCCTTCAAGAAGTTCATCAGCAACCATCAAACATCAATGAGCACTTGATTTATAGTATATTTCTCCTTCAAGACCCTTGGAATACAACCCTAAAACAGTTGTTGTAACTGCTAAAGCCATCGCCTTCAAAACGGTTAATAAAAACTGTTCGAACTGCTTGTTAATCAGCAAAACTTGTAACTACCCGTGAAAGTTCAAGCTACAGAAAGTAGTCGTTACCTGTTTGAAAGACCACTGTAGATGTCTTGTTTCATGCCACTGAAGGATTAAACTCTGAAAGTTGATTGAAATCTTCCCACCTTGTCACAAGGCATATTCGGGAGAGGCTGGTCCCGACTAGGTTGAGGGGTCGGTCACCACACGATTGCCACCCCTCAAGGTTGTCACTTAAGTGACTAGTAATTGGCTATCTCAAGTCACCACCAAAATAGAATATAAAGTGAGCCCGTCAATAGTAAGGTATTTTGTGACTTGGTTTTAGGTCTTTAGGGTTTTATCAAGAGGCTCTTAGGGTTTTAGTTAGGATTTAGGTCTTCAGTTCTTTCAAACCCTAATATATCCTTTAGAAATAATCATCCTTAAATAATCTCTCTGCAGATGATATCAGAATGTTGATGTGCTTAAAGGAATTTCCTTTGTTCTCGAAACAAGCAACACAAGTCATATGACAATCTGCTCAATCAAGTCCATGTGTTGCAGAGACAACTCTTGTGCAGAGGACTTCAAGATAAGTAGAAAAGAGATAAAAACAACATAAGGACATAAAGTCAAAGATCCCTCTCTTCTACAACCAAACCACCCAAGCATCCATGAAGTATGACCTCAAACATAACTGCACATTACTCAGACTTTCTATTACAGATGTGATGAAGTATGACCTCAAACATAACTGCACATCACTCAGACTTTCTACATTACCTGCCAAATCTCCTTATTGCCAATGCCACTAGCACTTGCCAATACCACTAGCAGTGCTCAGACATACAACATACAACAAGTTTATCTTGAAAGAGGCTTCATCATGATCTCCAATCTTGAAAGAGACTTCGTCATGATCTCCATCATGATCAGTAACCATTCATCAGTCAGTAACACTCCATCATGATCAGTAACCATGTCCCTTCATCTCTATGCTATTAGCCAATTGATGCTGACTTTACAACTCCTTTGACTCTTTCTCCTGACCCTTTGATTACAACTCCTTTGACATCAATGACAAACAACATCAACAAAATGGAGAGGCAAGAATCTGTTTTGCTCTCGAAGAAGAACAAACAGAACCCAGAACAGTGCATGAGCTACATGCGTTCTTGCAATCCATCAAGAATCAAACATATATACAAGAAAACTTCATATACAAACTTGAGACCCTAAGATGTGTTATCCTACCCAAGAGTCCCTCATTGGACATCATACAACTTTCTTCAGATTCTTAAAAGCCTTGGCAGCAAATCAAGGCCAAACAAGTTCGGAGAATTCCACTATGATCAAGGAAGAGGAGTCCTCCACTTAATCGATCAAGGTTGGAGACCTAGTGCTCAAGAGAGGAAGTATAAAGAACAAAAGATTTAGAAAAGGAAGAAAATTCAAAATAGATTGGGAAGGCCCATACCTAGTTGAGGAGGTGGGGAATGGTGCTTTTCTTTTTTTCACAATGGAGGGCAAGGAATTTGGAAAAACTATCAATGAACTCCACCCCAAGAAATACTATATATAAAAAAACAAAAAAAGAAATAAATTCACTTGCATTGCATTTTGTTCATCTCATCATGTTATACTCCGTGATTGTTGTTTCCTAGTTTTCATTTTAATCAAGCTATAGGTTAACAGTGCATTGCTTGTCTTTACTAGTTTGTGAGAGCTCCCAATCACATTACACCATTTATCCTTTTGCATTTGGAGTCATTTGAATAAGTAATTTTTGGGCAAGAAGTTGATCCTTGTCCCAACCAATGCTATTACCTAGCCTCATTCTCATCAAGTAACTTAGTGTATAGTACTACCTAGAAGTTGATAGGCAAATCTCCCCATTTCACCTCAACAAAGGGCAAGTCTTAGAAAGCGATAGGTATCCATTTGGTTGCGTCTAGCCCCTTGCCTTCCCTAATCCTCAATGATGAGCCCAAGCTTCTTCCTAGTAGCATGGGGTTAAGTTAAGGGGTTCAATACTCCAAAAGAAAAAGTCAAAAACAAAAATACAAAAAAGAGGAGAGATGCATAATATCCGTACTTTAGGGTTTAAACTTCAATTCAAACTATGAGGGTGACATTCAAAAGAGAGAGAAAAAGGAGTATGAAGCAAAGCACACACAAGCACCAACTAGGTGAAAGTGAAACAACCAAGAGTCATGTCTCCTTTCAAAAGGCCATCTTTGCAGAGGACTTAATCTTTTACCCCAAGTTTGACTTGTTGGCCACCTTTGGTCTAAGTCTAGAAGGTACCTATAAAGCTAGTTGCCTGATTCTACCTAATGTTAGCTTAATAGTCAATTTGGATTTGGATCAATTTCTCGCCATTATGACCTTATTTCAGATCATCCCTTCCACACTTCACATTCTTGCCCGTTTCCCCAAAAATCATGTATCTCAGAAGTCCAGTGAGTCAGCCATGTCCCATTCAACCCATGGTCCTCTAGATAAAAAATTAGTGAAGAGCAGTCACATCATCATCATTAGTGCATAAACATTATTTAGTAAAGAAATCACTTTAAACTGCAAGTATTCTGTAATTTGTTTCTCGCTTGTCATCCATGTACCCATCGACATGTGCATACATGCTAAAAATTGGAAAAACAAACAAAACGTGCGTAAATGCATAATAAAAGCTAAAACTAAGCCATTCATGTGCATGAAAGGAAAACAGCATACATCAAAAGTATAAGCCAAATCGAGATAAGTCTGAGTATATATATATATATAAAGCATGAGTATCAGTATATGAGTGCAAGGGTTCCCATCTACAAAGCTCCCCATGCAAGGGGGGATCTCAGAAAGAAAAAAGGTCAAAACTAATCAAATTGATGAAGACCGAAAAACTCTAAGGACTAGGTAGTCTTAGACTCATGCTCTTCTGGCATCTCCCACTCTCAGTTGTCTCAGACCAAGCAATGGTCCTCTTCCTCTATCCGTGTACCTATCAGCAAGATTGAATTATTGCTAAAAGGGGTGAACGTGCTCGAAACCAGCAAACACATCCACAGGCCCAACAAAATTTGAACTTGACCAAAAGGCAAGAAAATTCAAACAAAAAACAAAAATGGAAACACCAACCTATTCCTAGCCTAGACGCTACATTTTGACCTTATTTTTCCTAAATTTGAAATGATACATTTTGACCCTCTTTTCCCTAAATTTCACTAACTAAAACTTGCAGATCTGATGAAAATCAAAATTAGGGCAAAGGTTTTTTGAGCATTGTCTACTTGTGGGTGTGCACATGCCATAATGTCGATCAGCATTCCACAAGCTCCCCATAGACTGCTTCTGCACTTGATTTCATTATTGTCAATCCAAAACTCCAAAATCTCTCAAATGCTTCGAAACAAATGAACTCTAAAAAGCCTAACTTCTAACTTATTGGCTAGGTTTATTTCTTTGTGGTGAGTCATTTGTCTTGCAGGTCATCCAGGCAAAGCAACATAGGTATATTCAATGTCCCCGCTCCAATGGTACATCCTCTTATCCGCGCTTGTCCTAAAGTTTTGAGCTGATCATCTATTTGGAAAGCACTCGAACCATGTTTCTTGTTTTTTTGCAAGTTCCAAGCAGACAAGAGGAGCCCACAGCTAAGGTAGTATCTCTCTAACCCCACACAAATGATGAGTAAACTTGTCTATGTTTTTATTTCAAATTTCTATTTCCGAAATTACTTTATATTACACCTGATCATTCATCTCACTTTTGCAGGTCTGGATGTGAGACAACAAGCAAGCTAAATTTTGTGGTCCCACACACCCATGTTGAGAAGTGGGGCCTATCTAGACTTGTAGATTGCCTCTCTCGAGGGGGAAAATATGTAAAAGCCTAAAAATGAACAGGCATACATGGCAGGTCTAGTGATGATCCGATGGGCCAGCACACGACCTCACACAGCGTGAAATATAAAAATAACATTCTCTCTCTACTACTCCCTGTCTGGTGGAAGTGTTTTGTTAACTCCTAGGACCCTTCCCCTTTGTTATTTTGTGCTTATTTCACTCTTTCTTTAGCCCTCGTTGCTTGTCACTTTTTGAAGCTTGGTCATTTGCTTTTAAATGACAAGTTTGCCCATATTTTATCAATTCACACCACCAGCAATTATAGAATACCCTGGCGAATGCACATTTGCCACAGCAAATGAATTACTAGTGAAAGGGGCAAACAAGTGTATCTTTCTCACATGCGTGATTCTTTGCATGGCCTTAGTTTTCTATCTTTTTTGTCTTTTGCTTTCTTGGTTAGATGCGCTCAACGTAGTTAAAAACTATTTTTTCCCTCTTTGATAGTGATCTTGCATTATATATAGTTTTTCAAGAAGTTGTGCATGAGTCTTTTTCTCCTTCGATCCTATGCATTCTTTGAGCTCTATACAACTCTTAGCATATAGCAGGTTTGGTTTGGGAAGGAGAGCACCAAATCTATGAACACCTACAACTTCTACATAGCTTTGAGTATGCTTTGTCAACAACTTACAGTATTTAGGCTCTTATTTTTACAATCTTCAACAGCTTCCAATCTCATTACCAGCAATTTTTATCTTCTTAGCAGCCAATTATTGTCTTTTTTTTGTCTTTCTTCCACCAGCAATGGAGAACCACTAGTTGAGAGAAGATGAGAAAGCAAACCAGCTGGGTCCCTAAGGACAATATTGCCAGCACACACATTCATCTCACACTTTGGATCATATATATATCCTAGGTGTGGAAATTCATGTTCTATTTATTTTCTGATTAGATTAGTTTGTTGATTAGTTGATTAGATTAGCTGTTAGTTTTAGGTTAGATCTTTTCTTTGCTCTAATCTGAAGTACTCTACTTCCGGTTTGGATTAGAGTTGGATTTTGATTAGTTTCAATTATTAGAATAGTTTTATCTTTTGTAAAAACATTATCAAAAACAGCAGCACTATTCCTTTCAAAAACTTTCAAAACATCACAAATCCATGAACAATGCATAGTGAAATGCAACCCAACAAATCAAGTAAACATTCTTTCAAAAATGGTTATTTCATTCAAACTTTAAGATTAAAATCAGCATTGAGTAGTTTGCATTCTGAATAGGAATTCATTGTCTTGACTTGGAAATAAAGGGAAAAATTTAGTTATTCAAACATTGGTTGCACACATGTACTTTTTCCTCTAACTCCAGTTTCATCATATTTGATTGCAAACGGGAAGAATTCATTGCTTTGTTGATTTTGGAATAGTTCCAATTCTTTTAGCAATATAAGCTTTGCATGCATACATACATAAATCCGGAGAATACAAAAAAATAGTTTCCTTTAGCTTTCATTTCAGCATATAAATTTAATTAGAAATATTTTATGTCAGCATCCATACACATCAAAAAGCACAAAAACAAATCAAAACTCTAGAACAAAACAATTCATTACATCCTTTGCATTTGAGCTAAAAACTCCAAAGCTAGTTTCAACAATCAAGCATTCAAACACACAATCTCCAACTTCATTCACACAATCAAAAACAAACATTCAAACAATCAAACACACAAACTTGCTGACAATCAAAAAGCACACAATCAAACAAGTAAACCAGAGCATCAAAATAAATCCACCCCACACTTCTCCATCTTGGTCACCTGCGGCATCTCAGGCCCATGTGTCCAAGAGTAAGGGAAGATTGGATCGAGGTTACTTCAAATGAGTTACAAGAATTGTTATCAACTCCTGCAATTACCGACACCGATGAACGAACCAAAACCCCACAACAAATTGAACATGAAAATGATCACTTGCTAGCCATTGAATTAGCCCACCTTGAAGCCATCTTTGAGATAGAAGCCATTTGCCTAAACATTTTGTTTGAAGCCGCTCAACAAGAACTTAATACCTTGAGAACAGAAATCACCACTCATAGCACCACTGACACAACTCAACTTAATATCATTGTGTAATGTCCCACCCCAATCTAAGACTCAATTTTTTGTTTTCTGTGGTTTAGCTGATACCTGGTGCGCTTTGGGTTTTTTGCATTTTGACATAGAAAGCATGCATATACATATACTCGAAAATGACAACAAATAGAGATACCCAGATGTTTATATTTGATGTAAATGCATTATTTTGCATAAAGAAACAATAACCATATGAAATATATGCTAGAATATCGAGATGGTCACATACCCATTTCACTGTCCATTTAAACAGAGCTGGGAATAAACTGTATCAGCAGATTTAGGATGTACAATGCCTCTGAATACAGTCCAATCACAAAATAATACAATAAAGAACAATGTGCAGCAGCAATGAGAGTGAACGCCTCAGAAATGTCACTATGTTGCCAAACAAACCCTCCAAAAACAGTGATTAAGACAGCCACTTCTGGGATCCTACTGGTACGGCCTGTAGAAGATTGGAGCAGCAAAGAATGGTCATCAAACTCCCTCAAATAACTACTAATAATCTCTGTTTTATAGCAGCAAACTCCACGCCCAGCTGTGATGAGGAAACAATGAGAAATGCCACACAAAATCACAAAACTATTCTGCCTGGTACGGCCAGGTTATGAGGTGAAAAGCACTTAAAATCTCCTCCAAAAACAGTACTATAACCTGCAATACCTCTGTCAATGTCCCTCTTGAATTATGATGCCAAAACCCGGAAGATATTACTATGTTTTCCTCTCCGCGACAAACTGACTTCGTACAATGAAGCTCAATGGTGACCCCTGCAATGAAACCACTCAAACAACATTCTGGGAATATCTTCCAACCCCGCAGATGCTCTCAACCATGAAGGTTTCCATCTCCAAAGCTGCTGGTGCAAACCCTTGTTCTCCAAAAACCAAGCTCAGACTTAGTGAAATAAGCAAAATGTAGTGAATGAATGAAATAAGTGTTCATTTTTGCCTTTGTTTCCTCTCCCAAACCCAACACCACTTTTTGGGATTATAATAATATTTTGTTATTTCACTTACTTCCTTCACTTCATAAAATATGACTTTATATTTCATATTATATGTCCACTTATATTATAAAGTCACATTATACTTTATTCCACTAAGTTAAATGTTTTAATTTCACTTAGAAAATAGATGTACCATTAAAATTAAATTCATTTGACCTCCGAAAACGAATTCCGTCGCACCGCCATATTTGATCAAATGAAAACAAATGAAGTCTAGTTGATTCGCACTGACTCACTCTGAGTCCCGAGCCCCTGCTAAAAATAGTAAGTTCAGCCACGGGGTCCAAAACTGCACCAGAAAGAGCAATCCCAGCATGGGTCCCCTAACCATTCATGTTAGTCTACGGGAACCCGCTAATAGACTAACCCTAATCTCCAAACTACTTAGGAAAGGGACATTACACATTGCCACCCCTCGGGTACTTCTTCCTCATAAGGAAGGTAGTCCCTTGAACTCTCCATTGGTTTATTTGTTTTTTCCCAGTAAGCAGAAGTGATCCACCAGCTTTTCCGATCAAACATGAGTAACACATGTGCATGCCATTTGTGATTTGTGCACAATAGCGGTGTGTCATATTTGGAGTGTACAAGTTCTCAAAGGGGAGAGTCTTCCACAAGTGTGCAATCATTCTAAAGGGTTCATTCTCCCCCAAATGTGAATCCTCTAACATCCTGATTGGTTGTGGCTATAATAGATCCTTCTGGTTCTTCAGACTCTAGAATTCCTGCTTTCTTCTTTTATGCTTGATGCCAGGGAGCTTTTCCTTTGCTGCTTAGAATTCATTTTCGGATGAGTGTAAGATTCTGCAATTACCTCGGGTTTTCTTTTCTGGGTATTAAAGGCGTAAAATTTCAGAGAAGGATATATTTGGTCTCCTGAATGTTTTTTAAATTTTCCTTGTGTTTGATAAGATTTTTATGTTTTTTCAGTGTGGTATTTTTCTGCCTCTCCTACTGTTCAGTGTGAGCCTTAATTTCTAGGAACTCTGTACAAGAGAAAAGAAAAAGGAGACTGTTCAGCTGTATTTTTTTCCATAACTCAGTTTGGTTTGTGTTCTTCAGGTTCTTGATGGCCTCTCAGTCTGGGAAACCTGCCAAGGAGAAGAACTCCATAGAAATCCTTCCTCCATCCCCTGCCAGGACATCTTCTTAGAATGCTGAAAGTCCAAAGCATCTGGGCTATAGTTCTGGAAGTAGGGCATGCAGATTGTCTGTGGAAGGCAGAAAACATGGTTCAGACCGTGTACTTAATGCTAACAACCTGCAAAAAGACCACTATGATCATGGTTTGATCAAGAACCCCAATGTTGGAGCTATGTTAGATAAATGCACTACTGTAGATATGGAAATAGACAAGAATAATGGATCCAAGATGGTACAAGTGATTAGCAGCTTGATGCAGGATTCAGTTCTTAAGTATAAGGAACCTCCATGACATTGTACATAGTTATTCTGTTCCTGCATCAATTGCAATCTCCTGAACCTCCTCCCAGGCCAACTGGAGTATTGAGGTACCTGATAGCAACAGCAAGGAAAACCATGATATGATGAATGGGAAGACCGTGGAGTTAGCTCAGATAGAACATCTACAGAATGTGTCAATGCCATTTCACATACCTTGACTGTACCACTCCCAGCTGCTTCATCTCCTAAAGAAGATTTGGAGGATAAGAAATCTGATTCTGCCATTCAAGACTTTGTTCAACCCATATATGAGGTTGATTCTCTGCCAGAAGGCAGCAGCCCATTTTCCCCAAAACTTTGATAACCTTTTCGATGCTATTCTAATACAACATAAGCTGTATTACTTTCTATGATTTGTGGGAATTTCAGTTCTTTTTCTTTCCTTTTCCCTTCTATTGAGAATACGAGGGAAATGAGTAAAATCGGTTTGATTAAGAGAGCGGAAAAGAGTCTAGTCTTGAGAACAGTTTAAGGTTTGAAGAATTCAGAAATTCTGTAAAAATGGTTTGTGATATTTCTTCCTATTTCTCCTTGCCGCTTTTTGTCTTCAAGAGAAGATTGACATGGGAGGCTGTCTGCTTTCTCCTTTTCCTCCAATATCTTGATATATATTTTATCTAGATAGTTAGTCTTCTATAGGAATGGAATGGGTGCCTTGTAGATATTCTGTGGTAGCTGCTTTTAAGTTGCTGGTTTTCCATTATTTGTAGTACATTGAGTGGGCTCAAAGGCAATATATATCTGAAACTGCCAGAGGCCCAATCAGTCATTTGCTTTTTGAATAAAATCAGCTTCTTGTTTTTACGAGTCTTTGGCGTTGACTTTACCGCTTTTTGTAGTGGTGCTTTCTTATATTTATCAACTTAATGCAGGAAGTAAATACCTCATGGTTGTTGGCATCTTGCCAATTTTGGGTGAGCTTTTTATTTTAATTAGTCATATTTCACTTGATTTGACTATCGTATACCTAACCAATCACCAAGTTATAATTGTGTCCCATGGATTTTAATATTTCAATTACTCAATTATCATGGGCTTCATAGAATCTACTCCAATTGTCTGTTTCAGCATGGAACCTATGGGTTATAGCCAATGACTCAATTAACTATTAAGTATGGGATTCATGGGTTTTAAACTTTTATACAATAATTTGTTTTATTACATGAACCGTTTGTTTTACCACACATTATCCAATGATGGAAGATAAATATTCATTAACATTCAGCAATCAATTTCTGTTGACATGTGATTCAGTAATTTTGAATAAAGAATAAATACAGTCAAAGTAAGGTACAAAATTGACAACACAATCCAAAGAATTTCATTCAATGGTGTGTTTACCTCAAACAAACAGAAAATCTGAGGCTCTTCTTGGTCAAACTTCTCCAGCAATAAGTCAACACCTGATCAAACCTACAGATTTCTGGGTAAGCCGTTAAGAAATATGTGTTGAAGATGTAACAATAGTATTGATGATTGGCAGACAGGGAAAACTTATCCACCCATGTAATAATAGAGCACCCTGCTTTTCTCTAAGTCTACTTCATTTCCTCGATTTGCATATAAAAATAATGCTTTTCTAGAAAAAAATTTCTCATCTTGTTTTCACCCAGCGTACATATGAAGACCCTGCATTTGCAATTCTTTTGGCCATTTTCTTATAATAAGGAGCATGGGTGACATAGTAAGGAATGTTATTCGCTGATCTGTAAATTCTCAAGTTCCTGCTTTACTTCATTTCCTCAAATTGTGTATAATAATGATGCTTTTTTAGATAGGTTTTCCTCATCTTGTTTTCACTTGGGGTAGATATCAAGGCCCTGCATTTGCAATTCTTTTGGCCATTTTCTTGTAATAAGAAGAATGGGTAATATAGAAAATAATGTCGTTGGCTGATCTATAACTTCTCTACTTCCTACTTGCTGGAAACTAAGTGCAATAGTATTACTATTCCTACGTGAATTGAACTTCAAATGACAACAGATAGAATGTAGTTTTGTGCCACAATTGTGTGCACTGTTGCTGGAAAAGAAACATGAACCAAACAGCAGAAATCAAATGTAAACAACTCGTGCACACAAAAGAATTTTAAAGTAGAAACCTCAGAGTAGGGAAAACCAACTGGAAGTGTCAATTGATCACTTTCCTTCCTTCATCTTGGGAAATTAAAAAGACCACAGTATAGAGTGTGCTTACAGCAATCAACTCTCTGTTACCTCACCTCCCTTGAGATACAGACCTGAGACAACTGAACTCACCTATTGCACTCATATCTTCACTTACTGGAACTGGAAGAGACATATTCTTGGCTGATACTGGACTTGTTGTGAGATTCAAAACCTGAAAAAAGTGTTTGAACTGAAATATGCGGCTGAAAGCCCTTGCCCACTAATAAAATATTAAAATGTGTTCTCAAGTTTGTGATTTGTGGTAAAAAAATCAGCTGTCTGGCTGAAAACCATTGCATTTTTGTATATCGTCCTTTTAGAAGAGAAATAAAGGGGAAAATTTTGTGTTTTAGATGAATTTTTGTGTTAGTTTCTAAATTTAAATGCCCTAAGTATTAGCAAGGCTGGCCAAGTTTTCTGAGTTGGTCTGTTTGAACTTGCTTAAGGTTACTCAGAATATGACTTGCAAGTTTTTCGAAGCCTTGGTGAATCGTGCTACTATGTGTACAATCCAACATGAGTATAAGATAATGTAATAATGTATAGCTGTCCAATATGCCATGGCCTAATGGTAAGGATGATAATTGCCATGACCCAGGTCCCCAACGAGGGGCTTGACTATACAAACAACAATTTTCTAAACCTTGCAGTATTCTAAGCTTATTAATTTATTGTGTAAATGTTCATAATATCCATTTTCTAAACCTAATAGTATTCTTTTGTTGCTCAATAATATTTGAGGTGTAAGCGATTACTAATTAGTAATTTACAGTTTAGCTTGGTTTACCCTAAAGATTATTCATGAGATTAAAGCCTGATGTACAAAATTAAAAGTAAAATAACATATATAGAGCAAAAAAAATTCCCCTGTTATTAAAGGGGGATCTCACACTCAAGAGTTGACCAGCTTTACCTATTAGAACAAGAGGTGTTTTTCAGTTTATCCCAGTATCCATTGGGGTTTTGACATCATGACCAAGCTTTGAAGTAAGCCAGGTCTGACCACTATAGATGAAGTTCTTCTGTTTCCAGGATCTCACAAGCCAAGTCAACTAGCTTTAAGGGTTTCATATGCAAGGAGAGCTTGCTAGACTAGAATCATATATGTATGTATAGACATAGGATTTCTGTGGAGGAGAATGAATTCAAAATAGCCATGTAGAAAAAGAGTGCAGAGAGGGAACAAAAATAGAATCCCACAAAATTCAATCCCACTTACAAAGGTAAAAAACGAAAATAATAAAAGTAGTCTTTTTTGATAACTTAAAAGAAAGAAACCACCATGATGTATGATAACCCCCTTGAAGAAGCTTACAAGAGGAATCCTTTTTCCATTTACTTTATTTATTGTTCAAATTTGTAGCTCCTTAGGTTTCAACCCTTACACCAAGCTTGTGATAAATCAAGCCTTGCCAACCCATCTAAGCCTGAAGTATATAGGGGGCAAAATCAAATCGAGCTTGAAGATATTCATAGCTCCAATAGGCTTAGGTGTAAGACAATAGATAAGCGGCCCCTAAGGAGGATATGGAAAAAGAGGATATGTGTTTTCTGCACCACAGAATAAGTACAATAACCTAATGGTCCCATGTAACTGCATTGATGGAATTTTTTTGGTGGGTGCTGCCAAGATAATTATGGGACACATTTGCAGTGAAACGCTACCATAATATTATAAAGTTGATAGAATTTTAACTGCACAGAAAATTTCGAAGATGTGAACAATGCTAAATTTTTTACTGAATAGTTTTGATTGGCTATAATTACAATTGTAGTGCTTACATATTCTCTATAGTTGCTACAAAGCTGTAGCCACCAATCCCTACATATCTCTAAAAGTTATTCTCCAAAGCAACCATTGCTCCTAATTATCAAGTAAAGGCATTTTCATTTACAACTTTCTGTTTTGTTATTTTATGAGACGGTAGACCACTTGAAGAATAAAGCCCCTCTCTATGGGACCAAAGCCAAAGAGAAGAATTAGGAGATTCAAGTAAAATATAAGGTGAGAATAAAAGTGCACTACATGTTAAAACTATATGAAGAGGCAAAAATACCACTTGAAGAAGAAATTTTGGAGCAGCAGCCCATCTCTATGGGACCAAAGCCTAAGAGAATAATTGAGAGATTCAGTTCAAATATAAGATGATACTACAAGTGGACATCATGTTAAAACATTTGAAAGAGGTGAAAATACTGCCTGAAGAAGAAATTTCAGAGCTGCAGCTCCTCTCTAAGGGACCAAAGCCTAAGAGAAAAATTGGGAGATTTAGGTCATATATAAAGTGATACTAAAAGTGGACTTCATGTTAAAATTATTTGAAGAGGCTAAAGAACCAACTGAAGAAGAAATTTCGGAGCAGCAACCCCTCTCTATGGGACCAATGCCTAAGAGAAGAATTAGGTTATTCAGGTCAGATATAAGGTGATACTAAAAGTGGACTTCACATTAATACTATTTGATGAGGCAAAAATACCACCAGAAGAAATTTTGGAGCAGTAGCCCCTGTATGAGACCAAAGCCTATGAGAAGAATTAGGAGATTTGGATCAAATTTAAGGTGATACTAAAATTGGAGTTCATGTTTAAAACTATTTAAAGAAGCAAAAATGCCACTTGAATAAGAAATTTTGGAACAGCATCCCCTCTCTATGGGACCAAAGCCTAAGAGAAGAACTAGAGATTCAAGTCAAATATAAGCTGACACTAAAAGTGGAATTCATGTTTAAACTATTTGAAGAGGCAAAAATACTGCCAGAAGAAGAAATTTCTGAGCAGCAGCCCCCCACCCCTAAGGGACCAATGCCTAAGAGAAGAATTGGGACATTTGGGTCAAATACATGGTGACACTAGAAATGGAATTCATATGAAAATTATTTGAAGAGGCAAAAACACTGCCTGAAGAAGAAAGATTGGAGCAGCAACCCCTCTCTATGGGATCAAAGCCTAAGAGAAGAGTTAGAAGATTTGGGTCACATATAAGGTGATACTAAAAGTGGACTTCATGTTAAAACTATTTGAAGAGGTGAAAATACCACCTGAGGAAGAAATCTTGGAGCAGAAACCCATGTCTATGGGACCCAAGCCTAAGAGAAGAATTAGAAGATTTAGGTCAGACATAAGTTGATACTGAAGTGGACTTCATGTTGACACTATTTGAAGAAATGTAATACCGCCTGAAAAAGAAATTTTGAAGCAGCAGCCCCTCTCTATGGGACCAAAGCGTAAGAAAACATTTAATAGATTCGGTCAGATATAAGGTGATACTAAAAGTGAACTTCATGTTAGAACTATTTGAAGAGGCAAAAATGCCGCTTGAAGAAGAAATTTCAGAACAGTAGCCCCTCTTTTTGGAACCAAAGCCTAACAGAAGAAATACGAGATTCAGATCAGATATACAGTGATACTAAAAATATACTTCATGTTAAAACTATTTGAAGAAAAAAATTGGCCCCTCTATAAGGGATTCAGGTCAGATATAGGGTGATACTAAAAGTAAACTTAAAGTTAAAACTATTTGAAGAGGTAGAAATACCACCTCAAGAAGAAATTTCAGGGCAGCATCCCTCTCCATAGGACGAAAGCCTAAGAGAAGAATTAGGAGATTCGGGTCAGATATGAGGTGATACTAAAAGTGGAATTCATGTTAAAACCATTTGAGGAGGAAAAAAACAATATGAAGGAGAAATTTCGGAGCAGCAGCCCTCCCTATCAAACCAAAGCCTAAGAGAAGAATTAGGAGATTCGGATCAAATATAAGGTGATACTAAAAGTGGCTTTTGTGTTAAAATTATTTGAAGAGGCAAAAAAAATACCACCTGAAGAAGAAATTGAAATTTCGGACTAAAGCCTAAGAGAAGAAGTGGGACATTCAAGTGATACAAAAAGTGGACTTCATGTTAAAACTATTTGAAGAGGCGAATTTAAATGATCTTATGGGATCACCGGTCTTGAATCAAATCAATATAAGAAACAGAGGCAACTCTGTCCTCAATTGCTGCCCCTTTAGATGGGTCTCGCAGACGAGTCAAAATCATTTCATTTTATTTCACATATGCACCAGTAAAATTATGTGCATTCTTACTGATTAGTCCTCCCAACTATATATATGGAGTTATCTATTCATAGGAACCTGAGGCAAATACAAATTTCCCCATTAATTCAATATATGATGGAATCACCTATTTCCTTTCTCTGAACTTTATGGACTCTAAAATATTATGGATATTGCAAAAGAAGTATTACATACCAGGTCTTTCTTCTAAGGCCGATCCAACACCAACGCCACCTCCAGCTAAGGCCGAATCTTCCGTGTCATTGCTGGAACAACGTGGCGGATGAGGTGGACGCCGCGTCGAATAATCCCAGCCTCTTCTACCCCGTGAGCATAATCCCCTTGTAGAAACTCCTCCATGAAAAACAACAATATTTTTTGGTGTGGTGGGTAAGCGGTGTATAAGTCGAAAGTTGGGAAGAAGATGAACTGAATTCAGCAACAGAGTTTGTGATAACCCTGCCATATCTTTCTGATAGTAATTTGTTTTCCTCGCATTTCAACTCAACTACTGGCCTAGCAATTCCCACCTCCTCCTCGGAAAATATCTTAGCATTGTGATTTTGTTTTCTTTTTTCCGATGAAGTACAAACTAATTACGTATGCGATTCCAGTCCGCTCTTTTTTTCATTTTTTTAAAATTAGAATAATTTAATAAAAAATATTAATAAAACACGCTATCCAATAAGAGAGCTTATTAATTACGTATTGTGAAAGCCAAAAGCGAAAAGCGAAATTTGTACACTCTTCTATTTTTATGTATAGTATTTACTTATTTTGGATGTCTTTAGTGTGTACTTATTTTGGATGATTCTAGGGGAAAAAATCCAATAGGTGAGATAGTATATGTGCATTTAAGGTCTAATATTTTTTGAAGTTTAGTATTAGTAGTTGTGACTTTAAGGTTGTTAGTGCTACATAAGTATTAATAATTGAATGAAATGTACCTTTTAGATTTAAAGAGCAACCAATCATGTGATGCCACATCATCTCACCAACAAAACATGACTTAATGCACAGTTGTTGGTCCACCCTTTTTTTGCGGGAACTATTTGACACCTCAACAAAAAGCACGCTGATGAGGCATCATATTTGATGATGTGGCTCTGAAACTTTAGTTATAAGCAAGGGCGTTGCCAAGTAAGCTACTGTAAAATTTTGGAGTGATTCAAAATTGCCAGGTATGATTTTGAGAGGCATGAAGTTAGGGTGCACCACTACTGGGTCCTCTCCCCTAACACACATGATTATGTTTTTGAAGAGTTTTTCTTTTTCCACTAACGGTTCTGTGAAGGTCTCGCAGTTCAGTTGGGCATTTGGAAGAAGGGGAAATTGCTCTAGAGACAAGAAGTTTTAGTGTTCCCAACAGTTCAGTTTTTCTCAAGATAATTTTTTCACTAGTTCGATTTACAAATTTGGATGTTCTTTGTTTGTAAGAAGTTACGATCACTAGGTTTTTGCTTTATGTTGCTTGCCATGTTATATGGCCAACCAGTTCTTTCTGGTATAGAAACCACGATGTGGGTCTTGTAGGAGTTGTCACCTTTCTCTCTCCAAGGTGGCAATCACATATTGTTGATCATGGATGTGACCCCACCAACCAGGCGTCATGGACCCTTTTTAATATTGATAATCATAATTTTGGTATTATTAATGCTTATGTTTCCAATGATGTTACTGAAAGATCCTCCTTGTGGCATTGGATTGTCGATTTAATGCCTGTCGCCACTTGGGTTATGTGTGGAGATTTTAATATAGTAGAGATCGCTTATGATAAAGATGACTCTCTTCCCACACGATAGACAACTACCCAAAAGGGAGAGTTGGTATTACATGCATAATAAATCAGGGCTTTTTTATCCCAATATGGGTCATCGTCATAATCATTCCCATTAGTTTATGTGGAGCAATTTCAGGTTTGGACCTGATAAAGTATACAAATGACTTGATTGTGCTATGCTTTCTACCCGGTCCTTTTTTCCTTTAC
This sequence comes from Cunninghamia lanceolata, assembly GCA_027924645.1. Taxonomy (NCBI): domain Eukaryota; kingdom Viridiplantae; phylum Streptophyta; class Pinopsida; order Cupressales; family Cupressaceae; genus Cunninghamia; species Cunninghamia lanceolata. The sequence goes on from BSBN01000438.1 coordinate 7,981,188, forward strand.
CAGTTATTTTCCTCTTTTGGCGGTTCCTTTGCCAAATGTTTGTTTATATGACCATTCACCTATCCAATTTTGTATTGAATGGCAAATTGCTCATCCCAAGACTAGCAAGACATGGTTTTTCTCAATACCTCTTTATTGACTCACCAACCCACGTTGGCCCATATGTGATGTGTGTGGAATCTTGAATAGAGGCCCACTTAGCAAACAAACTAGATTAAATGGTGGAACAGTACCATCAAAAGCACCTCTTGCTTCCTTTGTGCATCTATGGCGGCCAGTTGGCACACTTTAGTCATCACTCTACGAGGCCACCGCCTTGGATCTCTACCAAGCCACCACTATACTCGAAACCAACCCCTTTGCTCCTACTCTCCAATTGTAGGTGGTTGAGATTCGCCACCATAAGAAGACTGTTGATAGCCATACAGCTAGATGTTCTTAGATTAAAGCTCATTTACACTAGCTTAAAGTTGAGGACCGAGCTTCCAAAGAGTTCTTTCAAGCTCTTTGTGCTCATTATACTTCCCAAGCCATGAAACAAATCCATGATGGTCACCATTTGCTCAAGGAGCCCCCGATGTATTCTCGAGCTTTTTTCTCGTCACTATGAGTAGGTTTTTAAAGCTCAACAGAATTCTCTTGAATGTGAACATGCTTTGCAAAAGTACCTCAGAGTTGTCGATTTTCTTCATCTCAACGTGTTTTTTGTGATCGATTGCTCTCTATTGTTGACCTCTATGAAGTTGTCTTTGCCATGGCCAATGATAAAGCTCTAGGATGTGATGGCTTTCCTTGTGAATTTTACAAGGCTCTCTAGGAATTGGTTGGAGATCTTTGTAGGGTTTATCTTGAAGCTTTTCACTCTAATTCTTTAGGAAAAATTATAAACAAAGGAAACATCAAGCTCATACCTAAATCTGGTGAGCTCGATGATATTTGTAATTAAACGCTGATCACTGTCTCCTACAGGATCATCGCAAGGGCCCTTACTTTGAAATTGCAACATCTTCTTATGTAAATCATTCGACTTGAGCAAACTAGTTTTATCAAATCTATATTTATTATGGATAATATCATTGTTGTTTGGGAAGGTATGGAATGGGCTCGTCATTCTCAATAGCAAGCATTTTTATCAAAATTGATTTTTCTAAAGCCTATGATCACATAGAATGGCCCTTCATCATAGTTATGCTTGAAGCATTGGGATTTGGTCCCCGATTTGTGCAACATGTGCATATGTTTTTTTTTAGATGCATGAGCTTGTATCACTATCAATGGTCACTAATCTTTTGCCTTTGGCCTTTTCAAGTACATCTGTCAAGGTTGTTCATTGGCTTTTGCCCTTTATGTTCTTGTTATTGAAAGCTTTAGTTATCTCTTAGCCCATTATGCTTCTTACCAACTAGTCAAAGGCATTTCTCTTCCCAATTCTACTACTTAGTTAGTGAATGGGCAAGCATTTTGCCAATGACTCCTTCCTCACTCTCTTGGAAGAGGATAACAATATTAAGCAAGCTCTTCTTTGTTTGGACATTTTTTGTAAAGCTTCGAACTCAAGCATTCAGTGGCAAAAAACCCAATGTTACCAACAATCCTTTCTTCCTAAGCTTCCTTGGCTTGAATTTTTTGAGTGGAAGTGGATTAAGCACGGGCAAATCTTTTGTTTGCTGGGCATTTATTTTGTTTTTCAAACTTCTCCAACCACACTTTGGTAGGCGGTTATTTCCAAAATTGAGAAGAAACTAGCTTATTAGATTACCAAGCCTTTGTCTCTTGCACCTAGAAATTTTAGATTTGCTCTAAAATCTTGGTGACTAATCATGTTTATTATTCCTCTTATTGATTCCCTTCTAAAGGCTCCTATTGGAAGCTTGAAAATCTTCTTAGAGACTTTCTTTGGGCCTCTTCTAAGAATCACATATAGTTTCATAGAGTTTCCTGGGAATATCGTTGCCTCCCACATGATTCTGGAGGGTTGGCTTTGCTTCAATTCAGCACCAAGATATGGTTCTATGTGCTAAATGGATCATTCGATCCCTTTACGGTAATGAGGCTTGGAAACTTCTTATGCGTCATTGCATACCTTTAAGTGTTCCTCTTAGGAAACAAGCCTAGAAGGGGATTGGTCTTCATGCCCTTCTCATTGTGAAAGACCCGGTTCAAATCCAAAGCACTTTTATTATTAAAAGTATTTGGAAAGCTTAGGAAGCCATGAAGCCTTGTCTTCTTTAGAATGGTACTAGATTTTGCAATGGTCTTTCTATAAACCAATAGTCCATTTGGTGGTCTCCAATCATTTCTTGTCAAGACCACTCTCTAGCTAGGACTCCTTAGGTTTGTACTCTAAGGTTTTTCAAGAAAGGAATTAACAACCTTACAGATTTGTTTTATAGAATAACCAAGAATTTTTATCTTAGCCTAGAGCCAAAGATAAATTCCATTTGTCTAGTCATGACCATGAAACTTTCTAGATGATCATTGATGTTGTGCCACCAAATATCATTCATAAAATTCAGATTCATTGTTTCAAACCATGGTGGAACGATTAGAAATGGTATCCTGACACGCCATTTTGTAGTTACAAACCTTGTAAGGGTTATTCATAGATTTCTCCTCATTTGCCTATGGTTCCTACATTGAACCAAAGATGGTTGCTTCATTCTTGAGTTGAAACTTGATCACTTGGCCTAGTGTATTATTTTTCAAGGTATTCTTGTTAGTTCCAAGTTAACACATATTAAAATTAAGGATCCTATATGTTCCTTTTTTGGCCACTAGGAAATGCTCAAGCATCGTTCCTAGTGTTGTCTTGAGGCTTAAGTAGCATAGACTTAGATTCATGATTTTTTCAAGCCTTTCTAGCCTGAACCTTTTTTCTAGCACATCGTATTATTAGGGAATTGGCCTAGAATCCCTTCCAGATTTACTTAACTCTAGCATGCTTTCAAGGTGGAAATTCTTTTTAGCACATGGAAGGACATAAATTCTGATTTATTTTCAAGGAATTCAATTGATTCTAGTTTTTTGCTCTGTTCTAAAGTGATGCAGACCCAAACACCCTGACCTGCATTTCCCTTTGTATGTCCACGTTTTACTTGCCTATCGGCAAGATCATGCACTATCAGCTGACTAAAATACCATTCCTTCGAGTGCATTCCTCACTTCGAATTCTTCACTGTTGGCATGACTGATTTCCATCGGCCGCTTTGTAACTGTCATACATGCAAGTCTCGACCTGCTACTGTCAGTTTCGCTTACCGTTGCTATCGGTCACCTTTTGCACCTGACTCAATGTATCTACGCAATGCATATGTGCAGCATACATTTGAAACATGCAACCCGATTATGCATTCGAAAGATGCAATCAAAACATGCATTCAAAATATGCTTTGCCGAATATACATTTGACCATTGACTTCCTTGTATGCCTGTCAGAAGCTTTAGCTTTATCAATCCTTTGTATGCTGATACACTTGTACATTCAGAATGTACATCTACCACATACAACTGCGATGAACATCTGCGAGATACTCACGAACAGACAACTGCGATATACACACAAAATGCATACTTAGTGAAACAACACGAATCGTCGCCCGACTGCCGTGCAGGTCAAACAATGTTTCTTCGGCCTAACTGTCAATTCTTCCCTGCAACTTCGCAACTCCTACAACTTCACAGATCTTTAACTTTGTCAACCTAGCACATGACGATGATAGGGTTCCTCAACACCCTTGTACGCGATCCTGCAAACATAAAACCCAAACGAACAAAATAGAAAACACAAATCGAAAACACTATACAGCCATTCCACCGATTTCGAAAAAATCTAACTGGTGGAATAGGCTAAGAACCCATCTCGAGCTCAGATCAAGAAAATTGATTGCACAAAGGAAACTAAGGAATCGAAAGACATGAAGATGTACAATACAAAATTTTATTTATGCCTTTCAGAATGCGTATACAGATGCTCTGTTCTCACAATTGCACAACTCAACTAAACTAGACTCAACCGATTACAACTCTACTACTACTCAACTGCTCCTTACATTCGATGATCTCTGGGGTATTTATCTACTCACCCACAGTAGTAATGAATTGACTCCAAGTGGTTGGGAGAACACAACCAACTAACTGCCTAACAACTTCCCAACTGTCTAACAACCTTTGCGATTACAGATTGACAAATGTCCTTGGGACTTACATCATAAACCTATATACAAACTATCATGAAATGCATTGGTCAAATAGACCTTATTACATCGAATGGTCAGTTTAGGACCTTATTGGAAACATCAAAATGAACTATAAACAATTATTGCCTTATGGGGACCACTATGGATTGGGTGCTCCTGCACCATAGACCCTGTTAGTATTTACATATGTATATACTGGCCCTCTCCCAAAAAGTCCAAAAAAAGTTCTAAGTCTTTGGACCTCCTCAGCATTTTTCAACATCAGCATCATATTTTCTTCTGAGGAGGTCATCATCATCATATTTCCAGTCATCATCCTGATATTTCTTGTGAGGGTCATATTTCCACCAACCTGATTTTCCGAAGCGGGGGTGATATTTCTAATATCAGTCATATTCAAACATCACCCCGATGTTACAGCAGTGCTACAGTGCGACCCGATATTCTTGCGGGGGGTGATATTTCAAATATTAGGTGATCTTACGAATATCACCCCGCTGAATGTCACCTTATGCAGACATGACAATGACGTCATCTAGGTCCAAGGGGGGTCATATTTTTAACATCAATCATCTTACGAAGATCACCCTGATATTGCAATGTGATGGTGACGTCATCAGGATATTAGTGGATGTGATCAGGTGGATCATCGGTGAGACATATGGTATCGGCAAAGTAGGAGGATCTTCCTCAGATGCATCAGGTTGTGCCGATGAGGGTGAATATCGGGTGATATTTCACATGAAGGTAAGGTTGGTCATCAAGCTGATATTCAAACATCAGGGTGATATTTTTATCAGGTTATATTTTCCCACGGGGTGATATTTCGCATCAGGGTGATGTGAAATATCAGGGTGATATTTCGTATTGGGTGAGCAGGCATGAGGTTTGCTGATGTCAGGGTGATATTGGTCGATAGGGTATCATGTGGGAGGATGATGATGAGGTTTATGCTGGTGTTGTCGGAAGCAAAATCACCAACATCATATATGCTCACAGCCTAGTATATAAAGTATTGAAGAGGTCACCGCGAGGTGCATGTGGGATAATTATTTCCCACATATATTTGAAATATCAGGGTTATATTTCTTGGCAGGAAAGTTTCAAATGGCGCGATCTACTGTATTTCCCAAGGTCGCGGGTTGGTATGTCATTAATAGCGGATGTTATAGGGTATGGGCAAAGATGTGGATGGATCAAGTACCCGACTGAAGATGTGAATCCCCAGGCGGCGACGCAAGGCTCGAGAACCACTTCCTGTCTCTTCCTCCACCTGCTGCATTCAATGCTTGAGCGCCAATTTCTCATGATGCATTGTATCTGGCAAATTTTGAATTGCCCAGTGATTAATGCTAAGTACCTTCTTGTTGTATATAGCAGGCTGTGTTGCTCATTTGTAAGGTTGTTGAAGACCTAGGCATTTTTGTGTGAATAACGAAGAACAGGGCATGATCCTAGTTGTTCTATCTCTCTGGAGTTTATGAGTTGCATCCGTAGTGTATCTTGCACATATATTCAGTTTCTTGTCATTGTATATGAAAAATGCTTATTGCATGTATTTACCTATCACTCTCCATTTGTTGCATGCATTTCTTCTTTCGAATTTGGTTGCTAAGGGTTCCTCAAATTCTAGAATACAGATTTATGTATTGCATGCTTCATCTCTAACTTCCATTCAAGGAGTGGATTAAATTGTTTTAGGTTGAGCGTGGAGAAGGTTGTATGTCAACAGGGATATCTGTAAGTAGAGGCAGTTAGATACCCATTCTTAGGTGATGTTTGTAAGGCAAGCATCAGTTCCAACCCCTTGAAACTTGAATGACAATTGCAAGCCATTCTTATGTATACGTCTAGTTGATTCCATTGCCCTGAGATAGGCATCGGTCTGCGCCTGGGTTAGTAGTTATGATCCAAAACCCCTTGTCTTGCATCCAAAACATCAAATCCACCATTTTCATAACTTCCACCTGTTAGTTGTAGGAGTAGGATTAGGAACACCCTGCATACTCTCATCCCTGACCAGACAAATATGTCCAAGAATGCTGCCAACCTTGTGATCTATCATGCAGATCTTGGTCCACACATGAGAGTATTATGCCTGTTGCTATCAAGCTAAATCTTTCTGTCATTGAGCTAGTCAAGGTTACATCTTTAGCAAATAGGGACACCCCCTTGGTGTGGCAAAACCAGAAGTGAAGGGGAGGCAGCTCATGCAACCTCCCGTATCTGTTGGCCGAATCAACCTGTGCATTGGAGCTGGCAAACCCTCTGCCGATTCAAGTACCAACACACCCCACCGCAAAAAGAACTCATGCCACATGAGTTAGGTCTTTGTCTTTCTCCAGCTATATACTCTGTTGTCTCACGTCTTCCCCATGATCTCTGGACTGCATTGTAGGCTCTTCTCATACCTATCCTTTGCTTGCCATTCTTTCTTACTATCATATATGCCTGAACACCTACATTGGAAACCTTGGTAAGCGCTTCTTGTACTACTGCTATGGCAGAATCTGTTTGCCTTTCAACTCTTTGTGGTTCTAGAGGACAAACAATTGTCCCTACTATGATAACATCCTTGTCTTTCCAATCAACTTGTAGTTGCTTACAAACCTGTTCTTCGACCTTCTATTGATCCTTCTAGTCTCCATCAGTCAAAACTGAAATTGCCTTCAAACTTTGTTCCTTAGCAACCCTACTCCTTGAGGTATCCTCAACTGTCTTTGTGTTTTCTTCATGCATCTTCACAAACTCTTTCTTTCCCACCAAAATAACCTTGGCTGCCTTCTATGCTGTAGCATCCTCCTGCAATGGTGTCATCACAAAAGTCCTCCCATCCTTCTTGATGGTGTATGTCTTAGCATATCCATCATACAATTCTCTCCTATCAAATTGCCATGGCCTACCTAAAAGTAGGTGACAACATTCCATGGGCAATATGTCACACAAAACCCTATCTTGATATTCTCCAATCTGAAAATCAACATATGTTTTTTCATATACCAAAAGTGATTGACTATCACTGACCCAAGATGCTTTATAAGGATTTTGATGAGGAATCATGTTCAGTTTCAACTTATCCACCATTTCTTGAGATACCATATTATTTGTAGAACCAGAATCTATTACTACCTTACATAGTTTACCTTTAATTTTGCATTTGGTCCTGAAAAGAGCTCTCCTTTGTAGCATGTCCTTGGATGTCTTCAAGATTGTTCTCCTTAGCATCAATGATTCTCCATCTTCAGCTGGGGCTGCACTTTCTATTGGAGAGTTAACACTTTCATCTACCTTCTCTTCATTCACAAACTGGACCCTCTTGTCATTCTTCCTATCACCTCTTGATGATGAACCTTGCCTTTCTGGACATTTGAATGTTGTATGACCAATTTCATTACAATCATAACATCTTCCAGTGAAAACATTAGAACCTCTACCACCTCCAAATCTGCCTCTTGTTCCTTTCTATCCACCTCTGAAATCAGACTTCTCTTGTCCTTTACTAGTCTCTTCCTGGTTAGACTCACCACTAGGCCTCTGGTTATGACTTCTTCCTCCAAAACTGCCTCTAAAATTTATGTCACCTCTTCCTCTATTATTCTGCTCACCTTTTCTCTTCAGCTTCTCTTCAGCTCTTAAGGCCATTTGGAAACACTTATTCACTGTTTCTGGTGCTAAAATATTGATCTCATATTGGCTATTCATCCTTAGGCCATTCAAGTACCTGGCCACTTTCTCTGACTCTTCCTCTTGTCTCTTTGATCTGAGACTGAGTTTATGAAACTCTTGTGTGTATGCATTCACATCAAGGTCTCTCTGTCTGAGGTTCTACAACTTTTTATATAGCTACACATGATAGTCCAGGGATAAGAACTATGCCTTGAGTTTGGTCTTCATCCTTTCCCAGGAGGTTATCATATTCTTCCCCTCCTTGACTCTCTTTCCTTGTTCATAATTCCACCATGCAAAAGCAGATCCCTTCAGTCTTTCTTTTGCCAACTTAGCCCTCTTATCATCAGGGATTTCTTTATATTCGAAATGATTGTTCAATGCCTCAATTCAATCAATCACCTCTTCAACTTCCATACTTCCACTATACATAGGTAACCCATCTATGGCATCCCTATTGACTAACTTCAATGCATTTAAAAATGCCCTCTGGTATGTTGGTATCTCCTGTGCCTTTTTACTGGTTTCGGCAATTTCTGCATCGCCTTCATCACTGTCACTTTCAGCTTCCTTCTATTTGCCTTTGGACTGCCTGAACTCTCCCAACTTGGATGCAAGTATCTCCTCAATCAACTTCTTGATGGCGTCCTGCGACATACTTTTGGGAGGCATCCTCTCCGCCTTTGTCTCACTTTCCTTATCTGACATAAACATTCACAGACAACACTCAAGACCAACACTCCTACAAATCCTTAATTCAATTTTCTACCCAAATCTTTTTCAAGCTTTGATACCACTATGATGCAGAGCCAAACACCCTAACTTGCATTTCCCTTTGTATGTCCACATTTTACTTGCCTATCGACAAGATCATGCACTATCAGCTGACTAAAATACCATTCCTTCAAGTGCATTCCTTACTCCAAACTCTTCACTATCAACATGACTGATTTCCATCAGCCACTTTGTAACTGTCATACATGCAAGTCTCAACCTGCTACTGTCAGTTTCCCTTACCGCTGCTACCGGTCACCTTTTGCACCTGACTCAATGTATATACGTAATGCATATGCGCAACATACATTCGAAACATGCAACCCGATTATGCATTCGAAAGATGCAATCAAAACATGCATTCAGAATATGCTTTGCTGAATATACATTTGACCGTTGACTTCCTTGTATGCATGTTAGAAGCTTTAGCTTTCTCTCTCCTTTGTATGCCAATACACTTGTACATTCACAATGTACATCTGCCACATACAACTGCGATGAACATCTGCGAGATACTCACGAACAAACAACTACAATATACACACAAGATGTATATCCGACATACAACTACGATATACACACAAAATGCATACTTAGTGAAACAATGCAAATTGTCGCCCAACTGCCGTGCAGGTCAAACAATGTTTCTTCGGCCCAACTATCGATTCTTCCCTACAACTTCACAGATCTTTAACTTCGCCAACCTAGCACATGACGATGCTAGGGTTCCTCAGCACCCTTGTATGTGATCCTGCAAACATAAAACCCAAACGAACAAAACAGAAAACACAAATCGAAAACACTGTACAGCCATTCCACCGATTTTGAAGAAATCTAACCGGTGGAATGGGCTAAGAACCCATCTCGACCTCAAATCAGGAAAATCAATTGCACAAAGGAAACTAAGGAATCAAAAGACAGGAAGATGCACAGTACATAATTATATTTATGCCTTTCAGAATGCGTATACAGATGCTCTGTTCTAACAATTGTACAACTCAACTGAACTGGACTCAACCGATTACAACTCTACTACTACTCAACTACTTGCATTCGATGATCTCTGGGGTATTTATCTAGTCACCCACAGTAGTACTGAATTGACTCCAAGTGGCTGGGAGAACACAATCGACTAACTGCCTAACAACTTCCCAACTGTCTAACAGATTGACAAATGTCCTTGGGACTTACATCATAAACCTAGATACAAACTATCATGACATGCATTGGTCAAACAGACCTTATTACATCGAACGGTCAGCTTAAAACCTGTTGGATCTAGGGCATACAACTGAGAGGGGGGGTGAATCAGTTGTATAAAACTTCTTCTCATTCAAACACTTAACTCACTGTTGTTAGTTAGCAGCATATCAAATAATCATCCATGGAAGCATAATACATAAACACAAGAGCAGATAAGCATCAACACATTGAACACCAAGATTTTGACGTGGAAAACCCGGTTAAGGGAAAAACCACGGGGTGATTAACCCAAGAATTATTCTCTGTTAGAAGAATAAAGGAAAGATGAATGGCACATGCCAATAAGGGCTCACTGCCCGAGCACACTGCTCACAAAGAGGCCCACTGCCTACAAGGAGACACACTGTCTACAAAGTGACGAAAATCACAGTCTTGAACTGGAGAATGACATCTCTACCATGTCCGGATCAGTTCCAATTAAGCCCAACAATCTCTGCTCTGCCTTTTGCACGTTTCTTCGCTATACCATGCTCATCCTTACACCACTCACTGAAATGAATTCACAAATCATTATTTATACAAGACATCGACTTAGGAACAAGCATCTAAGTCGGCAAACAACCATAGGAGTATCCGCAAGATGAATAACACATCCGGTCGGCCATCACAAGAACATTCGCAGAATGAACATCTCATCCGGTCGGCTACACAAAGCAAGAACTTCATCCGGAAGAATAACTTCAATTCCGGGCTCTACCATCAATGCGGACCAACAACAAAACCTAAACATGATCCAAGAACCTTCACAAGCCTGTCTGAATGTCCGGATACATCCGCACTTCCTCTGCTTACTGGGATCTCTTGTCTTCCTCATCCGGAACTTCAAGAACACAGTCTGTCGCCACTGTCATAATGCAAGAGGTACTTCCGGACCTCCAAATCATACACAAATCAGGATGATACATCACAAGGACATCCCAAACACTCCTTCCAATCCGCAGATTAGGATAATACAATTCCGGACCTCACCGGACCTTTTTGTGATCCTCTGTCACCTCCGGATACTTGCCGGACCCGGTTCTATACCGGTAGCCACAACTCCTTCAGATCTTCATGCGGACCTCTGAAATCTTAACTGTAGCATCTCAAGACTCATATCTACTAACCCTTTAATCCGCATTCTCCGGTTCTCATCCTATACAGTACATTTACCTTCTTCTCATCACTGTTCTTCACTGTTCCTGACTGAGACTAATTTTCTCAATGTCCTCAGCACACGGCTCATCAAATCCTTCTTGTCAATGCAATATGAGTATGTTGACATCAATGACAACACTGGATAACCTCATACTTGCAACAATCTCCCCCTTTGTCATTGATGGCAACATATGATGTGAAAAACCATTAAGACAAGAACTTCAACTTTTCATATGTCTTTTCTTCCTTTGCTGCTCCCCCTTTGATCATCAACCACTTGTTTTTCACATGTTTTCTCTCCCCCTTTGACATCAATGGCAAAGGGCTCATACTTGCAATTCTCATACATCAGAATCATACCAGCTGCTCCCCCTTAGTTGCAGCTCCCCATTCGTCCGGATCACAAGATATGACTGTGATAGCCACCGGACTGATGCACAACAGTGCATCTTAGTTCATTACCGGAGGGGCCATGACCCCTAACTTCTCCCGGAGATATTCAAAAGAGTCCTTGGGAAGAGGTTTTGTAAAGATATCTGCAATCTGATCCTTGGAGGGAACATACTCCAATCTGACTTCTTCCTTGTTTACTTGTTCTCTCAGGAAGTGAAATTTGATAGATATGTGCTTAGTCTTAGAATGCAATACCGGATTCTTGGAAATATTAATTGCACTTGAATTATCACAGAAAATTGTGATAGGCTCCTCATATTCAACTTTGATGTCTCTTAGCATCTGCTTCATCCATAGGATTTGAGTACAACTACCTGCTGCTGCAATGTATTCTGCTTCAGTTGTAGACAGAGATATTGCATCTTGTTTCTTGCTTAGCCAAGAAACCAATCTCTTCCCCAAAAAGAATGCTCCACCACTAGTGCTCTTCCGGTCATCCACATCTCCTGCCCAATCTGCATCTGTGTAAGCATGAAGAGAGAAATCCGGATCTCTAGGATACCATAGACCATACTCAACTGTTCCTTTCAAGTATCTAAAAATTCTTTTGATTGCCATAACATGAGATTCTCTAGGATCAGCCTGGAATCTTGCCACAAGACCAACAGCCTGCATTATATCTGGTCTAGTTTGAGTGAGATACAACAATCCACCAATCATTGATCTATACTTTGTCTGATCTGCCTTTGGAGAATCATCATCTTTGCTTAACTTACATCCGGTTGCCATAGGAGTGTTCATAGGCTTTGAGTCTTCCATACCAAATTTCTTTAACAATTCTTTCACATATTTGGTCTGAGAGATGAAGATCCCCTCTTTTGTTTGAGTAATTTGCAGACCCAAGAAGAAATTCATTTCACCAAGCATAGACATTTCAAACTCACTTTTCATCTGATTTGCAAAAGTTTTGCACATACTATCTCTTCCTCCAAAAATGATATCATCCACAAACACTTCAACAATTAGAATGTTTTCATGATCAATTTTGAAATATAAGTTACTGTCAGCAGTACCTTTGTTGAATCCAATCTGCACAAGATGCTTATCCAACCTTTCATACCATGCTCTTGGGGCTTGCTTCAATCCGTACAAAGCTTTCTTCAACTTGCAGACCATATCATTATTATCAGACAATTGAAATCCATCCGGTTGTTCAATGTAGACTTCTTCTTCCAGATCACCATTTAGGAAGGCAGACTTGACATCCATCTGATATACCTTGAAGTCTTTGAAGGCAGCAAATGCAAGAAGTAATCTGACTGCTTCAATTCTTGCTACCGGAGCAAAAGTCTCTTCAAAGTCAATTCCTTCTATTTGAGAGTAGCCTTTGCAGACCAATCTAGCTTTGTTTCTGATTACTTCACCAGCTTCATTTAGTTTGTTCCGGAAGACCCACTTGGTTCCAATTACATTCCTGTCTCTAGGTCTGGGAACAAGATCCCAAGTATGATTTTTCTCAATTTGCATCAGTTCATCTTCCATTGCTTTGGTCTAGTTTTCATCATTGCAGGCTTCATTTATTGTTTTAGGTTCAATCTTTGAAATCAGAGAACATTCATTCTGATCTTGAGCAATATTCCTTCTAGTTTGTACACCTTTGCTTCTGTCACCTATGATCTGATCTTCAGAGTGATTCAGTCTTACATACCTTGGAATTTTGGGAGTATCCAGCACTGTTGTTTCTTGATCAGCCTCATTCAAATCTAACTCTTCTTCCTGATTTACCGGATCAGGCTGACTCTGTCTCACCAGAGAGGATTGAGGTCCTTGAACACTGTCTTGGTCATCTTCATCAAACTCATAAAATCTTGAGGGCTTCTCAATTCCTTCATCAACCTTCACATTGGTGCTTTCTATCATCTTCCTCAATCTCTTATTGTAACACCGGTATGCTTTGCTTTGAGTGGAGTAGCCCAAGAAAATTCCTTCATCACTTCTAGCATCAAACTTTCCTAGATCTTCATCTCTTTTAATATAACACTTGCTACCAAATACTCTGAAATATTTCACAGTAGGAGTGATGCCAAACCATAGTTCATAGGGGGTCTTACCGGTGTTGTTTCTGATTTGAACTCGATTGAGAGTGTAGACTGCAGTGCTGATAGCTTCTTTCCAAAACATTTGAGGAACATTTGCTTCCAACATCATTGTCCTAGCAGCTTCCTGGATGGTCCGGTTCTTTCTCTCAACTACTCCATTCTGCTGTGGAGTCTTAGGAGCAGACAACTGTCTCCTTATACCCTGTTTCTCACAAAAGTCAATGAATTCACCAGATGTAAATTCACCACCTCTATCAGACCTTAGACACTTTAATTTCAATCCGGTTTGATTCTCCACCATAGCTTTGAAGATTTTGAACTTCTCAAAAGCTTCTGATTTTTCTTTTAGAAAGGTGACCCACATCATCCAGGAATGATCATCAATTAATAACATGAAATATCTATCACCTTGCAGACTCTTGATTCTTGTCGGACCACATAGATCAGTATGTACTAATTCCAATAATCCGGTAGAAGACTGATCTTTGCTTTTAAAAGAGACTCTGCTTTGTTTGCCTAACTGACATTCTTTACACACACTATTTGTAGGTTTTATCAATTTTGGAAGATCTCTCACAGCCTGAGTATTGCTTATTTTGATAATGTTATCAAAATTTACATGACACATTCTTCTATGCCATAACCAACTCTGATCAATTTGAACAAATAAACAACTTTTATTTGAACCAACCAGATGAAAGATGTTACCTCTTGTCTGAGTACCGGATGCAATTTCAGTTCCGGAGCTTGTAAAGATTCTGCATTTTCCATTCTTGAACCGGAGATCATAGCCTTTGTCCACTAACTGACCAACACTGAGAAGATTGTGCTTCAATCCTTCAACATACAGTACATTTCCTGTTTTGCTCTTACCATCAAAGGAAATAGTTCCCCTACCTCTGATTCTGCCAGCAGAATTGTCACCAAACTTTACCATTCCTCCTTCATATCTTTCCAAGTCTAAGAACTTATTCTTGTCACCAGTCATATGGTGAGAACATCCACTGTCAATAACCCAATCATCCTTTTCTTCCACTTGAGCAGCCAAGGCTTTTTCAACAACTTTGTGATTGACAGATTCGGAGAGCAAGGAATCTTCTTCCTTGATGGCTATAAACACCCACTCATTTCCGGATTTGCCTCCTGGTTCTGATTCATCATCTGTTACTCCTTCATTGTCATCTTCTTCATGAACATAATAGCAATTCTTTTGAAACCTTTGTCTGTGAGTATTAGATCTTGCAGATCTCTCCGGACATCTTGAGGCAAAATGACCAATCTTATTGCAGTTGAAACACTTAAAGGGTAGTTTTCCTTCATACTTACCGGATCCTCTTGGCAGTCTTTTTGCAATGAGGGCTTCAAGTTGAGCTGTTTCTGCTTCTTCTTCTTCCATGTCTCTTCTTGCTTGATCATACCATGACATTTTCCTTGATGAGTTTTCACCCGGATCAAATCTCTGTTTGCCTTTCACATAGGCACTGGCTTTGAAAGCAGATTCAGTCTTGGGAGGATCATCTCCAAACTCGGTCATTTCAAATGCAGCTAGTTTGCCAGCCAGTTGTTCTCTTGTGACAGTTGTGTGGGCTCTGAATTCATCAATGGCAGCAACTTTGATTTTGTAGGCAGCAGGAAGGGATCTTAGGATTTTGCAGACAATCTCATTTTCATCTAAAGTTCCACCAGCATTTTTGATTCCACATACCAGCTCATTTACTCTTGGCATAAAGGTAGTGATGTTTTCATCATCTCTCATTTTCAATCTTTCAAATTTCCCTTTCAGACTTTGCAATCTTGCACTTTTGACAAACTCATCTCCTTCATACAGAAGTTCCAGTTTAGTTAGGATCTCATATGCAGTGGGTAGGTCAATGACATTCGAGAGATCTGAGTCATTCAATGCGCTTAGAAGAGCTTCCTTGGTCCGCAGATTGTTTTCAGCTTCTGTGATTTCATTCAGAGTAGTCGGACCACCTTGTGGAGGTACATATGGTTTTGAAATCATACCCAGATATGCTTTTCCCATGCATTCCAAGTGACACTTCATGCGACCTTTCCAGAGAGTGAAGTTGGTTCCATCGAACTTCGGACTATCCTTCTTGTATGACGACATCCCGGATCTCCTCAAGCGGTTAAGCTCTTGTCAGAGGAACTTGGCTCTGATACCAATTGTTGGATCTAGGGCATACAACTGAGAGGGGGGGGGGGTGAATCAGTTGTATAAAACTTCTTCTCATTCAAACACTTAACTCACTGTTGTTAGTTAGCAGCATATCAAATAATCATCCATGGAAGCATAATACATAAACACAAGAGCAGATAAGCATCAACACATTGAACACCAAGATTTTGACGTGGAAAACCCGGTTAAGGGAAAAACCACGGGGTGATTAACCCAAGAATTATTCTCTGTTAGAAGAATAAAGGAAAGATGAATGGCACATGCCAATAAGGGCTCACTGCCCGAGCACACTGCTCACAAAGAGGCCCACTGCCTACAAGGAGACACACTGTCTACAAAGTGATGAAAATCACAGTCTTGAACTGGAGAATGACATCTCTACCATGTCCGGATCAGTTCCAATTAAGCCCAACAATCTCTGCTCTGCCTTTTGCACGTTTCTTCGCTATACCATGCTCATCCTTACACCACTCACTGAAATGAATTCACAAATCATTATTTATACAAGACATCGACTTAGGAACAAGCATCTAAGTCGGCAAACAACCATAGGAGTATCCGCAAGATGAATAACACATCCGGTCGGCCATCACAAGAACATTCGCAGAATGAACATCTCATCCGGTCGGCTACACAAAGCAAGAACTTCATCCGGAAGAATAACTTCAATTCCGGGCTCTACCATCAATGCGGACCAACAACAAAACCTAAACATGATCCAAGAACCTTCACAAGCCTGTCTGAATGTCCGGATACATCCGCACTTCCTCTGCTTACTGGGATCTCTTGTCTTCCTCATCCGGAACTTCAAGAACACAGTCTGTCGCCACTGTCATAATGCAAGAGGTACTTCCGGACCTCCAAATCATACACAAATCAGGATGATACATCACAAGGACATCCCAAACACTCCTTCCAATCCGCAGATTAGGATAATACAATTCCGGACCTCACCGGACCTTTTTGTGATCCTCTGTCACCTCCGGATACTTACCGGACCCGGTTCTATACCGGTAGCCACAACTCCTTCAGATCTTCATGCGGACCTCTGAAATCTTAACTGTAGCATCTCAAGACTCATATCTACTAACCCTTTAATCCGCATTCTCCGGTTCTCATCCTATACAGTACATTTACCTTCTTCTCATCACTGTTCTTCACTGTTCCTGACTGAGACTAATTTTCTCAATGTCCTCAGCACACGGCTCATCAAATCCTTCTTGTCAATGCAATATGAGTATGTTGACATCAATGACAACACTGGATAACCTCATACTTGCAACAAAACCTTATTGGAAACATCAAAATGAATTGTAAATAGTTACTGCCTTATGGGGGCCACTGTGGATTGGGTGCTCCTGCACCATAAAGCCATGATTTGTTCCAATGTTCTTATGCAGATGCAAGTGCAAGTAAATAAAGTTGCACATGAGGTTGCACGTCTTCACATGCTTCTAGATCATTGGAGCAATGTCCCTTGCATCATTGCCAAAGTTCCCTTGACTCTTGCCTCTAGAAAAGGCTAGCATCTGTCTCATGGGTGTTGTAGGGGACATAGTCATTTTGCTCGTAGAGATCATGATGCTCATTCCTAGGCCTCCCAGCCTCTTGGATGAAGATATTATGCTCAGCATGGGTGGTCTCACCTTTCTCGACACTACTTAGCTTCTCCCCACTTTGGTCATGGGTTTGTAGGCTAGCCAACCCATGTTGGCCCATATGTGATATGTGTGGAATCTTAAATAGAGGCCCACTTAGCAAACAAACTAGATTAAATGATGGAACAGTGCCATCAAAACCACCTCCTGCTTCCTTCGTGCATCTATGGTGGTCAGTTGGCACACTTTAGTCATCGCTCTACGAGGCCACCGCCTTGGATCTCTACCAAGCCACCACTATATTTGAAACCAACCCCTTTGCTCCTGCTCTCCAATTGTAGGTGGTTGCGATTCGCCACCAGAAGAAGATTGTTGATAGCCATATAGCTAGGTGTTCTTAGATTAAAGCTCATTTACACTAGCTTAAAGTTGGGGACCAAGCTTCCAAAGAGTTCTTTCAAGCTCTTTGTGTTCATTATACTTCCCAAGCCATGAAACAAATCCATGATGGTCACCATTTTCTCAAGGAACCCCCAATGTATTCTCGAGATTTTTTCTTGTCACTATGAGTAGGTTTTTAAAGCTCAAGAGAATTCTCTTGAATGTTAACATGCTTTGCAAAAGTGCCTCAGAGTTGTCCCTTGTCGATTTTCTTCATCTCAGTGTGTTTTTGTGATCGATTGCTCTCTATTGTTGACCTCTATGAAGTTGTCTTTGCCATGGCTAATGATAAAGCTCTAGGATGTGATGGCTCTCCTTGTGAATTTTACAAGGCTCTATAGGAATTGACTAGAGATCTTTGGAGGGTTTATCTTGAAGCTTTTCATTCTAATTTTTTAGGAAAAATTATAAACAAAGGAAACATCAAGATCGTACCTAAATCTGGTGATCTTGATGATATTTGTAATTAAAGGCTGATCACTTTGCTAAATGTCTCCTACAGGATCATCACAAGGGCCCTTACTTTGAAATTGTGACGTCTTCTTATGTAAATCATTTGACTTGAGCAAACTAGTTTTATCAAATCTAGATTTATTATGGATAATATCATTGTTGTTTGGGAAGGTATGGAATGGGCTCATCATTCTCAATAGTGAGCATTTTTTTATCAAAATTGATTTTGCCAAAGCCTATGATTGCATAGAATGGCCCTTCATCATAGTTATGCTTGAAGCATTAGGATTTGGTCCTCGATTTGTGCAATATGTGCATATGTTTTTTTAAGATGCATTAGCTTGTATCACTATCAATGGTCACTAATCTTTTGCCTTTGGCCTTTTCAAGTCCATCCGTCAAGGTTGTTCATTGGCTTTTGCCCTTTATGTTCTTGTTATTAAAAGCTTTAGTTATCTCTTAGCCTATTATGCTTCCTACCAACTAGTCAAAGGCATTTCTTTCCCAATTCTACTACTTAATTAGTGAATGGGCAAGCATTTTGCCAATGACTCCTTCCTCACTCTCTTGGAAGAGGAGAACATTATTAAGCAAGCTCTTCTTTGTTTGGACATTTTTTGTAAAGCTTCGAACTCAAGCATTCAGTGGCAAAAAACCCAATGTTACCAATAATCCTTTCTTCCTAAGCTTCCTTGGCTTGAATTTTTTGGGTGGAAGTGGATTGAGCACAAGGAAATCTTTTATTTTCTGGGCATTTATTTTGTTTTTCAAACTTCTCCAGCTGCACTTTGGTAGGCGGTTATTTCGAAAATTGAGAAGAAACTAGCTTATTAGATTACCAAGCCTTTGTCTCTTGCACCTAGAAATTTTAGATTTGCTCTAAAATCTTAGTGACTACTCATGTTTATTATTCCTCTTGTTGAGTCCCTTCTAAAGGCTCCTATTGGAAGCTTGAAAATCTTCTTAGAGACTTTCTTTGGGCCTCTTCTAAGAATCACATATAGTTTCATAGAGTTTCCTGGGAATATCGTTGCCTCCCACATGATTCTGGAGGGTTGGGTCTGCTTCAATTCAGTACCAAGATATGTTTCTATGTGCTAAATGGATCATTTGATCCATTTACGGTAATGAGGCTTGGAAACTTCTTATGCGTCATTGCATACCTTTAAGCATTCCTCTTAGGAAACAAGCCTGGAAGGGGATTGGTCTTCATGCCCTTCTCATTGTAAAAGACCCCGTTCAAATCCAAAGGACTTTTATTATTAAAAGTATTTGGAAAGCTTAGGAAGCCATGAAGCCTTGTCTTCTCTAGAATGGTACTAGATTTTGGAATGGTCTTTCTATAAACCAATAGTCCATTTGGTGGTCTCCAATCATTTCTTGTCAAGACCACTCTCTAGCTAGGACTCAGGTTTGTACTCAAAGGTTTTTCAAAAAAAGAATTAAGAACCTTACAGATTTGTTTTTATAGAATAACCAAGAATTTTTATCTTAGCCTAAAGCCAGAGATAATTCCATTTGTCCTGTCATGACCATGAAACTTTCCAGATGACTATTGATGTTGTGCCACCAAATATCATTCATAAAATTCAGATTCATTGTTTCAAACCATGGTGGAACGATTAGAAATGGTATCCTAACATGCCATTTTGTAGTTACAAACCTTGTAAGGGTTATTCATGGATTTCTCCTCATTTGCCTATGGTTCCTACATTGAACCAAAGGTGGTTGCTTCAGCCCCCTTTGGTAGTTTAGTAGCATAGATTTTGTACTGTTTGCTCAGACATTCTTGAGTTGAAACTTGATCACTTTGCCTAGTGTATTATTTTTCAAGGCATTCCTGTTAGTTTTGAGTTAACATGTATTAGAATCAAGGATCCTATATGATCCTTTTTTGGCCACTAGGAAATGCTCAAGCATCTTTTCTAGTGTTGTCTTAGGGCTGAATTAGCCTAGACTTAGATTCATGATTTTTTCAAGCCTTTCTAGCCTGAACCTTTTTCTTGGAACATGGTATTATTAGGGAATTGGCCTAGAATCCCTTCTAGATTTACTTAAATCTATCATTCTTTCAAGGTGGAAATTCTTTTTAGCACATGGAAGGACATAAATTCTGCTTTATTTTCAAGGAATTCAATTGATTCTAGTTTTTTGCTTTGTTCTAAAGCCATGATTTGTTCCAATGTTCTTATGCAGATGCAGGTGCAAGTAAATAAAGTTGCACATGAGGTTTCACGTCTTCACGTGTGTTGGTGTTTCATTCGCACGTCTGGAATGCGATTTGGAAACGGACAGCTATGCACAGATAAACTACTCTCCTATTAGAAGGGGGAGTTCCCTTTCTTGCTGATGTTCCCTAAAAAGATAAATTAAATGAAACTTCACCTATCTTCCTTTTGATTCTCAGATGCAAGCACAAGATTATAAAACTCTAAACGTGCAGAAGAGGTTTTTTCCTTTTTTAAAACTTCTACTACAACTAAGCATAAACTAATGACGCTTTCAATCTCCTAAGTAAAGTCAGAGCAAAGGAAATTGAAAGTGAACAAAGAATGATTGTTAACACAAAAACTTAAGTAGTTTTCCTCCAGGTTTACACCACAAGACTAAAAGTACTTTAATGATTAAATCTGAAATGAAAGCTGCAAAGAGCTACACATTTGATGACGATAACTTGATGAATTGAGATAGAATATCAGAGCAAAATAGGCATGAGACTTCTATTCAATATCATAAAGTTTGCACAACTTCAGGACAGCAATGCTACAGTAAAAGACAGGCATGCAGCAAGTGATCAAACACTAGAGAACAATAAACACAGAGTGAACAAACACTTGGAAAAAATAGAATCCGCAGGCTAGAATAGGAACAACAAATTTGTTCTCACCAAAAGTCATTACATACAATGGGCAAGGATGCCCTTATTTATACTAAAATCAAAGGAGTAGGGAACCCAAATATCTCCTTGATTAACCCTAACTTGCCAACTCGCAAGCTTTATTACTATTCTAAGACAAAGATATAATAAACAAATGCTTTAGAACAATCTTCTTTAAAGCAAAGAAGATTCCAACTATCACAAGGTGATTTCTTTTCTAAATGTAGAATAGATGAGTTTAGGATGAAAGCACATGCTTTAAAACAAAAAGTATATGTTTTAAAGTTGTTTTATTTTGAAATGCATCCTCATCAACATTCTAGCTTTTTGGTGATGTCATTCGTTGATATTCTGAGAAACAATATCTTCTAAAAAGTGAGTGACTGCATATCTACCAGGAACATTGATACTCTCTAGAATGATATTCTGATTCTCTAACATTTCTTCACCATTGACAACCATCTGAAGAAATTCGTGAACTTCACCCACGACCTTGTCAAATTTCACTGTCATTGTGGTAAAATGACTCATCTTACCGACATTGATATCATCATTAAAATTGCTGCGGACGAGAGTTTGGAACTCTGCTTGCACTTCCCTGAGATCATACAGGGTACCATCTTCTCTTTCATATGAACACGAGATCTGGGAAACAAAAGATCTGACAAACTTGAGGATGTTGACTACCTTTTCTTTCCATACTGTTAACTCTGAAATCATACTGTCGTAAGTTTTTACTATGAAAAGATATTGCGCTTTCCAAGTAGAAACTAGCTTCTTATCTTCAACTGAATCAACAGTATCAAGTGCAATCTTCAAGTCTAAGATAATGATCTCAAACACCGGTCTATTTTCTGCCATGGTCTGCTACAATCCCTGAATGCCTTGGCATAAATTATGAGCGTCGTACTTCAATTGATAAAGCTCTGCAAGTACAACTCTCCCTTTGGTCACAAATTCTTCCACCCAACTGTTCATGTACCTCCCATAAAGGACCAACTTATTAAAATGCTGATGATCGTCTTGTGATTCAAGATTTGGTGGAAGAAGAAAATCAGCCTGTGAAGTGCCATGGGAAAGGTTGGAAATGTACTGCCGCAGATGTCAAACTTTAGCTTTGAGAGCTGCCTTGTCTTGTCCATCTTTCAACACCCTTTCCTTCAAATTATCTGCTACAACCTCGAAGAGATTTATGTCTATATGGCAGGTACTTCTACCAAGGTTAGCTTTGACAACTGTGAAGTCATCAACCTCGACATCATTAGCACTTCTATTTTCTCAATGCAAACCTGCTTCTTTAGCTGCTTGTTTGGTGTGTCTTGGTAGACACTTTTTAGTTCTGTTAAATCTAACAAATATGAGGGCTTTCTCCTCTTTCTTCCCAGAATGTTTTCAAGCCAGGATGAGCCATCCTCTCTTGGAAACTCAGTTCTAACCTCGTCAGCACCTGATGAATCAATGTTTGCATCAAAGTTACGAACCGGCAATTCTGGCTCTAAATCTATGTGAATAGGAGAAGCGATCAGTGAAGAAGGTGGAGAAACATGATCTGAAGGTAACACTTCAACATCCGACGTTGTTTCAACAGGAACTTCTGGTTCAACTGGTGGTTGTTCCTATTGGACATGACTTGGAGACTCGTTCTTTTTCCTCTTTAACTTAGCCATTTTCATTCCTTCTAGAAGAACACTCATAGCTTTTATCCTTCGTTTTGGCTTGGAAGTGGAAGGCTCTGATGGTTGCACAACTGGTGGCTCTGCTAACAGAATATCATCCTTCCGCTTAGTCTTCAAGAATATCAAACTATTTTTAACCACTCGAGTTGTTCTTTCCTCAATGGAAGTGCTATCTTTTACTGACCAATTAACTGGTGGCAACAGTTGTTGCTCAATTTAGTCTCTAAAATATGTGGGAAGTAGAATTTCACCACTTTCTATCAAACCCTCTATATCTTCTGATAAGATATCAGACATCTGCTGAAGAGTGAACCTGCTGTAACTACATTCTCGCACTTCAAACTCATCAACATAATTAGCCCAAAAGTCTTCAACCGCATGCTTGTGCATACAATTCTATCCAAGATGTGATGCATAAACACCACGGGGATCATATGAAGATCTCTTGTCGAAAAACTTAAGACCATATCTGGATGATTCATTACCGATTGCCTTGGCATCTGCTCCAGATCTACATCTATAAATACTCATCCCAAGTGGAAAATTGAAGGTTGTCTTGCGTCTGCTACGCAAAAATGTATGAACTTCATACGCTTGCCTTAAAAATTCCATAAATACAATTTCATCTGTAGGATATCTCAGAAACATGGCTGACTCTCCTGTGAAGCCATATACTCTGATGTAGGAAAAAGTGGGAAATTGGATAAACCAATTAGCCTATTCTGCCATTGCTATTCTAGCCTCTGCTGAAAACCGTATATGCAACTCGTTGTGCATATCTCACACTGCATGCATCAAGAATGCATCATTCACCTGCCTGTAATGTCATTTAGTTTGAGAGATCTCTAACTCTGGGAAATGATGATACACATGCTGAGTACCCAGAGTTCCAACAACATTCAAACCTCTGAATTGACCCTGAAAAGCCATCAAATACATAAGGTATGATATCATGTGGAATTCATGAGCCCTTTGAAAATTAATTATTTGTTGGTGGAGACTATCACTGATGAGTGCCGACCAGTCATAGAATTCGGTTCAGTCAACAATCTAGGACATGATGTAAAACATCCAAGGTTGAAACTTGTTTGCATCTGCTTGACCCGTGATCCAGCTTAACAGAGTAATCATTATTGCATGTTCCTCCTTGAATTCTCCACGTCCAATGTTCTTTTGCATGACATTCTACTTCTCTTTTAACCACCTCTGACCAATCTTTTTTTTGTATTTTTCTTTATCATTGTTCCAAACCCTCTTGCATTCTTCAAGTGAAATAGTTAAGTTTTCTCTCCAAATAGGTATTGTAAAACACTTCTCAATGTCGTTTTGCCTCAAGCTATAGAGCACACGTCCATCACTTGATTGGATTTCTCTTGTGACCGAATTGTAATGCGTCATGCAAGCAATTACAAACTCGATACTTTGCACTATGATGGGAAAGGATGCTGCTGCAAGCAAATCAGAGTGTCTAAGATTCCTGATAGCATTATTCCCTGCATCCTCCAAAGAGTGTAAATTGATTACTAGAAGTACTTTATGCAAGTTTGTTTCACAAGTTCTCAGGTAATTATGAACCAATGTCGTTTTGTGCCTGATTTGTGTTAGAGAGTACTGCATATTGGAAGATTTAAAAATCAACTATGAACACGCCTATGTCGGAAAAAGCTTGGACAAATGGCTGAAAATTATTTGCTGATTTTTAGAAAAAGCAGAGTGTGAGCCAAAAAAGCTGGCACATGGGTTTTGTAGGTAATTTTGTTTTGAAGCAACCCAGATTGTCAGATTTTGGAAAAGCGGAGATTTTCTTGAAAAAGCAGGGAAAAAATAGTTTTCCCCAAAAAAAGCAAAACTCCAATCTTCAAGAGGATAATAATTTGGATGGACCCATCTCGACAAAAACTGAAAAAGCTCTCGTTGGATTTTTGAAAAATGATCCCCTTGAAACAAGGACCCTAAAAAAGCAAGCCTTTCTTCCTTCTCAACCCGAACTATGAAGAACGCTAAAAAAGCACTTGGTTTGGGTCTTCGAATCTTCGTTGAAAGAAAAATAAAATATTTCCTCTGGATGCAACCTGCAAAAGATAATGAAATAAAGAAGCCAAAAGCTTGTCTTTATAAATCCTTAGGGGAAAAAGCAGTTTTATTTGTGTGAGAATAAAACGTCACCCTCATCCATGAAGAAAGCAACTTTTAAAGCATAAATCCAAGTGGATATCTTCAAATATGAAGAATCCCTATTTTGTAGTTGCTTATGGCTTCATGTGCTAGATGACAAAAAATATCTTCTTTTGATGATGTCGTCGAACACGCGAGTTGGAAGAAGTGCTAACCAATTTTTCTTCATTTTCGACACTTCAACACTCGTTTTGACTTAAATATGGCCTGTCTCCAACTTTAACAAGGTGAAAAAATGTTATCTTTGACTGAAAAAGATCCTGACATTTTGGAGATTGATCAACTGAGATTCCATCCCCTGCCTCCGACTGAGGATCTGGCATCGTTTGACCAAGTTTGACCTCCTGAAAACTGCCAACGGGCGAAGATTAGGCACAAAACTGTCGAAAAATATTGTGAACATGAAAAATATTCTAACTTGCTCAAGTTGGGTGTCCCAAGTCACCTGGGGTGCCTGATTTCCCAACACTTAGCCATTTTTTCAAAATTTTCAACTTCTTCAATTTCTTGGTTTGTGTGCGCGTTCCGGTGGCACAGGACCCCTGTTTCGCTGTCGATTTCTGTCAAATGGGATGAAATTAAGTCTGATGATCTAGCAAATAGGCAGGCTTGATAAAAATTGAGATGATTGTACCTTCTATTTGCCTCAAAAAATGTGTCAAACTGATTAACTCTGAACCGGACCGAGCTGACGGAAGGAGATTCACTTTTTTGAGAAATTCCTTGAAAATAAACTAACTCTAGAGAGTTTGGGTGCCCCAAGCCACCTGGGGTGCCTGGTTTGCCAACACTTAGAAAATTTTCTTAAAAATTCACTTTTTGTACCTTTTCTCAATTTCTATGCCCACAACCCCTGTTCGATCTTCGATTTTGGTCATTGTGACAACTGTCGAGGCGAGACAGAGGGTGATCTGAGCAGTTTGAACATATCTATGATGAAATCCTGGCTTTGACTAACTTTTGACCAAGTTTGACCAACCGAGAAAGCGCTGACGACAGCATTTTTGAAGTTTCTCAAAAAACGTAAAAAAAACTAACACACGAGAGTTTGGGCGCCCCAAGCCACCTGGGGTACCTAGTTTCACCAGACTTAGTCAAATTTATGATTTTCCAACATTTCATTCCACCTAGGATCCATCTTGCATCGTTTTGTGTGCATCATCGAGTCGACGACTGTTCGTCGGTTCTGCGTCGTTGAAACAGTGTTGAAAACTTGTTGACAAGCTCTAGTAGGTGAACTTTCCTCTATTGATGACTTTCGAGCTCATGCTTCACCTTCTAAAAAAGCAGAAATGAACCAGTACAGAAAACTAGGTCGTTTGAAGATTCCATCTTAACCGTGCCAATCGTGAAGCAAAATCGACCAATGAGAATCGAGCGCGACACCTGAGTTGGAGATTCTATTTTTAGAAACTTTCTATTTTTAGAAAGTTTTATCAGCATCTATATCTCAAGAAACCCGGAAAACCTAACTCAACATGTATTTTTAGAAATTTTGCTTTTTTGACTTTTTGACGAAAAAGTTTCTAGACTTGTTTCAAAATGCCTTAATGAAGCAAAATTTTTGGTTGGGTACAACAATTGGCTCTGTCTGGGGACCATGGCAGATACTTACGGCATAGGAGAACCAAGAATCTCTAGACTTTTAAGCTTGGACCAGTGCCTTATCCATTGGGCAATAGAGTCAGGTCACATTCCTAATCACCTAGAACAAGACTTTTCCCTACATCACCTACAACCGGACTTCCTAAAATCACCTAAGAAGTTGGAACTTCAGAACACAAGGAACACAACTGTCACATTACGGAAAGGGGAAAAAAATTACGACATAACGATCACATTACAGAAAGGAGAAACACATTACAAGAACAAAAGTGTTTGGAATTACTCCATGCCCGAAGGGATGAAGTGTTTTAAACAGAATCCACTGTAAGGCAATGGAAGGAGCTTGCCATCCATGTGTGTGAGAATATAAGTATTCTCCCCTGCAAACTCGTGGATCTTGTATGGCCCCAGCCACAAGGAATCAAATTTTTCGTGCATTCCCTTGGGCTCATGTCTTTTGTCCCAGAGTAGGACTTGATCATCGATCTCAAAGTCTCTCTGGCGAGCCTTCTTATCAAATATTTTCTTCACTCGTTCTTGATGTTGAGTGATTCTGTCTATGACCTCCACCCTTTCTTCTTCTAGCTTCATCAAATACAGGATGCGCTTCTCAATAGGATCTTTGAACACATCATCTTCAATTGCGGACGCCAGCTTCTAAGTGGACAACTCCAGCGTGATAGGTAGCATTGCTTCTATACCGTACAGAATGACGAAAGCTGAAGTACCAATGGCTCTCTTGGGGGTAATTCTATCGGCCCAGAGAGCATCATAAAGCTTCTTATGCCAAGCCTTTTGATTAGAATCAACTAGCTTGCGTATGATAGTGACTATGTTTTTGTTTGATGATTCGGCCTGTCCATTACCCTGAGGATAATAATCTGATGAATGTGACTACATGGTGTCATGATCATAACAAAACTCCAGTACTTCCTCGGATGAGAAACATGTTGCATTATCAGTCACTATCTTGCGTGGTACCCCGAATCTTGAAATAATGTTCTCTTTCAGAAAGTCACAAACAACTTCCGAGGTAGCTCGCTTGGTTGGAATAGCTTCAACCCACTTAGTGAAGTAATCTGTACCTATGAGGACATAAATATGCCCCTTACTGGAATGTGGGTTGATAGGACCAACGAAATCCAATCCCCATTGCTGAAAAGGACCATCAATAATTACTGGTTTGAGGGGAGTGGCCGCTAGCTTGAGTTTTCCAACAAACTATTGACAGATCTAACATTTGGACACCCATTCATATGTGTTGCGAAACATAGTTGGCCAATAAAACTGTGCTTGCAGGATCTTGAATGCAGTAACTCTAGATGAAAAGTGACCACTACATGCTTGACTATGAAATGCATCCAACAAATGTTGTTGTTGATCTTTGTTGACGCATAACAAAAGTGTTCCATCAAGCCCTTGCTTGTATAGAATGTCATTGCAAAGCACAAACTTTTGTGCTTTCAATTTTAATGTTCTCTTTTGCTGTTTGTCCATATGAATTGGACATTCTCCGTAAGTTAAATAGTATACAATTTCTACATACCATTCATCGGCAGAATCAACAAATAGGACCATAAGAAGATCCTCTTTAGTTTCAGTTTCAGATTCACCATCAGCCTGGTGCTTCAGATCACTATCTTCTACTATCAATTGACATAGACCTCTACCGCAGACAAGTTTTGTTGGCTTAATCTCCAAATCATATTGTTGAACCCTTGCGACCCAGTTACCTCTCCTAGTGCCCATCTCCTGCTAAGTTAGCATGCTCTTAACCGCTGGATCGGTAACATATACCGTTGTGTGAGCCGATAAAATATAGAATCTGAAATTCTTTACTGCTCTCATGACTGCATACGTGTTCTTCTCTATTTGAGAATACTGCATTTCACTATCTTTGAAACTACTACTCATGAAAGCAATTGGAGACTCGGCATCTTCATTCAACTTTTGTGTCAATATGGCAAACATGGTATGTTCAGATGCATAACAGTAAAGGATGAAGTCTTTAGTAAAATCAGGATGGACTAACATTGGCATTTGGCTGATGGCTTCCTTGATTGCGCCAAACGCCTTCTTGCCTTCATCTATCCACTTGAAAATAGATGTTTTCTTCATCATAGCTGATATATCCTTTGTAAGCTCTGAGAAGTCTGGTATAAACCTTCGTATGAAATTTATTTTACCGAAGAAGGAGTGCACACCTATTTTGCTTGTTGGTAGAGACAAATTTTTGATAGAATCAACCTGACTAGGATCAATCCATGTTCCCTCCTTGGAAACAATATGGCCAAGTAGTTTACCTTCTGTTACTGCAAAGATGGACTTCTTAGGATTCAAAGAAATCCTGTGATATCTGCATCTTTCAAACACTTTCACCAAATGGTCAAAATGGTCTCCTCGTGTTTTTGAGAAAACATTGAAATCATCAAGGTAAACAAGAATCAACTTGTTCTTCAAATCTCCAAATGCCAAATCCATAGCTCTCTGAAATGTAGTACCGGCATTGATGAAAGGCATCCTTTCATAAGCAAACGTACCCCATGGGTGGTGAAGGTTGTCTTGAACTGATCTTCTTGGGCCACAGCAATTTGATTATATCTAGAAAAACCATCACGTAACAATAGCATCTCTAAACCAGTGACTGTTTGCGATGTGTGCTCCATGATTGGTAGAGGATAATTATCCTTGAGAGATGATTGGTTCAAGTTCCTGAAATCCACACAAATTCTGATTTCACCATTTTTTCTTGCATACAGGAACTATGTTTGACGCCCATGTTGAATGTTGAATTGGAAATATTATCTTTGCATCCACCATCTTCTAGATCTCTGTATAAATTGTATCTTGAATCCGTGGATTGTATTATCTTTGGTTATGCTTGAAGAGCTTTGTATCAAGTTTCAATGGAATTGTATGAGACAATTCAACGGGTGTGAAGACTTTCAAGTCTTCGTATGACCATGCAAAAACATCTCGATATTGTCTAAAAAGAGAGATGAACCTCTCGCTTTCTTCCTCTGTACAACACTTGCCTATATTAACAAGCCTAGGCTTGTCGTCTGAACCAATATTCACCTGATAATGTTCTGCAGAGGCCTTATCATCCACTCTTCTTTGATTTTGGATATATCTATCATGTCTGTCAAATATATCCTCCAAGGATACAAGACCCTTAGGAATTTTATTACCTTTCAACTAGATAATACCTGAATCCGCCTCTTCCACTGCTTTAGCATTCCTTGGAGTTTCCATAGAAGTTTCTTCAAACCAACCTTTAAAAGATGAGAGGAATGAATCAGATTCATCTTTGTTGTCTTCAGTGTTTTTTTATCTCAGTTGTTGATTCTCTGAAAGGAGCCGAACTTCCCTCAAAGAAAAGCCCCTTGAAATTATCTTCCACGATGAGAAATTCTTTGATGTGGTCATCATCATCGAAGATTTGCCAGTTGTCACAATTGTCAGGGACAACTGACCTGTATATTAGCTCAATAGCAAATGCATTCTGACGAAAATCCGAATGAGGCATGAAAAGTGAAGCGGATACTGCCAGGGCATCTGCTTTGCTATTATCCTAGCGTGGAATGTATCAGATGTCAAATGCCTCGAACCAATCAATTGCATTCCATGCCCTATATCTATAATGTCGTAGGCGATCTTTCTTTACTTGAAATTGTCCCCTGACCTATTTCATGATCAATTCTGCATCACCTTCAACTCTGAGTAATTTAATACCCATATCCTTTGCATTCTTGAGACCTAACAAAAGTGCCTCATACTCTACTGTATTATTTGTGCATTCGAACTGCAAGCGGTATGCAAATGGATACAAACGACCATCAAGAGAAATTATCAAAACCATTGCTCTCGAATCGGCGGTTGAACAACTTCCATCAAATTGCAAAGTCCATACCTTTGAATCTTCTTTTGATTTGTCAATTGCATAGACAACTTGTTGATTTTCTTCGGTTATTTCAGATAGCATAACATATGTACCAAGACCCGTTTCTTGATATAACACTTGTGCTTGAGGATCCTGAGATTTCACCACCGTGAACCGGGATTTAGTTTCTGGTTCCAACTTGAAACTACCTTTCTTTAAAGGAATGGTCGCAGATAACCTATCCAATTGTATTTCTCCTTCAAGATCTTTGCAGAAACTTCTACTTAGCAGCATCCCGTAGCTGGTTGGAATGTCAGCTACTAAGATAGTCATCATTATTTTCTTCTCGGGGCAAGCCGCCAATCGTACTTAAGCATCCTTCAATTGTCCAACCAATGACACTGATTTAGGCTCAAGCGAATAACACTTGTCATGAGTTTTGGTGCATGAGAGTCCCAAAGCATTCATCACCTGCAAAGGCATGAAATTGTCTGAGGCTCCTGAATCAATGATACAATTGCTCAACTTATAGCCTCCTATATACAGAGAGATATAGAAGGGTTTTGGCTTCTCTCCTGCTGGAACAGAAGATTCAAGCAATGTAGGTTGTACGACAGTCTCTTTCTTGACATACTTAACAATTCTATCCAGCTGATTTGGATGGTCTTGAAGATACTCTAGTTGAGAAATCTGCACCTTGGTTTTCATCATGGAATCCATTATATCAAAATTTGTCAAAGACAAATTTTGAGCAGCCTGGACATTTTCATGTGGTGGCTTAGCATTGGAAGTGGAAGCCACTTCCTTCTCTTTTTCTTTTGGTCATTGTCTATCCTCTCCTTCCTTCTATGTTTTAAAATGTTGAGTACGTGTAAACACAAGAGTTGAAAGATTTTCATGATTCACTGCAAAAGAATATTGACGAAAATCGTCTTGTTCTTCCTTCATTATAATGGGTTCATTCTGGAAGTATCTCGTAGTAGAGTTGCCATCGAAATTGTCCGTCTATGGTAAGACAACATTCGCACTTGGGGAAGGAACAATGTTTGAAATGGGTGCATCATCAGCATATCCCATGATTTGATTCATTCTTAAATTTTTAGGACATGTGGCTCCAGTATGTGCATCTGTCTCATGAAAGGAACAAAACACTGCATTTTAAGCAACATCAACTGCTTGTCTTGGTGGTGGTGCTGGAAACCTAGGCATGTAGTTATTGAAAGGCTGAAATTTGTTCCTCTTAGGCTAATATGGTTGCTGAGTATGGTACTGTTGCTGTGGTTGGTATTGTTGTTGTGGTGACTGATATGGTTGTTGCGCAGGTTGCCCTTGAGTAGGCAACTGTCTCTTAATGATAGTCACTTCATTTGCTACCTTATGTAGCAATGGATCCGCAGAACTTTGAACAAGAGGCCTGATTGAATCCGTTTTCATCTTGTCAGAGGTAATCATGTCATCCTCTAACTTGATGGAATTTTCTTGTGCATTGGATAATTCTGTTTCATTAGCCGATCTCAAAAAGAAGGCTAACTCAGAAGGAAGAGCGTTAAGAAAACTGCTCAACAGAATTGGTGGAGATGGATTGAGAGTATGAGAAAGGCATGTAACCAGGCGATTAAACCTTGCCACAAACTCCCTTATTGGTTCATTGTTCTCCATCTTTGAATTTGAGAGTTGGGCGAACAATCTATGACCATCTTTGGCAGGCTTGAACCTTGCCAAGAATTTCTCACTCATAGTTGCCCAACTTGTAATGATTCCTGGTTCCAGATGATTGAACTAGTCGGCAGCATTTCCCACGAGAGTCTCAACGAAGAGACGCACAGAAACATCTTCATGTGATACATGCAAAACAACACAAGCTGTTGTGAATGCAGAGATGTGTTCATTGGGATGTTCAGTTCCATCACCGTGGAATCGGGG
The DNA here is from genome assembly GCA_027924645.1 of Cunninghamia lanceolata. Classification (NCBI taxonomy): domain Eukaryota; kingdom Viridiplantae; phylum Streptophyta; class Pinopsida; order Cupressales; family Cupressaceae; genus Cunninghamia; species Cunninghamia lanceolata. Next base: position 8,013,530 of record BSBN01000438.1, read on the forward strand.
AAAGTGCTTCCTTGACTCCTTTGGTAAATCATGATGTGCTTGCAGGGCCAAAGGTCCAATGTTATCACCCCAAGGCAATGGTGGTGGTCGCCTTTGATTTGGATCATTGTGATTGTTGTTATTTGCATCACCCATTGCTCTAGGTTGGATTACTGGTTCTTCTTGTAATTCTTCCTACTTGACTTTAGGAACTATCTAAATTTCTTGAACTATATTGGATGCTTCTCTGACTTTTGCAGAATCAAGATCTTGAAAGAAAGGATCCGTAGCACCACCTTTTCCCTTTCTTGAATAAACCCTATGAGCCAAGATTATCTATTGCCACGCGAGACATGGTACTATTAGTCTTCCTGCTAAAATATCCGCTTTGTGTTCTTCTTCGTCAAGGATAGCAGCCGTGTTTCTCCACTGATCAGGACTTTCCTTCTGTGCAAATATGAAACTCCTTAGGCTACTAATGATGTTCGTTTGCTTTCCTTCCACTCGTACAAGATTTGGTTGAATAACAGGTGGTGTAAGATTTGGTTGTTGAACTGGAGCAGAAGGACGCCAGACAGTCATTCCAGTGACACAAGCCTAAGATTGCTTGATGTTTTATGCCTTGTGCCCCATGGTGGGCGCCAGAAAATTGTTCGCATTTCAATTCGCACCTCTGGAATGCGATTTGGAAATGGATAGCTATGCACAGATAAACCGCTCTCCTATTGGAAGGGGGAGTTCCCTTTCTTGCTGATGTTTGCTGAAAAGATAAATTAAATGAAACTTCACCTATCTTCTTTTTGATTCTTAGCTGCGAGCACAAGGTTATAAAACTCTAAACGCTGCAGAAGAGGTTTTTTCCTTTTTTAAAACTTCTAGTACAACTAAGCATAGATTAATTACGCTTTCGATCTCTTGAGTAAATTCAGAGCAAAGGAAATTGAAAGTGAACAAAGAATGATTGTTAACACAAAAACTTAAGCAGTTTTCCTCCATGTTTACACCACAAGACTAAAAGTACTTTAATGATTAAATCTGCAATGAAAGCTGCAAAAAACTACACATCTGACGACGATAACTTGATGAATTGAGATAGAATATCAGAGCAAAATAGGCATGAGACTTCTATTCAATATCATAAAGTTTGCACAACTCCAGGACAATAATGTTGCAGCAAAAGGCAGGCATGCAGCAAGCGATCAAACACTGGAGAACAATAAACACAAAGTGAACAAACACTTGGAAAAAATAGAATCCGCAGGCTAGAATAGGCACAACAAATTTGTTCTAACCAAAAGTCATTACATACAATGGGAAAGGATGCCCTTATTTATACTAAAATCAAAGGAGTAAGGAACCCTAAAATCTCCTTGATTAACCCTAACTTGCCAACTCGCAAGCTTTATTACTATTCTAAGACAAAGATACAATAAACAAATGCTTTAAAGCAATCTACTTTAAAGCAAAGAAGATTCCAACTATCACAAGGTGATTTCTTTTCTAAATATAGAATGGATGAGCTTAAGATGAAAGCACATGCTTTAAAACAAAAAGTATATGTTTTAAAGCTGCTTTATTTTGAAATGCATCCTCATCAACATTCTAGTTTTTTGGTGATGTCATCCGTTGATATTCTGGGAAACAATATCTTCTAAAAAGCGAGTGACTGCATCTTTGCTAGGAACAATGATACTCTCTAGAATGATATTCTGATTCTCTAACATTTCTTCACCATTGGCAACCATCTGAAGAAATTCGTGAACTTCACCCGTGGCCTTGTCAAATTTCATTGTCATTGCGGCAAAATGACTCATCTTACTGGCATTGATATCATCATTAAAATTGTTGCAGACGAGAGTCTGGAACTCTGCTTGCACTTCCCTGATATCATACAGGGTACCATCTTCTCTTTCATACGAACACGAGATCTGAGAGACAAAAGATCTGACGAACTTGAGGATGTTGACTACCTTTTCTTTCCATTCTGTTAACTCTGAAATCATACTGTCATAAGTTTTTACTGTGAAAATATATTGCGCTTTCCAAGTAGAAACTATCTTCTTATCTTCAGCTGAATCAATAGTATCAAGTGCAATTTTCAAGTTTGAGATAATGATCTCAAACACTGGTCTATTTTCTGCCATGGTCTGCTGCAATCCCTGTAGGCCTTGGCGTAAATCATGAGCGTTATACTTCAATTGATAAAGCTCTAGAAGTACAACTCTCCCTCTGGTCACAAATTCTTCCACCCAACTATTCGTGTGCCTCCCATAAAGGAACAACTTACTAAAATGCCGCTGATCGGTTGGTGATTCAAGATTTGGTGGAAGAAGTAAATCAGCCTGTGAAGTGTCATGGGAAAGGTTGGAAATGTACTGTCGCAGCTATCGAACTTTAGCTTTGAGAGATGCCTTGTCTTCTCCATCTTTCAACACCCTTTCCTTCAAATTATCCGCTGCAACCTCGAAGAGATTTACATTTGTATGGCGGGTACTTCTACCAAGGTTAGCTTTGACAACCGTCAAGTCATCAACCTCGACAACATTAGCACTTTTATTTTATGGTAGTGTTGTAGTTTCAAGGATTATTTCTCCTTTTGCATTGTTTTCAATGCGAACCTTCTTCTTCAGCTGCTTGTTTGGTGTGTCTTGGTAGACGCTTTTTATCTCTATTAAATCCAGCTGATATGAGGGCTTTCTCCTCTTTCTTCCCAGAATGTTTTCAAGCCAGGATGAGCCATCCTCTCTTGGAAACTCGGTTCTAACCTCGTCAGCTCCTGATGAATCAATGTTTGCATCAAAGTTACGAACTGACGATTCTGGCTCTGAATCTATGTGAATAGGAGAAGCGATCGGTGAAGAAGGTGGAGAAACATGATCTGAAGGTAACACTTCAACATGCAGGGTTGTTTCAATAGGAACTTCTGGTTCAACTGGTGGTTGTTCCTGTTGGACATGAGTTGGAGACTTGTCCTTTTTCCTCTTTAACTTAGCCATTTTCGTTCCTTCTAGAAGAACACTCATAGCTTTTATCCTTCGTTTTGGATTGGAAGTGGAAGGCTCTGATGGTTGCACAACTGACGGCTCTACTAACGGAATATCATCCTTCCGCTTAGTCTTCAAGAATATCAAACTATTTTTAACCACTCGAGTTGTTCTTTCCTCAATGGAAGTGCTCTCTTTTACTGACCAATTAACTGGTGGCAACGGTTGTTGCTCAATTTGGTCTTTGAAATACGTGGGAAATAGAACTTCACCACTTTCTGTCAGACCCTCTATATCTTTTGATAAGATATCAGACATCTACTGAAGAGTGAACCTGTTGTAACTGCGTTCTCACACTTCAAACTCATCAGCACACTTAGCCCAGAAGTCTTCAACCGCATGCTTGTGCGCACAATTTTGTCCAAGATGTGATGCATAAGCACCACAGGGATCATATGAAGATCTCCTGTCAAAAAACTTAAGACCATATTTGGATGATTCATTACCGATTGCCTTGGTATCTGCTCCATATCTACATCTATAAATACTCATCCCAAGTGGACAATTGAAGGCTGTCTTGCATCTGCTACGCAAAAATGTATGAACTTCATAGGCTTGCCTTAAAAATTCCTTAAATGCAATTTCATCTGTAGGATATCTCAGCTCTCCTGAGAAGCTATATACTCTAATGTAGGAAAAAGTGGGAAATTGGATAAACCAATCAGCCCATTCTGCCATTGCTATTCTAGCCTCTGCTGAAAACCGTATATGCAACTCGTTGTCCATATCTCACACTGCATGCATCAAGAATGCATTATTCACCCGCCTGTAATGTCATTCAGCTTGAGAGATCTCTAACTCTGGGAAATGATGATACACATGCTGAGTACCCAGAGTTCCAACAACATTCAAACCCTTGAATTGACCGTGAAAAGCCATCAAATACACAAGGTATGATATCATGTGGAATTCATGAGCCCTTTGAAAATCGATTATTTGTTGGTGGAGACTATCACGGGTGACTGCTGACCAGTCATAGAATTCAGTTCCATCAACAATCTGGGACATGATGTAAAACATCCAAGGTTGAAACTTGTTTGCATCTGCTTGACCCGTGATCCGACTTAGTAGAGTAATCATTATTGCATGTTCCTCCTTGAATTTTCCACATCTAACGTTCTTTGGCATGACATTCTACTTCTCTTTTAACCACCTCTGACCAATCTTTTTTCTGTATTTTTCTTTATCATTGTTCCAAACCCTCTTGCATTCTTCAAGTGAAACGTTAAGTTTTCTCTCCAAATAGCTATTGTAAAACACTTGTCAATGTCGTTTGGCCTCAAGCTGCAGAGCACACATCCATCCCTTGACTGGATTTCTCTTGTGACCGAATTGTAATGCGTCATGCAAGTAATTACAAACTTGATACTTTGCACTGTGATGGGAAAGGATGCCGTTGCAAGCAAACCAGAGTGTCCAAGATTCCTGATAGCATTATTCCCTGCATCCTCCAAAGAGTGTAAATTGATTACTGGAAGTACTTTATGCAAGTATGTTTCACAAGTTCTCAGGTAATCATGAACTAATGCCGTTTTGTGCCTGATTTGTGTTGGAGAGTACTGCATATTAGAAGATTTGAAAATCAACTGTGAACACGCCTATGTCAGAAAAAGCTTGGATAAATGGCTAAAAAAAATTTGTTGATTTTTACAAAGTAGAGTGAGCCAAAAATGCTGGCACATGGGTTTTGTAGGTAATTCTGTTTCGAAGCAACCCAGATTGTTGGATTTTGAAAAGGCGGAGATTTTCTCAAAAAAGCAGGAAAAAAGTAGTTTTCCCCCAAAAAAGCAAAACTCCAATCTTCAAGAGGATAATAACTTGGATGGACCCATCTCGATGAAAACTGAAAAAGCTTTGGTCAGATTTTTGAAAAATGATCCCCTTGAAACAAGGACCCTGATAAAGCAAGCATCTCTTCTTCCTCAACCCGAAACTATGAAAAACGCTGAAAAAGCACTCGGTTTGGGTCTTCGAATCTTCGTTGAAAGAAAAATAAAATCTTTCCTCTGGATGCAACCTGCAAAAGATGATGAAATAAAGAAGCCAAAAGCTTGTCTTTATAAATCCTTAGGGCGAAAAAACAACTTTATTTGTGTGAGAATAAAACTTCACCCTCATCCATGAAGAAAGCAACTTTTAAAGCATAAATCCAAGTGGATGTCTTCGAATAGGAAGAATCCCTATTTTGTAGCTGCATATGGCTTCATGTGCAAGTTGATGAATTGATGATGTCGTCGAACATACGAGTTGGAAGAAGTGCTAACCAATTTTTCTTCGTTTTTGACACTTCAACACTTGTTTTGACTTAAATATGGACTGTCTCTGACTTCAACAAGGCAGAAAAATGTCATCTTTGACTGAAAAAGCTGACTGATCCTGACATTTTGGAGATTGATCAACTGAGATTCCATCCCCTGCCTCCGACTCACGATCTGACATCGTTTGACCTCACGAAAACTGCCAACGGGCGAAGATTAGGCACAAAACTGTCAACAAACATTGTGAACATGAAAAATATTCTAACACTGCTTAAGTTGGGTGCCCCAAGTCACCTAGGGCGCCTCTTTTCCCAACACAGCCATTTTTTCATTTTTTTCAACTTCTTTAATTTCTTGGTTTGCGTGCGCATTCCGGTGGCACTAGACCCGTATTTGGCTATCGATTTCTATCAACTGGGATGAAACTGAGTCTAATGATCTGGCAGATAGGCAGGCCTGATGAAAATTGAGCTAATTGTACCTTCTATTTGCCTCAAAAAATGTGTCAAACTGATTAACTCTAAACCAGACCGGGCTGACGGAAGGAGATTCACGTTTTTTAAGAAAATCTTTGAAAATAGACTAAATCTAGAGAGTTTGGGTGCCCCAAGCCACTTGGGGCACCTAGTTTGCCAACACTTAGAAAATTTTCTTAAAAATTCACTTTTTGTACCTTTTCTCGATTTCTGTGCCCATAACACCTGTTCGATCTTCAATTTCGGTCGTTTTGATGACTGTTGAGGTGAGACAAAGGGTGATCTAAGTAGTCTAAACCTATATGTGATGAAATCCTAGCTTTGACTAACTTTTGACCAAGTTTGACCAACCGGGAAAGAGCTGACGGAAGCATTTTCGATGTTTCTTGAAAAATGTGAAAAAAAACTAACACAAGAGAGTTTGGGCACCCCAAGCCACCTGGGGTGCCTGGTTTCCCCAGACTTAGTCAAATTTATGATTTTCCAACATTTCATTCCACCTTTGAACCATCTTGCATCGTTTTGCGTGCATCGTCGAGTCGACGACTGTTCGTCGATTCTGTGTCGTTGGAACAACGTTGAAAACTTGTTGACAAGATCTGGCAGGTGAAATTTCCTCTATTGATGACTTTTGAGCTCATGCTTCACCTTCTGAAAAAGCAAAAATGACCCAGTACAAAAAACTTGGTCTTTTGAAGATTCCGTCTGAACTGTGCCGATCGTGAAGCAAAATCGACCAATGAGAATCGAGCGTGACACCTGAGTTGGAGATTCTATTTTTAGAAACTTTCTATTTTTAAAAATTTTTACTAGCATCCATATCTCAAGAAACCCAGAAAACCTAACTCGACAACTATTTTTATAAATTTCTAAAAAATAGAAATTTCTATTTTTAGAAATTTTGCTTTTTTGACTTTTTAACGAAAAATTTTCTAGACTTGTTTCAAAATGCCTTAATGAAGCAAAAATTTTGGTTGGGTACAACAATGTGCTTCTAGATTAGTGGAGCAATGTCCCTTGCATTGTTGCCAAAGTTCCCTTGACTCTTGCCTCTAGAAGAGGCTAGTATCTGTCTCATGGGTGTTGTAGGGGACATAGTCATTTTGCTCATAGAGATTGTGATGCTCATTCCCAGGGCTCCCAACCTCTTGGATGAAGATATTATGCTCAGCATGGGTGGTCTCAACCTTCTCACCACTACTTTGCTTCTCCCCACTTTGGTCATGGGTTTGTAGGCTAACTAGGCTCTGGCAAGTTCCCCCAGTTGGCCCTTGTCATTTCTCCTATTCCTGACAATCCACCTAAGGATGATAAAAATAATGAAGATGTTAATGATGTTTGTGAACCTGCTATAGACACTTTAGCCCTGTTGATGTATGGGGCAAACCAAATGACTGAGAACACCCTCCTCACCCTAGTGATATAGCTCTTGTCGCATAGCCATCTCTTGTGTTTTTTCTTGTTTTCGGGTTGTGGACCCATTTGGACTTCGAGGTGTGACTTTTCCCACCCACCCTTTTTTTATGAATATGTGTAATATTATTTCTTAAATATTAACGGTATTGGCACTTATTCATTAAAAAAACTATCTTAAGTGGCCATGAATCATAGAGTTTTGTGTCTAAATGTATATTTAATGACATCATCTTAGTTCATTTTTAGTATCACATAGAAGAGATTAGTGGCATCTCACATTCAATAATTTAGTTGTACACATCTCAATCTCAGTGGCATTAGTCTCAGTTGTATCCAATGCAATTACAGCAAACCATCAACATCTAAAATCAGTTGTTTCTTTGTTTCAATCTTGTTGAGCCAAACCCAGGGGCCTAAATGTCATCAAGAAAGTTTGTTACCTCCCTATGAACATACCAGGCATTGAACATTGCTCTTTAGCACAAAATTATTCTCTAGATACATACATACATCCACATGAATCTTTTTTGCAAATAACTTATTTGAAATAAAAAGGTAGCTTGGACAAAATCATATTACCTATAGAAGATCACAAATGTGATCCTGTCATAAGCCCTAGGTGTTATAAATATTGTCATTGATGTCAAAAGTGCATGGATGAGATTATGGATGATGTTTTCATTGATGTCAAAGGAGTGACAGGGAGAAGTGTAAAAAGATCTTCAATTATTTGGGATCGTATGATCCAAGGTCGTGATGTTTGTATTATTATGCCACATAGATTGCATCTGCGTGCAATAGAAGATGCCATTGAGGATATGAATCAGTGTTTGAAGCTATGAAAGAACTTATTCCATTAGAAGGTGGCAAAGATTATTAAGGTTTAAGAACATTATACAAAAGGAATCCGATCTCATCTATATGCATGGTAGTTATTAAATACAACACTATCCTTCACATGGTCGACTTCAAAAGAAGAGGAATAAAATAAATTAAAATTACTTATTATCTAAGTTTCACTGACTCTCTTCTATTGACGATGAAATGTAGGGTGATTTTTAAAGTTTAAATTAATGATTTAAACTTGGTTGTTTAAATGGGTCGACACATGTTGGTCGACTTACCCTTTGGTGCCAAGATTTGAAGTTCAAATTAAAACATAAACTAGTTTATTTATAATAGCCGACAAATACATGAGAGCGCTCTCCTATAATAAGACAAAATGTCTCATTTAAAGTGTGTTAATGAAGAGGTGTGTGTATATAAAGAGTTGTCTCCTTTTGCAAATAGATGTACCCATTCTAAGAAGTCGCCTCCCTTTGTGAAGGATGAAAAGAAGAAAAAGGATGGAGTTTTCAAAGTAAGTTTTTGAAAATGTAAATAATAAGAGTAATAAGCAGATATGAAGAGCAAAAGAAATTATAATGTAAATCATTTAAGGATTCAAGTAGATCTAAAGAAGAGAATATGAAGAGCAATTTAGATCTATACTAAAATATATGAAGAGAGTGTTAAGATTGTGAAGAGAAACATATGATGCATAATTTAGGGGCAGATTTGTAAGTGAAATTAGAGCAAACCTTAAGGCAAAATTATAAATGAAAGCATTGCATTATTTGAGATAAAAGTTGTGAAGGAAAGTTGTTGCATCATCATCAAGTAGACTTCTGAAGGAAAGCATTGCATCATCTACAAACCAAGTCGTGAAGTAAAGTACTTGTGTGATAACCATTAGATCATCTATAAGAAGAGTCGTGAAAGAAAGTACATCTATAATCAAATCTTAGTGAAGACAACTGTTGGCAAGAGACACTATATGGATTCATGATTGTTGTCATTGATGGCAACAAAGTTCATCCCACACATTCGCAAGACATGGTAAGTCTCTACTGGAAGTCAGAGTGAAGAATGTTGTGGTTCGGTAAACAAGAACAGAGCATGTGGCGAGGTCCGACAGACAGGTCCGGATCTCTCAGAGGAACTATCTTGGTAAAGTGCGGATTTGGGGAAGTCAAAAGGACTACCTTGAGTGATAGATTCCAAGGATTTAGCCTCCGGTGATAGATGAAGAAAAAGATATGATCACTTGAGTATCGGGTTCCTGATTGGCAGTGTGACAGAGGAAGAACTGACTGGTAGAACATCAGACATTATTCCAGATGTTTTACTGATGATGGAAGAGGTTCTTAAGGCATAAGTCTTGTTTGGCCGACATGATTGATGACTTCTACAAGTATATGCTTGATCCGCATTACTTGATGTGCAAGGATTCAGCTGACAGATCAGAGTTTGTGAAAAGATTGACTATTCCGGATGCCGACTTGAAAGGTGATGAAATCACTTGTGCGGATATATATACAAGATGGATTTAGTTGTGAGAGTTGTTGTGGTGGTTGATGATGTGCGAATAAAAGCAGAAGAGTAGAACAAAAGCAGTAAGGAAGGTCCGGTATGTGAAAGGAAAGCAACATAAGAAAAGAGGAAAGATAAAGTGCAGCAGATTACTGTACTGAGCCTACCCGGAACTGAACTCCAGCATATGTAGATGCTTCCAATCAGTTCAAGTATTGTATAACATTCTTTTGTAGACAGTGTATCTCTTGTAGGCAGTGTGCTTGGGCAGTGAGCCCTAATTGGCAAATGCCATTTTGTATTTCCATTCTTCTAATAGAGAATATAATCTTGGGTTAATCACCCCGTGGTTTTCTCCCTTAACAGGGTTTCCACGTCAAAAATACTGTGTCATTTCCATTTCATGATTATGTTTGCTCATTTTGATTAATGTTACATTGATTATTCATAAAGTTCAGAAAGCAAAAATAATTAGGATAACTGATTCACCCCCCCTCTCAGTTATCAACAATTGGTATCAGAGCTAAGTTCCTCCTAATAGAGTCTAACAACTTGAGGAAGATCTGGGAATCCAAATGGATGCATATGGTTTAAGGGAGCAACTCAAGATTGCCCTTGATGATCTTGAACAGTCAAACTCTGACGTCAATGAATTAAAGGAAAGACTCAAGCAGGCTAATGATTTCATGAGAGAACTAAAAGACAAATTAAGTCTCTCTATGAAAAAGAGAAAGGAGCTGCTTCAGCAATTGGCAAGACAAGGTGAAGCAAATGATGCAAATGAAGAGAAAACCAAGTTATGTGAAAAATTATCAAAAGAAATCATTATGGTAAGACACGAAATGGAATCAGGAGTTATGAAGTTTACCCAAGAAGTTGAAGAGAAAAGAAAAACTGAAGATAATCTAAGACAATCTCTCAAGGAGAAATTAGAAGATTGCCACCAGATGGATAGAATTATCAGACATCTTGAATCTAATCTTGAAGATGCTAAAAATAATGAAGAAAAACTTGAGTATCAAATTGTCTCTCTCAAAAAGGATCTTCAAACAACAAATGAATATAAAGAGAAATTCAAGATAAGTTCTGCTCAACTTGAAGTTCTTCTTGGAAGTCAAAAGAAGGTTGATGACAAGTGTGGTTTGGGATATGAGAAAGGAGAAAGCTCCGGATCTGGTCAGAAGAATTTTCGATCAGAAAATCCAAGGAACTGGCCTAGAAGACCTCCGGAAAGATAGCCTAATGCTCAAAGATATCCATCCTTCAATGGATACTGCCACAACTACAATAACTTTGGTCATAAAGCTAATCAGTACAGAAAGAGAATGAGTTAGACTAATTCATCCTTCTCTGGACAGTGCTTTAACTACAAAAGGTATGGTCACAAATCTCATGAATGTAGAAATATGCAAATGAACAAATCATTCAATGGTAGATGCTTTGCATGCAATAGAATAGGTCATATGGCTAATCAATGCAGATCAAGAGGATATCAGTCAAATATGCAAATAAATGTTGTTTGCCAAATCTGCAATAGATCCGGTCATAGTGCAAAATTCTGTAGAAGCAAGAATCATGACAAAATAGGTCCGGTATATCATAATCAAAATCAAGATAAGGGTAAACAAAAAGTGAATGCGGATGAAGTTAAAAGTGAGATGGACAAGATTTGGGTGAAGAAAAGTATAGAGAATGTAGAGGATGGATCCGCACCAAACTCTGGTGCTGATATTCCTTCCAAAAATTAAAAGGTGAGCTCTGGCTCAGGGGGAGACACAAAGAAAACCTTGTTCCCCCAGCCAGTCAATTGGTGCCGGAACTGGCACAAGGAGAGTTGCGGATTGAAGGGTTCATAAGGGAAACATCCAAACAAACTATGGTTAAGATTTGGAAGATCCGCAAGATGTTTAAAGATCAGGATTGATCTGGTTCTTCAAGTCATCCGAATAAGGCAAACCAGAATAACTTAGGTCGAGCATTTATTGCAACCTGACATTAGGGTTTGCGGAGCAATATAAGGGTTTTCTCATTAATCACTTGTTCATTCTGCATTCAAGAAGAAACAAAAAGTGAAGCTCTGTAACAAATTTCCTCAAAGCTCATCTAAGATCATTTGTAGAAGTTATTTCATCCAGAAATCAATCAGGCCAACTCCGTGAAACCGAAAGGCGCAAAAGGTATTTCCCGTTCTCAATATCTCTCTGCAAATCTTTTGAAAGATGGATACTCCGAATATAGTAAAGATCTCTGATAGGCCTCGCCTTGAATTTAAGTAACATCCATATAAATCATTGGAGGTAGATCCCCTAGGAGCATTCTCTAGTGTTCCGCATGGTGTGTTGCATACAAAAGATATTAGGGTTTACATACACGCAAATATTGAAGAGTTTGGGGAGTTCAAACTAAGAGATATCTATCACAACAACTGATAGATGATGCTTTTGAGCTTAAACCAGAATATAAGGGCATCCAGGAGAAACATTTTGATCAGTTCATTCATTTCCCCTGCTTTGAAGAAGATGAATGGGTCCAATATGTATTGAGTAGAGTGCATGATAACTTCCTTTGGCTGAACAGACCTTATAAGATCATAAAGGAGGCAATTAGGGCAGTAACTAGTTTATACTCCTCCAGAGGGATACTTGTCCTCAAATTTGTCAAAAATAACATTGTAACTGAGGCCACCGGATCAAAATTTGATAAGAGGGCAATGACCATTGAAGATATTACTGACCCGGATATCAAGTTTGAATCTATGATAATAGGATACAAGATATATCACTCCAGTAGGGAGAATTCAGTATCTGGAACTGCAGTATATACTGCCTATGAGATGCTGAGAAAGAATGCAGAATATGATCTCTGTGAACTTCTTTTGAGCCAATTAATAGAAAACATCCAGAAGATCAAAAAAGACAAGAAGAATTCTTTTAAGTATGGTGGACTAATACTATGTCTATTTTTCTACTTCATGAATGAGCTGCCCGGATCAAATGGATGGGTATGGCAAAATGACAAACCGGTAGCAATTCAAATCAGAGATTACTTGCATAAACTTGGGGATGCCAAGGCAAGGAATACAACTCTGTGGGGTTACTTCAAGCATTTTCAAAATACAATGCAAATCAGAGAAAGAATCCCTAAATCAGTAGTTGAGAAATACAAGGATACAGTGTGCTTCATGGTAGACACTGATCAGTGTCTAACGGAGGCAGTAGAACCAAGATCTATGTGGATCATGCCTATGGGGTATGAAGTTGATGAACAAATTGTGGAGCTGCATGTTCAACACATGCTAAGTCAACCAAAGGATCCAAAGGCAGAAAAGTTCGAAACATTTGAAGAACTAAGTGTAAAAGTTCATGTGGAACTCAGACAACCGGAAATGAAGAGGAAAGTAAGAAAAGAAGTTGAAGAAATTGCCAAAGGCTTGGGCATCTCAAAGGAGGCACTTGATGCCAACAGGGAAAAGAGGCAAAACGCTGAGGAAGAAAAGAAGAAGGCAGAGAAGAAAAATGAGGAAAGTGCTCTGGCAAAACCTTCCACCTGGACCAGATCATCAAAGAGATCTGCACCCTCCACTGCCAAAAGCTTAGGGACATCAGAACCAGAAGCACAATCATCCGGAAAAGGAGAAAAGATAACAAAGAAAAAGGCAACAAGGTTCTATGCTAGCCTAAAGGATGATGAGGAAACTGAAACAGATGAGGAGATAAAGAAACTGAAGAAAAAGAAGAAATCATCTGGTGAACACTCTACTGGTTAAGGAGAAGAAGAGAAGGAAGAGGAATTTGTTGAAAAACCCACCCTATCTTTAGAAAGTGTAATCAAATCAGTCACTGTGGATGGAAACCTTCAACCAATGGCCGAATTCTATGATGATTATAATGAGGCTGACCAAAAGATCTTGTAGGAAGCTACAGTTAAGTATCTGAACATATATAATAAGGCTTTTATTGAAATTATATCTCTTATTCCCAAGAGCCTAGAAAAGGAGTTAGAACTGAGAAAGACTAATGCCATGGCAAAAGACCTTGAGATCCGGGAATAGATAGCTATTCAGCTATATCCTTCAATTGATCCCAAGACAATGAATATGGTATTCAAAGATTGCAAGGATGAGTTCAGGAGCAAAGCAAGGATGAATCAACTCATGCTTGGTGATACTGACAAGGTAGCAAGGACACAGAAGAGATTCTCTGGAAAGTCTTCAAAAGATTTAATCTTCCTATTATAGAGGACTTGGGTACTGACCCCTTGACCACAAGTGTTGCAGGAGAGTCTTCTGAGAAAATAACAGAAGAAGTTTTGGATACCGGTGCAGAAACAGCTAAGGACTTGGAACCCTCTGCTCTGGAACAGACTAACATCACTCCTCCGATTTCCCCTACTGACTTCGGATCTAAAGGAGAAGAAAGAGCAAAGGAGACAGAAGCAGAGGTGAAGGGAAAAGAAGATATCAGTGCGAAGGTTGTGGAAGGGGAGAAAGCTCCCAAAGACAGCTCTGTGACTGCAGAAGAAAAGAAAAATCTGTCTCCAGCAAGAGACACTGCAGAATCAGTCAAGGACTTTTTGACTAAAGCAACTATGGAGATTGATGAACTGGATCTATTAAAAGGGCCTCTAGACTTTGGCTCTCTATCTCCGGTGCAAACAATGAAGATAGCTTCATTTGCAAATGCGAAGGCCAAAGAGAAACTACTGAAATCTCACATGGAAGACTGTGAACTTATAGAGGTAGCATCCAGAGTTTTGAAAAAGATCATGCCATCTTTTTAGAAGGATCCCACAGCCTCCTCTTCCGGTAATCTCAAAACTCTAGTCAACAGTGTTAGTACACATTTTGATTCTCTAGAAAAGTCTGCTGAAGAAAAGGTCCGGAAGGAGTTTTTGGATAAGAGATTCTCAAAGGTACAAGGGTTGATCATTAATGATAGGAGAAATATGAATATTGGGATAAAGAGCTTAGAAAATGCTCTTAAAGATGGCAGAGAAGTATACAAATTTTGTATTTCATGGTCCAAAGCAACAGTGGAGATTGACAAGAAAATAAAAGAGCAAGAGGATAAACTACTAAGTTTGTCTCAAAGTTTTGATCCTCTCTCATCCTCCATAGTAAATCAAGAGTGTTAGACTATTGCAATCACAAATGCAATAAAGAATTTTGAGAAGGAAAGGAAGAACATAATTAGCCGGATGGGTGAACTTAGAAGGATCATTATCCCTAAGTTAGAGGCCATGCATGAGGCCATAAGTGATGCTCAGACTATTGTCCAAACCAATGATCCGACAGATCTTAAGAGGGCAGAAGCTTTTGCGTTCCTGTTGAGTGGTCACATCTCAATTTTAGATAGAATGAAGCAAAGTTGGGCTGCAGAACTCGTCCAATTGAAGACATCTTTTGCAGACATTCTTTAGTTTATGTGAGTATGTAATATGCGGCTAAGTATAGTTAAATTTTTGAAAATTTTGGTATGCGGACCCTACCCTTTGCCATTGATGTCAAAGGGGGAGCGAGGAGCAATGAAAAATGAGGAATCTAACTAAGGGGGAGCTCCGAAAAATGTAGCATCAGCCAAGGGGGAGCATAGTGTAAACACTTAGTCATTTTTCACTAAGTGTTGCCATCAATGCCAAAGGGGGAGATTGTTGGCAAGAGACACTATATGGATTCATGATTGTTGTCATTGATGGAAACAAAGTTCATCCCACACATCCGCAGGACATGGTAAGTTTCTACCGGAAGTTAGAGTGAAGAATGTTGTTGTCTGGTAAATAAGAACAGAGCATGTGGCAAGGTCCGACAGACAGGTCCAGATCTCTCAGAGGAAGTATCTTGGTAAAGTGTAGATTTGGGGAAGTCAAGAGGACTACCTTGAGTGATAGATTCCAAGGATTTAGCCTCCGGTGATAGATGAAGAAAAAGATATGATCACTTGAGTATCGGGTTCCTGATTGGCAGTGTGACAGAGGAAAAATTGACTAGCAGAACATCAGACATTATTCTGGATGTGTTACTGATGATGGAAGAGGTTCTTAAGGCATAAGTCTTGTTTAGCTGACATGATTGATGACTTCTACAAGTATATGCTTGATCCGCATTACTTGATGTGCAAGGATTCAGCCGACAGATCAGAGTTTGTGAAAAGATTGACTATTCCGGATGCCGACTTGAAAGGTGATGAAATCACTTGTGAAGATATATATACAAGATGGATTTAGTTGTGAGAGGTGTTGTGGTGGTTGATGATGTGCGAATAAAAGCAGAAGAGTAGAACAGAAGCAGTAAGGAAGGTCCGGTATGTGAAAGGAAAGCAGCATAAGAAAAGAGGAAAGATGAAGTGTAGCAGATCAGTGTACTGAGCCTAACCAGAACTGAACTCCAGCATATGTAGATACTTCCAATCAGTTCAAGTATTATATAACATTCTTTTGTAGACAGTGTGTCTCTTGTAGGCAGTGTGCCTTTTTGTGAGCAGTGTGCTCGAGCAGTGAGCCCTAATTGGCAAGTGCCATTTTGTATTTCCATTCTTCTAACAGAGAATACAATCTTGGGTTAATCACCCCGTGGTTTTCTCTCTTAACAGGGTTTCCATGTCAAAAATACTGTGTCATGTGTATTTCCATTTCATGATTATGTTTGCTCATTTGGATTAATGCTACATTGATTATTAATAAAGTTCAGAAAGCAGAAATAATTAGGATAATTGATTCACCCCCCCTCTCAGTTATCAACAACAATATCATCCATTGAAGAATTTGGAGGTTGGTGCCTATCAAAATAAGAGATTGGTGTCTCTTGCTGAGTTGGTGCTCAGTTGTGGGGATTGGTGTCTCTAGTGGGTTGGTGCCTACAAATTCTACAAGTGAGGACTGGTGTTTCCAGTAGATTGGTGCTCACAAAATCTACAAGTGGGGATTGGTGTCTACAGTAGGTTGGTGCCTACAAAAGAAGATTTGTAAGAGAAGTAGGTTGGTGCCTACAAAAGAAGGTTTATAAGAAAAGCAATATTTTGTTGTGGTTTTCTCCTGAAAGGGTTTCCACGTAAATCTTGTGTTCTTCTTGTGCTGCATAATTGTTAGATCTTGTGTGGTTGCTATTATTGTGGTTGTTAAGTTTGAAAAAGTAAAATATTTCCTTATATTTATTCACCCTCCCTTTCAATATAAGTGTGTGCTCATCACTAGGATTGTCATACTTTAGACATATCAAATCTCAAATCTAATTCCATATTGATTTATAGATTTTTGTCGTAATGTCACTATAAGTGCCCAAAAATGAATGGGTTGATATGGCAAGTCCAGTGATGACGAAGATCTGAAAAATAAGCCAACAAAGCATGAAAACATGAGTATGTAATATCTAACATGTGTCTCTAGAGTAAGATCCTTTTTATCAACCAATTATAACCTTCCAAAATTTTCCTATGTTTGCCATTTGTCATGTAGTAATTATTCACACTTTCATTTTGTCCAAAGATATGTTTTTTCCTTTAGTTATGAGTTCACATCTTAGTTTAGACAGTGAACTCATGTATGCCCCAACAACTTCTTTACTATCATAAGTGGTCACCTTGTGCGAAGCGATGAACTTGTTTCTTTCCTTCACACATGTGATTAACTTCAAAAACATGTGTTTCTTTTGTGTTCTTTCTCCATTTATAATCAATTTAGATATGTCTTTGTGCCAATCATCCTCAATCACCATTCCCTTATAAAATATCTAATTTTGGTTATTTGAAGGGTCCATTTTTAGGGAAGTCATCCAACCACAACCCAAACTCTATGAGAAGATTTCCTAAGACCATTTCTATTAGCATTCAAACTACCTCTTCCAAACCAATATAATCGATATCCCATGATATTAATCCTCTTTTTGTTGAGCCTATCATTTCCTTAAAGATTGACTCTCAACGAAGTGATCATAGAGTGAGCAACAAGCAAAGAAAGGATATGATTTATGAGGACTTCATTGCTATTATCAACTTAGCTCCATATTTGAAGCATTCAACTCTAAGTGTACATTTATTTTATTGTTTTATTTATCTTTAGATTTGTTTATTTTAATTGGTTAGAAAAAGTTTGTTTGTAATAGCATAGATCCATTTATTAACCTCGTAATATATATAGTGCAGGAAAATAGAACAAAAGAAATTGTTTTGCATTTAGTGTGTTGATTGTCATTGTTTGAATCTTTTGTCTATTTCAATCTTCTAAATAATAAGAAGCAAAAAATTTCTTAAGAAGCTATACTTAAATAACTTCCAAAAAGAATAGATTCCAAGAAGTTTTCTTCCCACATCCTCCCAAGAGCCTTCTAAGATTTCTCAAAGGTAAGTCCTAGTGACATACAAAGATTTCTTCAGTGGAAATTTGGTTCCCTTGAGAAGAAATTTAAACAGTTAATCAAACAAAAAGATCTTAACTATAATTTCTCTATTATTTATGCATGAAAGAAGCAATTTATTTCTCATGGAAGAAAAAAATTATTTTTCTACGTGTGAAAGATTGATTGTTAAAAAGCTTCTCCCATATCCATTGACTCTTCTAATTTTATTAGAAAAATATTTTTTTATATTAGAGATCATTTACCAAAAAAGAACAGGCACAATATATGGTGAAACATCACCAAGTCCAATTGTAGAAGGCCAACATAGGGATCAAAACCAAAAAGTGAATACATTCCAACAACTACCAGCCCTAGCTATCAAAAAAGATACTAAATAATTTAACAAAACTCAAAAGTCAACAGAAACAGTACGCATTATTCCTAGAAACATTTTTTATTGATGGTATTTTCATACACGTCACCCTCAAAAGTACTAATCACTAGATCAACCATATCAATGGGATCCAAGTCTTTTACCATTGGCTTATAACTTACTTTACTAGTAGATTTAATCTTCTCAACTTTTTCAGGCATACTAATATTATGTCTTTCCATATATTCCCTCTATATCTACAACTCCTTTTCAATAATCTTGCTTTTGTCGTGAGGCTAGAAATAACCCCTTTTAACCTCTTTTTTATATACTAGGGTGAGCCCTTCTTCTAGCAAAATCACAAACATGTCATTTGGAATCTCAAGAATCATAGAGACTTGCATCAAGATAGAGATGAGTGTGAGTTCACAATGGGAATTAGTAAGATGCCTTATTTCTCCCTAGAAGACCCCTTCATTCCTAACTTTCTAGATATGTCATAAAATCTCGTTAGTCAAAACAAGCTAGAACCTATTAAGCTCTCTTAAAAAAACTGAACATAACCAAACAAACTCTCATGCCAAGTGAAACCATTTTTAACATCCCATCCTAAATAGTCACCTAAAAAGGAAGACCAGAGTTAATAAGTATAAATATAATAAAAAAATAGATGCTCAAAGGATTTCACTTTGTTACATAAACCAGAGGTTCTAGTAGGGATGCCCAAAGAGGCTAGTTCATTATTCACAATAATCTTTTTAAGGATAAGCAACCATCTAAAACAGACTTTAAGGCTCACAAAAAGAATACCAAACAAACTTTAAGACATGGGACCATTTATCAATACACCAATTCAAGTTCCAAATCTCATTCAATTTACAAATAATTTCCTTCGAGTCAGCCACAAAACTGTAGATTTTATTGGAAGACATTTTATCAAACATTGTACCATCCTTCCAGCTAAAGTTATCCAAAGTTTCAATGTTAAGATTTAAAGTAACAAGAAAATCCACACCAAAGAGTGTTTTTTTTCAAAACAAAGAATGGTCTCTTTTGGCTTCTAGGAATGCCAAATTCCTTGTGCAGCTTATCCTATTCCTTCAGCATACCATTATAAAAAATATCCTTAAAATCATAGGTGCCTTTAGAAGCCCATTGCTTAGCAGAACAACCTTGTGTAAGAGCAAGTGGTTTATTATACAAATCTAAATTCCACCATATAGATCTAAATGTTGTAAATACATTCTTAGTTCTGAAAAAAAACTTCTTTATTTTTCACCGGATATTTAACACTCTCCTAATTGCTCTAAATGCTACTAAAGACATTAGACCCAAAAGATTTAACTAAGAATTTTTCAAACAACAAATCATGAGGATGCAAGGCAACCCACTTCTTACCCTTTTTTGGTTTAGAAAGAGCAATATTATTTATGATCAAAACTTTCTAAGGCTCATTCCCATTAAAGGCTTTCAAAATCCACTTCACAACAAGAGAGATCCCCTACAATTTAAGGTCTTTAAGACCCAACCCCAAAACTGCTTTGGAAGACAACACTAAGACCAACTGATAGTGTGTCTTTTCTTACTACCTTTTTCATCAAACAAAAGAAAATCCCTAAGTATTTTTTGAATTTTATTAACTTGGTAACTACCAAAAACCAATGCAAAGGAATAATAAATGTTGTAAGAAGCCAACACTTTTTGACACACTTGAACCCTTTAGTGTAGAGCTTCTGGAATCACTGTGTATTGCTTTTTTTCATTCTCCTCTTTTTGTCCTGATGATGGATCACTGAGTGTGATCTGAAACGTTAACAAAAAAAAGCAATACGTAGTGATTCCAGAAGCTCTATACTCGATCATGGACTGTGGAAATATCATGTCTACAACACTTGAACCCTCCCAACCAAAGAGAGAAGATGGGTTTTCCCTTTAGAGTTCTTGTTATTAAAGGAAGGTTCCACTTAAAAAGGAATGCCCAAATACCTAACAACCTTGTTAGGTTCCCCTTGTTGCTAGTTTTTTCCCATAAGCC
Source organism: Cunninghamia lanceolata (assembly GCA_027924645.1). Taxonomy (NCBI): domain Eukaryota; kingdom Viridiplantae; phylum Streptophyta; class Pinopsida; order Cupressales; family Cupressaceae; genus Cunninghamia; species Cunninghamia lanceolata. The sequence goes on from BSBN01000438.1 coordinate 8,033,792, forward strand.
AATCTGAAGAAGACTCATCCTAACCCAAGATTACAAATTTACTATAAAAAAAATTGCCCTAGAAACAAATAAATGACTAAGCCTAGCCAAGACATTATTAAATTTTTCTTCACTCAGCTCAATGAAAAGAGCAGTGTCATCAACAAACTGAGAATTCGAGAGCTTAGTGTTATTGGGCCCATGATAGGATGATTGAGCAATATAATCTTCAAAATATAATTGAGTGCATCTACTATAATAACAAATAAGGTAGAAGCAAGGGGACACCCTTGTTTGATAGATCTTTGCAAGAATATAGGATAAGTCAAGGAGCCATTAATATCAATTTGGGTAGAAGCATCACAAAATAAGACTTTGACCCATTTGTAAAAAACATCAAGGAGACCAAAAGCCTCCAAAATAGTGATCACAAAACCCTGTCTTGCCCTATAATAGGCCTTTTCAAAATTTAGGAGCAACATACTAACCTTTTGTCCAGAAAACTTAGCCCAAATCAAACTCTCCAAACTAGTGATCAAATTTTTCAAAATGTACCTTCCTTTAATGAACCTATCCTAGTTCACAGAAATAACACTACTCAAAATATCAGTCAGTCTGAGAGCCAACAATTTAGCATGAATTTTGTAAGAGACATTTAATAAAGTAATGAGCCTCTAATTTTTGATCAGGGCTTTATTGTTAGAGTAATAGGTTAATTACTTAATTAATTTAATCATACTGATTAATTAATTAAGTCACGTTTACTTTATTTTTCACTTAAGCTAAACTTAGGCACTTTATTATTTAATAATTCTTTTATTAAATCCTAGGGTTCACTTTAGGGTTTTGATCTCCTTTCTTAAGGATTGATCTCTTTGTAATTGTTCATTCTTGTTTATGCAATTTTACTCTTGGCTTGCAGAGCAATATCTTTGTGTTGTTCGAATCTCTTCTACATGATAGGTTATTTTGCTTGCAGCTGATCATTGGGTTCTGTGAGGTTAGCTTTTACAACTTCAACATGGTATCAGAGTGGATCTACAGCCTCCTTCTCAAATCTGGGAAAATTTGCACAGAGTCTTTTGTTGAGTGTTTTTTTGACAAAAATCATCATTCTCATTAGATCCGGAGCAGCTGAAAAAGATAGATTTGGCTTTTGTTTGGTTGAATTTCGTTTGGGGAAGCCAGATCTATGAAGGTTTCAAGAGTTCTTTTTTTTAGGGATCCAACCTGAGAGCTTTTTTGGAGTAGTTTCATGAAATTGGGCATAACTTTCTCATCCGAACTCCATTTTTCGAAATCAAGACATTTCTAGAAAGAGGACTCAGAAACCCTATTTGGGTATCTCTTGGTTTTTACATAAATGGCATGGATTTCAAGAAAAATAAATCGCAATCCACGTCTCTATTTTTAGCACTGCTTGTTATTTTATTTTTTTTAGCAGTTTCACAAAATCGGGCATAACTTTCTCATATAAACTCTGTTTTTCAAAAATGAGATATTTCTTAAAAGAGGACTTAGAAAACCTATCTTAGTATCTCTTTTTTTTGCAGAAATAGCACAGATTTCAAGGAAAATAGATCGCAATCCGTGTCTTTATTTTTAGCCTCTACTTTTTTTTGCCCTTCAAACCCTAAAGGAGCAGTTTTGGGAAATCAAGCATATCTTGAGCATACAGATTCAAATTTTTGAAAACAAATAGGTGTTAGAAAGCTAGTTCTGATAAAAATCCATTGGTATAGGTATTTTTTCTACATTTTACTATTGGTGATAGTTATTGCTATTTGAAGTCAAGGCATCATTTTTGGCTTTCAAGCTCCGTTCTTGCGCCCAAAATATCCATTTTTTGAGAACTAATAGGCATTGGAAAGGTTTTAGAGAGATCTACACAACCACCTATATAATTTTTTCAGATTCAGTCCTAGGTATATTTTAATCAGTTTATCGATTTTATGGCTTCTGTTGGATATCCTAGACATGCTGCCTCATGGAAAGGTTCTGTTTGCTTTGATAGGCTTCTGTTATCAGCATAAATCTATTTGCATGTTTTGATCTCTAATCATCTAAGGAGATGGGATTCTACCATCATCATAAATCTAATTGTAGATACTATGGGAGTAATCAACATGAGAATGAGATGTGTCCTCATTTCTCACATCATCTTTTTGAAATGCTTGCTTCGATCGCTTCTCCTCCCGATGAGATCATTGCTCCACCATCACCTACTGCTACTTTAGAGTTCAGTGTTGCATAAACATTGGATTCTAGTGATTCTGTGCAGCAGGTCAATATTAGTCTTCCTGATCCACCTCATTGGGATTCCTATCTTGCATACATATCATCTCTATTTGTGGAGTCTCACATTGATGATTTGGAGGACACATTTGAGGGTTTATCTCTCTTGTTCGATGCTATCTTAGGTGGCTTTACATCACCACCTTCATCTTCTATGTTTCTAAATGCAGTTCATATTTTATCCTCTCCTGGTTCTTCTTCTCTGCTTGGGCAGACAGTTTCTGTTTTGGAGAAGACATATTTTCCCAGTATGAGGTCACTTGAGTTGCATTCAGAGGCACACATTTCAATATGGATTCCCTATTCATCCAAGATGTGGGAATGGCTTCTACATTCACCAGTGGATCTATTTCTTCCAAAAGGGAGAAATGTTGTTTGTAGGAAGTGGATTGGATTTTATCTTCAAGATCTCTTCATTGGTTCTGGAGCTTCTTCTTGGAGGGGATTCATATTCTCTTTTTGCTCTCTCTTATGGGGGGATTCATGATTGTACTTTTGTGATGGATTCAGTTTCAATTACAACATTAGTTTGAGATTCTGCAGCATAGAAACAAAATGAATGAGGCCATGGGTTTGATATCATTGCATGTTTTAGACAATCTTTTATTTCACCTTGAGAGTTGCACAACTCCTCGGGAAATGTGGACCAAGTTTAGTGATCTCTTTGGAACCATCAATCAGTTCAGAGCACTTTAGATTGAGGCAGAATTGACTTCCTTGGTACTTGATTCTTTTCTATCTATTGAGGATTTCTTGATGAAATTCAAATCACTTAGATCTTTGTTACAGGGTTGTGGTAAGAACAAAACAAACATAGTATATATACCTGATTCTATCTAAGCTCCAAGGTTCATTTCAGATATTCTCTTCTACATTTTACTCCACCACGGATGCTTTGGGTCCACAATTTACCATGTATACATTTGAGGTATTATGTGATCAGTTGTCCCGTGAGCAATCCAAGTTGTCACAGTTGGATGCTCTTCCAGGATCACAGAACCATGCATTGGTAGCTTAGTCATCTCAGGGGAAGCAGAAGCAGAAATAGAAACCAAAGACCACAGAGCATGGGACGAATTTCAGTTCACAGAACACCTCTAATTCTCATTCTCCTAAGGGGGAATCATTGAAGAAAGAAAGACCTAAGTGTGCTTATTGTAATAAGTCAGGACATGATGAGTCTAAATGATATGAGAAGAAGATAGATGGATATGCATAATAAGTTTTAGATTTGACAACACTTCTTATGAAGAACAATATTCATCCCTCTTCTTCATCTACATCAGGCGGGTCTTCTTCTTCACCATCATTCCAGATAGATAGATAGACTCCACACAAGGGTCATGCATTATGTGCAACCACCAGTTCACTTTCATCTATATGGCTATTGGATTCAGGTGCTTCACACCATATGACATCTTCTCAGGACATGTTCTCATCTTTTGAGGCTGCATCCTCACCACACATATTGATGGGTAATAACACTTATATGTGTGTATGTGGGAAAGGTTCCATCGACATTGATGACTGTATATTCAATGATGTACTATGTGTACCATCTTTGTCCACCAACCTTCTCTCCATTTATCAGATTGCTCACAATGGGATAGGGAAGACAGTTGAGTTCACTCCAAATTCAGTGCACATTAGAGACATTCAGACTGGCAATATTGTTGCAACAAGGACAATTTATCATTCTTCCCGATTGTATGCATTCAAACACTTTGGTCCACAATCTCCACTATTTGAGTATCACTCTCTTTCTCCAAGAGAGCATGTTGTATCTGAGCTGAAGTTTGGTCACTTGAACTTATGTGTTCTTCCATATGTTCATGTGACTAGTGTTGAGACTTCTACACCTCCACCTCCTGTTGAGACCACATATGTTCAGCAGGATCCTTCTTCATCTTTGACTGACATTGTAGCTCCACTCATTGAGCCATCTAGTGCAGTTGTTGAGGCCATATCAAAGGATATTCATTTCCTCACAGATGATAGATTCAACACATCTGTTATCCCATCTTCATTGGAGATTCCATTTCAGGATCGTCTTGAGTTGTTTGTTGTTGATACATTTGATTTAACTTCCTGTCATACAGATAATGTTGCTACATTTGACTCAACATCCTGTCATTCAAACACTCATGCTTCAGTTCAGTTCTCCAGTGAGCATCATCTAGGAATTCCATTTTCACCTCACATCCAGGGATTTCCTCATCATCAATCGTTGGATTGGTTTCTTAAGGAGACACATTGGTTTGATCATAGGCACAGGGGTTCTCTCAATCTGGAGGGGCTTTGGAGTCTCCACTCTCTCTCATGGGGGGTATCTGATTGTATATTTGCATATGTTCTTGAGAAAGTCTCTTGAGATATTTCATTTGTACTTTCTTTCAGCATCTCTTTTAGGAGAGGAGTTTTTTCCCACTGAGTTTTCTCCTTTTCTCCACTTTGCAGAGATTTCATTGTACTTGGGTACCTCATTAGGCCTAGTTGCCGGGACCCATCTTTGCTTTCTTGCATTTGTCCTTAGTTTTTTAGCTTCTCCCCAAGTTCATCTTAAGGGGGGTGTTAGAGTACTAGGTTAATTACTTAATTAATTTAATCATATTGATTAATTAATTAAGTCACCTTTACTTTATTTTTCACTTAAGCTAAACTTAGGCACTTTATTATTTAATAATTCTTTTATTAAATCCTAGGGTTCACTCTAGGGTTTTGATCTCCTTTCTTAAGGATTGATATCTTTGTAATTATTCATTCTTGTTTAAGCAATTTTGCTCTTGGCTTGTAGAGCAATATCTTTGTGTTGTTCAAATATCTTCTACGTGACATGTTATTTTGCTTGTAGGTGATCACTGGGTTCTGTGAGGTTGGCTTTTACAACTTCAACATTTATCAACTTCTTTAGGTAGTAACTTGATCACTCCCCTGTTAATGATAACACCAAGAGAACCTTTAGCAAATGCTTCTTCATAAACCTCCAAGAGGTCCTCTGCAATCCAATCATTATTAACTTTATAAAATTCAACAGGGAGACCATCCATACTAGGAGACTTACCATTACTAAAAGAATTAATAGTTCTAATTATCTCTTTGTTATTGAACTTTTTACTAATTTCTTTAGCTTCTTAGTCCTTAATATTTTCTGGAATAATCTTCATACAAAATTCTCTAGCAACTAAACTCTGACCATTGTTTTCAGTGCAAAAAAGATTTTGGTAGAAGTTCTGAAAAGCATCCTTCATAGTCTTAAGATCATTAGTTTGTGAATCACCTAAAATAATAGGGCGGATTTTTTCTTTGTTTTGTTTATCCTTCAAAATGTTAAAGAAAAAATTAGTCCCTCTACCACCATTCTTTAACCAATTAATCCTAGCTCTAACTTTAGCTCCCTAGTTTTTATAATTTTGTAGGCACCTAAACTGATGCTTGGTTCTAAGGAGGTCATCATACATGTATCAACTTGTTTTCAATATTATTCTACATCTTAATTTCAAGATCTAAAAGCTTCTCTTCAAGACCGCTTTCCTCCTTCCTCCTATCAAGAGCTTTTTTCTTATCCACAATTTTTTGAATGTCATTCCAAGCAAATAACCTATTATCCCACCTTCTAATGGAAAAGCTTTCACAAAAGAGCTTTTTGTTAATGTGTTTGATATTAATAATTTCATCCAAACAATCTTTAACTTTAAGCATAGAGACATTGATTTTATAGACACTCTCCTAGATGTTATTCTCAATCTTAATAGAGGTTTCAATGGGGGAGTGGTCAGACATAGTGGAGGGAATCACTTGCACCAGGTTGCACTCTTCATTGCACATAAAATAAAAAAGTCTTTATTTGCATAAAATCTATCCAACTTGGAGTAGACTCTCTTGCCAGGCACTTGATTATTGCACCAAGTATACCAGATCTTATTATTGCTACTTTCTTTCTTCTCAAGGGGATCAACAACATTAAAGATTCTTTTCATTTTAGACCACAAATATAGCTTATTCCCTTTCCATAAAGCACCTTTACCCCCAATTTTGTCTTCCTTGTGTTTTACCATATTAAAATCACCACACAAAACCCAAGGGACCTCATGGAGAGAATGAGTAATCCAATTCCACAAAGTACACATGTCTTTATAGTTATTAGGTGCAGAGATTGAACAAATGCTTAATTTACTATCATCTTTTTCAATAACGACCCAAACCACCCTATTACAAGGAGAAGATCCACTATCAACCACAAAGAAAACCCATTTGGACTCTATTAAAATGGTAGCCCAACCTTTTCCTTTGACATGCCGAGTAGAGAAAAACTTAGACCTTCTCCACACAAACTTTAAAATTGACTCAAGTTGGAACCCTTTCTATTAAAAAATATTGAAAAGACAAAGTTTCATTTTTTACATTTGCAATTGCTTCCACAACTTTGAGAAAAGCAATCAGTTGTGTGTTTACGAAGATTTAAATCTAGCTCCATCTCATTGGTTAAGTTCACATAGTTAATCAATTGCATCAAAATAATTAAAATGATTTAATTATTTAGATGTATTAATTAGTTATTTGGTAGGCAATTAGTTTAGTTCACTTCATTTATCTTGGAAAAATACAAAAACGTAATATTTATTGCATTACATTTATTAATTTGTTTTTTAAAAATTTCCAATTAATGAGTTTAGATTAGTTTAAATTAATTAATTTAAAGAAGATTGATTAGATTAGTTTATTTTTATTAGATTAATTTATTTATTCAAAGCATAAAAATAATCCAAAGATAATACAAACTCAAGAAACTAAATAAAACATTTACCTAGTAGATGTCCCCATTATTTGGTCAACGAAGAGGAAGGTAATCATTCAATCCTTCATTCTGATTATACTAGAGGTATTTGAACCACTTGAATACTTTTAGTTTAAATTGGTTTATTGAAAGATCCTTCAAAGAACATTTTTAGTCATAGCACCACCCAATAAAACTCGATATTCTCTAAGATCTTTGGTATATGGTGTTGAGTATGACTAGGTGGAAGATAAGGTTGGAAAGAAATAATATAATCTTCAATGGTAAGAAAAGGAGTTGGGATCATTTATAGGTGTTTGTAGCTTGTTCCCATAGCTACAATATTCAAAAAATGGTTAAAACTAAAGAAGTTAATCTACTAGAGGTGTCTATACTTAAAAATTGGCAAGATGTCTATTATGTATTGAAAAGAGGATGAGGTCGTTTAGGTGTTATTAAGATAGATTAATCAAACCTCCTTTCACACATACCATTCAAGGACATAAACTGAGTTAAATCACTATTTTTGCAAGAGGACTCATCTACAGGTTTGATGTCACTATGAAATGATAAGGAAAGATAGGATGTATTGATGAATTTGTTAAAACCCTAGTTCAATTAAGCCTTAAACCCTAATTATATGATTTTGGATACAAACAAACAAGATACGAAAAATGATCACATAGGAAGGCACTAAATGTAGATTAGAAACATACCAGGATTTAGATTCTAGAAAGTGGAAACTTCAGGGACACTAGTGCAGGCGCCCTAGTCCAACATGCCACTTTTTCTATAGATCTAGAACTATAAGCTGATGAAGACTACAACCTACTTTAGATTTTCTGACAATGACACTAGGGAGGACACAGGGGTGGGTGCCCTTGTCCAGAAAGGAATTTTCTTCATTATTTTCTTCAGATCCTGAATCTTTATCCTTTGCCCTGATCTCTTGCAACTCCTCTCCGCAAGATCTTGCACCTGTAACCTACAATCACAAGAGAGGGGTTAGGGGTTGTGGTGTTTAGGAGCTTGCCTTAGTTAAGCCCTGAAAATAGAATACAAGCCTTCCAACATTGTTGTTAGATAGAGTGTGTGTCCTTGGTGGAAAAAGGCAAAATCAAATGATAAGATAGATTAATTGAAACATAAAGTAGATATCACCTTGGAGGTGAAAACCCTCACGAAGATGAAGTGCCTTCAAATCATGACGAAATGAGTTGATGGAGCCAAATCTACAACAAACACATACAAGCACAACACAATACTCTGCAACACAATGAATGCCTTGAATGCTCTTTGCTTGATATTCATAAGTTCGCCTTAATCAACTAGGAGTAAAATGAAGCCTTAAACATGTTTATATATGCATTCCTGCTAACATTTGTAATTCAAATTGAAAATGCCAAGAAAAGGAAACCTTTTAATGGTCATTAACTGACACATTTAAATTTGGGTCTCAAAAAAATAGGTTTGGACTAGGGCGCGGGTGCCCAAATCTAGAGGCCTATTTTTGGTCATGATTAAGCATTGAAGTCACCCCTTAAGCCCCATTTGTCATGGGTTTGAAGGGAATTTTCTCTAGGACAAGATTTAAACATGCATGATTAAATTAAGGGCATCTAGGAGCTAATCTAGGAGGTAAAATTCCTAGGGGGGACATTTTACGACATAATAATGTCAAAAAGCACTATGACAACTATGCCAAATGAAAGGAGAAACAAAGAGTATAACCCATGGTGCCTTCCTTCAATGGATTGGATCAAATTAAATTTTGATGGATTGGCTAAGAATAATCCTAGTCTTTTAGGTGGGGGAGATCTCAAAAAACTCAAAGAGGAAGTGCTAGTCCTTGGTACTTTCTTCACTATAATCAATGACAATAATATCATGGAACCTAAAGGATTGATGCTTGGGCTTAAACTAGGAGTTAGTTCAAGTTCACAGTTTGATTTTGGAAGGAGATTCATTTACTATTATCAATGGTTTAAAAGGTGGAAACATAACCCATCGGAGGAGCTATGGGGTCTACTCTTAGAGACTAAGTCCCTTCTTGGAAGGTTTGAGAACTTATACCTTTTACATTTAAGAAGGGAAGGAAACCATGCAACTAACTAGTTGGCCAATCTCAATCTCACACATTTCTAATTTTTATTCATAGATGACAGTAATATCAATAAGGAGGAAATATTTAGTGATTTTCTAATAATCACTAAAGATGTCATTTTAGAAAATTCAACCTCCCTTTCCATTCAACACCTTTCCTTTGAAAACTTATGTCTTGTTTTTACTATCTTTGGGTATATGGGATTTCTTTCTTATTCGCCCCCTCCTCTTTTCATGGCTTTTGTCTTATTTTTTACACAACTACATATTGGAATCCATCTGGTATATATATCTGCATCAAGGATTTTAATCAACTTTCTAGTCGGCAACAAGAACACTGCAAGTAATTAATCTATCAGTTGAATCCATGCTTGATTTGTGATGCATATCAAAAGATAGGCATAGAAGTCATTAATCATGTCGGCCAACAATGTATAATCCCACAAATTGCTTGATCAACACCTTTTACTCATCCAGATTGAGGTTTGATACTTTGTCAGTCAATTCTTCCTTTGTTTGCTCTGCCTGATTGGAACCCAACACTCAGATGCTCATATCTTTTTCATGCTTTATCACCGGAGGCTAAATCTCTGGAATATAGTGGTCATGATACTCTTCTTGACTTTTCCAAGTCTGCAACTTACTGAGTTACACCATATGAGAGATTCGGACCTGATTGTCAGACCTTGTTAAATACTCTGTTCTTGTTCACCAGACCATTCTTCAATCTGACTTCCGGTATAGGCATACTATGTACTGCAGATGTGTGGGATAGACTTTGTTGCCATCAATGACAACACTTATGAAGCTACACAGTGTCTCTTGCCAACAATCTCCCCCTTTGTCATTAATGGCAACACTTAGTGAAAAATGGCTAAGTGTCGCAGTAACTCCCCCTTGGCTAATGCTCTGTCTTTTGCACTATTTTACCGGAGCTCCCCCTTAGTTGGATTCAACATTTTTCACTACTCCTCACTCCCCCTTTGACATCAATGGCAAAGAGCAGAATTCGCATACCAAAAATTTGCAAAAATTGTCCTATACATGACCGCATAAGTATATATATATGTTATACTTACATATACTTAAGTATATCTGCAAAAGTAGTCTTCAACTGTACAAACTCTGTGGCCCAAATCTGCTTCATTCTATCCAAAATGGAGATGTGACCACTCAACAAAAATGCATATGCTTCTACCCTTCTTAAATCTGTTGGATCACTGGTCCGAGTTGTGGTCTGAGCATCTGTCAAGGCCTCGTGCATTGCCTCTAGCTTAGGGATAATTATCCCTCTGAGTTCACTCATTCTATTCATTATGTTCTTCTTTTCTTTGTCCAGCCTCTTTATTTCATTTATGATAACAATAGCCTGGCATTCTTGATTCATTAGAGAGGTAGTAAGGGGATCAAAATTTTGAGATAAACTTGATAGTTTTCCTTCTTGTTCTTTCACTTTCTTCTCAATATCCTCTATCACTTTGGGCCAAGATAAACATAATTTGTATATGTCCCCACCATCTTTAAGAGCATTTTCAAGGCTCTTTATTCCAATGTCAAGGGTCCTCCTATCATTAGCAATAAGTCCTTGCACTTCAGTGAATCTCTTTCCCATAAACTCCTTCCAGACCTTTGCTTCTGCTAATTTCTCTAGAGATTCAAAATGAGTGTTGACAGAATTTACCAAAGTTTTCAAGCTACCGGATGGTGAGGCTGAAGGATCCTTTTGGAAGGATGGCATGATTTTCTCCAGCATCCTGGATGCAATCTCCAACAGTTCACAATCCTCCATGTGAGATTTCAAGAGTTTTTCTTTTGCTTTGGCTTGAGCAAAAGATGCTATTTTCATTGTCTAAAGTGGAGAGAGTCAAAATTCAGTGGTCCTTGAAATAGCTCAGGTTCATCTATCTCTATCATTTCTTTGTTTAAAAAGTTCATCACTGTCTCTACAATGTCTCTTGCTAGAGATTGAGACTTCTTTGAAATATCAGAAGAGTCTTTATTAGTATTTTCTGCTTGTTCTTCTTCTTTTCCCTTGACCTCTTCTTCTTGAATCTTCTTCTCCTCTCCTCTATTTTCTCCTTCAGTTTCAGAGTCTAGAATATTTGTCATAGTTGCAGTGGGATCCGGAGGAGAGATGTCACTTGTGTTTACTGCTTTATGAACTTCCTCTTCCGGAACAAAGGAGTCTAAGTATTTAGACTTCTCTTCATCTATTTTCTTTAATCCTTCAACATCCTTGTCAGAAAATTCTTCATCAATTACATGTAATCCTTCAACATCCATGGTAGAAGGTTCTTCATCTATTTCCTCTACAATAGGAAGATTGAATCTTTTGAAAGCATTCCAGAGGATATCTTTTGTTTCTCTTGCTACTTGGTCAGTTTCTCCAAGCATAAGTTTATTCATTCTTGCTTTACTCTGGAACTCATCCTTACAGTCCTTGAAAATCATGTCCATTTGTTTTGGAGTGATAGAAGGATAAAGATGGATTACTATCTGTTCCCAAATTTCTAAGTCTTTTGCCTTTGCATTCTCTTTTCTCAGTTCAAGTACTTTTTCTAGACTCTTAGGAATTAAGGATATAATTTCAATGAAAGCTTTCTTGTAAATGTTTAGGTACCTGACAATAGCTTCTTCCAAAATTCTCTTGTCAGTATCACTATATTCATCATAAAACTCTGTTACTCGCTGTAGGTTCCCATCCACAGTAACTGCCTTGATGATGTCATCAATGGAAAGAGTGGGCTTTTCAACAAATTCCTTTGCCTTTTCTTCCTCATTTTTACTAGCAGAGAATTTCTTGGATGTTTTCTTCTTCTTCATTTTCTTGATTTCCTCGTCGGATTCTATTTCTTCATCATTTTTAAGGCTTGTATATGACCTTGTGGCTTTGATCTTTGTCCTCTTTTCTCCTTTTCCAGATGTCTTGACTTCCAGTTTGGTAGTCCTTGAGCTTTTAGGAGTGGCAGGTGCAGAGCTCTTGGAAGATCTAGTCTGGGAGGAGGCTTGTATCGGAGTGTCGCCTTTCTTTGCTTCTTGTTTCTCTTTCTCAGCCTTCTCCCTCTTCTCTCTATTTGCATCCACAGCCTCCTTTGATAGGGCAAATCTTTTGGCAATTTCTTCAACTTCCCTTCTTACTTTCCTCTTTATTTCTGGTGGTCTTAACTCAACATGTATTTTTACACTTAGCTCTTGAAAGTTTCCAAACTTTTCTACCTCAGTGTCCTTGGGCTAGCTCAACAGATGTTGAATATGAAGTTCCAAGATTTTTTCATCGACTTCATATCCCATAGGCATTATCCACACAGTTCTTCGCTCAACTGCCTCCATTCGACATTGGTCAATGTCAACCATGAAGTAAACTGTGTCCTTGTATTTCTCAACTATGGATTGAGGTATTCTCTCTCTGGCTTGCATCATGCTTTGGAAGTTCTTAAAGTAACCCCAAATGGCTATGTTTTGGGCTTGAGCATCACCAAGTCCATATATGTAATCTCTAATCTGGATTGCAACCAGTTTATCATTTTGCCATACCCAATCATGTGATCCAGGTAGCTCATTCATATAATAAAAGAATAGACACAATATTAGACAACCATATTTAAAGGAATTCTTCTTATCCTTTTTTATCTTCTAAAGGTTTTCTAATAGTTGATTTAGAAGAAGCTCACATAGATCATAGTCTGCATCTTCCCTCAACATTTGATATGCTGCATAAATTATTGTGCCAGACACAAAATTCTCCCTGCTCAAATGATAGATCTTGTACCTGATTATCATTGAGGCAAACTTGACATCCGAATCTGTGATGTCATCCATGGTCATTGCTCTTTTGTAAAATTTGGATCTGATGACTTCAGTTACTTTTTGGTTCTTCACATATTTAAGTGAAGGTAACCCATCGGATGCATGTAGTCCGGTCACTGTCCTGATGGCATCTTTAGTTATCTTGAAGGGCCTCATTAGCCACATGAAATTATCATGCATCCTACTTAGAACATACCGGACCCAATCATCTTCTACAAAACATGGAAAGTGTATGCAATGTTCGAAGTGTTTATCCTGGAGGGCCTTGAATTCAGGTTTGAGTTCAAAATTCTCATCTATTAGCTGTTTGTGATAGATGTCCGTCAATTTTGAGTCTCCAAATTCCTCAATGTTGGCATGGATATAGACCCTAACATCTTCTACATGCAATACCCCATGCAGAATGCTAGAAAATGCACCTAAAGGATCAACTTCTAGAGATTTGTAAGGGTGTTTCTTGAATTTAGGACGCAGCCTATTAGTGATCTTGACAACTATTGGAGTAGCCATTTTGCAAGAGATTTAGAGAGAGATTTTCAGAATGGAAATACCTTTTCACGCTTTAGGGTTTGAAACAGGACCTGGAACAAATCGCTGGTTGAATTCAATTTTCCAGTTGATCTTGAGTGAATTGTAGAAACTTTTTTGCAGAACTTCTCTTTTCTTCTTCTTGAGTGCAAGTTTGCAAATAATGAGTGAAAGAACCCTTTTATTCTTGCATAAACCCTAATTTCCTTTTGTAATAAATGCACAACTAAAGTTATCCAGTTGCCCTATTTTGAGAGAGATCTTCTCGGATCACTGCGCTAAACTTAGAATCATTGTCAGTGAGGATTGACAATGCATCTTCTTTTCTTCAATCATGCAATAGGTCCACAGATCAAATCATTTCAACTCTAAATCATACTGGATCTGTCTATGAAATTATGCTTTACTGGATAGCTGTCGGAACTGGATTAACTTGAGCAGTTATAAGTCTTGCAAAACTTCATGCAAATCTTTCACATTTTGACTGAAGGTTATTTGGAGGTTTTTCTGAAAACCCTTTAATCTGTAGCGTCAGATGTTTACTCAATGTGCCGAATTTAGGCACTAGCTGACTAGCTGGGGGAAATTGTTTTTCTCTGTGACTCCCCCTGAGCCAGAGCTCACCTTTTTAGTTTTTGGAAGGAATATCAACACCGGATTCCGGTGTAGATCCATCCCCAATATTTTCTGTACTCTTCTTTACCCAAATCTTTCTCATCTCCTTTTGAATTTCATCCACATTCACTTTACCTTTGCCCTTATCTTGTTTCTGATTATGTTCCACCGGACCTTTTCTATCCTGATTTCTGCTTCTGCAGAATTTGGCAATATAATCGGATCTATTGCAATTGTAACATACAACATTTCTTTGCTTATTTGATTGATATCCTTTTGATTTGTATTGATTAGCCACATGTCCCATTCTATTGCATGCAAAGCATCTACCATTGAATGAATTGTTTATTTGCATATTTATGCATTCATGAGATTTGTGACCATACCTTTTACAATTAAAACATTGTCCAAAGAAGGATGGATTATTCTAATTCATTCTCCTCCTGCACTGAGTTGCTCTATGACTGAAATTGTTGCAATTGAAGCAGTATCCATTGAAGGATGGATATCTTTGGGCATTTGGTTGCCTTACTAGAGGTCTTCTAGGCCTGTTTCTTTGATTACCTGATCCAAAGTTCTTTTGGCCGGATCCGGAGCTTTCACCTTTCTCATATCCCAAGCCACACTTATCATCTACCCTCTTTTGGCTTTCAAGAAGAACTTCAAGTTGGGCTAAGCTTATCTTGAATTTGACTTTGTATTCATTTGTTGTTTGAAGATCTTGTTTAAAAGTGTCTATTTATTTCTCAATTTGTTCTTCATTGTCTCTAGCTTCTTCAAGATTAGATTCAAGATGCCTGATTATTCTGTCCATTTTGTGGCAGTCCTCTATTTTCTTCTTGAGGGATTGTTTTAGATTATCTTCAATCTTTCTTTTTTCTTCAATTTCTTGAGTGGACCTCATAACCCCCAATTCCATTTCATGCCTCAGCATAATGACTTCTTTTGACAGCTTTTCACATAGCTTATTTTTCTCATCCAGATCTTCATTAGTATCATTGACTTCACTCTAATTGGCTAATTTTTGAAGTAGTTCCTTTCTCTTTTTTCACATAAATGCTAAGTTTTTCTTTTAGCTCATTTATGAATTCATTAGCTTGTTTGAGTCTTTCTCTCAAATTATTGACTTCAGAGTGGGATTGTTTAAGATCATCTAGGGCAGACTGAAGTTGTTCCTTCATACCATATGCATCCATTGAGATTCCTAGATCTTCCTCAAGCTATTAGGCTTTGTTCAGAGGAACCTTGCTCTGATACCAATTGTTGCAAGCAAGGAAGATAACTGAGAGGGGGGTGAATCAGTTATCTCAAATTTTCCTTAACTTTCTTCTATTTTGTTATCTTAATATTTAGTGTTGCATTAAAACATGTAAGCATATGTAATCATAAGAACAAAAATAACATCAACACACATAACACAAGGATTTTTACGTGGAAACCTTGTTAAGGGAAAAACCACGGGGTGACTAACCCAAGATTGTATTTTTTGTTAAAAGAATAAAGGAGTACAAATGGCACTTGCCAATTAGGGCTCACTGCTCGAGCACACTGCTCACAAGAGGCACACTGCCTACAAGAGACTCACTGTCTACAAAACTTACAGAAGATAATCAATTGTTTGAACTAATGAGAAGCATCTACAAATGCAAGAGTTTAGTTTCAGTTAGGCACAATATACTGATCTGATGCACTTCATCCTTCCTCTGTTCAATGTTGTTGTTCAGTCACATACCGGACTTGGATTGTTGTTCCCACACTTATCTCTGCTTTTCTTTGCACCTTCTTACTTACACCAACACAACATACACCTACATACTGGAATCCATCTGGTATATATATCCGCATCAAGGATTTTAATCAACTTTCTAGTTGGCAACAAGAACACTGCAAGTAATTAATCTATCGGCTGAATCCATGCTTGATTTGTGATGCGTATAAAAAACATAGGCATAGAAGTCATTAATCATGTCGGCCAACAATGTATAATCCCACAAATTGCTTGATCAACACCTTTTACTCATCCAGATTGAGGTCTGATACTTTGTCGGTCAGTTCTTCCTCTGTCTGCTCTACCTGATTGGAACCCAACACTCAAATGCTCATATCTTTTTCATGCTTTATCATCGGAGGCTAAATATCTAGAATACAGTGGTCATGATACCCCTCTTGACTTGTCCAAGTCTGCAACTTACTGAGTTACACCATCTGAGAGATCCGGACCTGATTATCAGACCTTGTTACACACTCTGTTCTTGTACACCAGACCAAAACATTCCTGAATCTGACTTCCGGTATAGGCATACTATGTACTGTGGATGTGTGGGATAGACTTTGTTGCCATCAATGACAACACTTATGAAGCCACACAGTGTCTCTTGCCAACACCTTTTATATCCTTAATTTTTGGAAGTTTTTGCTCTTATCCTCTTATTTAGAAAATTTCCCATTTCATGTTTGACACCTTTCACTCTATATTTGCTAAGAGTCCTAGATAGTGGTTTCCTCCAAATCTGCATCTATTTTGGAACATCTTCATGAGTCTTTCCTTCTCATTCCCTTTTAAGGAGTGTGAGTTGGGAGTTTCTAGAATCTTTCATCTTATGTTACTTTTGTCTCTTTGCAACATGTTTTTTACCTTTGCTTTATGGCACCTTTATTTTCATTTGTTAGTTTACAATTTTGTATCTTTGGATTGCACTTTGTAATGCTAGCAAGGGTCTTTAGAGGCTCTTATGTAACTTTACACCCTATTCTCCTTAGTTTGTTGGCATAAGGTGTGTTGTATATTTCTTGTGCCTTTCTATTTCAAACGAGATCCACGAGGGTGTTAAGCAACAACATTGGGGGTGGTGAAGATTTCTCCTTCTTCCATCACACATGTCCTTGTGTCTATGGTAGATGCTCCCTCCTTTATCTCTACTTTGACATGCAATCTCCTTGGTAATGGCAGCTAGATTTTGAGAAGGAGCCATGAGCATCTCTCTATTTCCCTTCATTAGATAGATGGTGGTCTAGATCACACTTCATGATTTCGCTCAAAAGGAAAATGTAAATTCACCTTCTCATAGCCCCCGCCAGCTAAAAAAGCCTTGTGCTTATTAAAAAACTAGTCATGATCTC
This sequence comes from Cunninghamia lanceolata, assembly GCA_027924645.1. Taxonomy (NCBI): domain Eukaryota; kingdom Viridiplantae; phylum Streptophyta; class Pinopsida; order Cupressales; family Cupressaceae; genus Cunninghamia; species Cunninghamia lanceolata. The sequence goes on from BSBN01000438.1 coordinate 8,051,013, forward strand.
GATAGAAGCTAAAACAAATGGATCTTAGCCAATTTCAATAAATAGTCCTTAGTGGGATCTTCCTCCAAATGCAATTTCTTTGCTTCAAAAATTGCATTACACAAGGATGAACTTTATTTTCGAAACTAGACAAGAAAGATCAAATTTTCAAGAACTAATCCATCAATTAATGACCTCTTAGAAAATAATAATAATCAATTTTTTCAAATCCAAATAGATGCAGATTTATAAGTGCCTAAAAATAAACAGGCATACATGTGAGGTTCGATGATGACTTAATGGCCTAACACACAACCCATGTGGTGTGAAACATAAAAATAAAACCTCTCCAACTAATTTTAATTTTATGAAAACATTTAGATGACCCATGAGACCTCTTTCTCCTTATTTTGTGTATGTTAGTCATTTTCTATGCATTTATACCTTTTTGTCTATCAAAAACTCATCTATTCCAATTGTTAATTAATGAATTTGCCTATTTTTAATCAATCACCATCCCATCCTTGTAAATATGCCTAGTTATAAATACTTTTATATGTATTTAATTTGTTGATTAACAAACAATCGGGGAAAGGAAATTATGATATATTTAATTATCTTTTTGACTTGTTACTTGAATTATGAGGACAAATGTTGTTTTAAATATTTTGAGAATTACGTGGATGTCAAATTATGACATGTTTTATTGCTTATTTTTAAATGTTAAATCCAAATCATGATTTGATTAAGACTAACTTCTTGTTTCTGGTGTTCATGAGTGAGATAGGAAAAGTGTTGATGCTCCCACAAACCATGGAGGGAGAATATCATCAGGGAGAGGGTATCTAGAAGGTTTGGAAGGTGACATGAAGTGAAAGAATCCCACACACACACACTTAGGAATCATTTTATCGATTTTGCAAAAGTGAGTGCATATTGTTATTTGCAAGATATATTTTTCTTAAATTTTTGCATTCTAGTAAAAATATTGATTCACGGTGAATTAGAATTAAATGTCGTTGAATAAAAAATTCTAAGGGGTTTGAGTTGAGTGCATGTAGTGGGAAGTGGAATAGTAGTTGGGAAAATATATTCTAACTACTTCTATATATATATAGATGAGGAAGAATGGTGTTTAGTGAGTACTTTGTTACAGTAACAAACTGAATTTCCTGTTGATAAAATGGAAATGGAGCTCATTCTTTCTACATCCAGACATTACATGACTTCCTTTAGCACCTTTTTAGAGGGCAAAATTTGCTTTAGTAGGCTACACCACACTTGATTTCATTCACAATTTTTTCCCTTTGACCTCACGCAAGTTTTCTCATTCCTCCTCTTTTAAGCTACAATCAAATTTGGTGACTTTTTAAAATCATTGAGTCAATTTTTTTTTTAAAAGGTAGGATTTCTATTTAAATTCTAGTAATTTTGGTACTATTTAATCTACCACAATTGAAATCTTGATCCCGAATTTGTAAAACATTGTTGATTTTATTTATATAATTTTTTTTAAAACTTTGGTAAAGGTACAAGTTGTAATGGGTTTATAATTTAAGTCACTCTTGAATATGCTTAATAATTGTTATAGTTAAGTGGAATTATGCACCATGTATACACAATATAGTGTAATTTGGCTTTACCCCGCAGAAGTATTTGCTGGAAAGTCTTCAAAGCTATCCCAACAAACCCATTCTGCACATAACCTGCATTCCATGAAATGATATTTTTTTGAGGGTAATATGGTTTTACACCTACCATTTGCATTTTCTTGAAAGATTTTAAAGCCTTCTCGACAATCAATTCTAGGCATATCCTGCAATCTTTGCTTTTTTGGGTCAACTTCTCTACGAGGCATTCTGTCAAATAGTTCACACGCCTTTCCTGTGCTTTCACATTTTGCATACAGGTCTACCAAGGAAGTTACAACCGCAACATCTGACAAAATTCCTCTATCATTATGCTTCAAAGGATGTCTATAAACTATTTCAAGCTCCCATTTTGGCATGAGCAGGGATGAAGTTGGAAAAGGTTGTGAGATTTGGCCTTACACCTACCGATTGCTTTTGCAAGAATGTTTCGAATGCCTTTTCAATGAGAGTACTTCTTTTACTGTTTTCAAATGCCTTTTCAATGAGAGTACTCCTTTTACTGTTATTTGTTCTTCAAGGAATTTACAAAAACTGTTATATTTTCCTTTAATTTCTAACTATTTGAAGTTATTATTGTAAGAATAAAACCTTAATTGATGCATAAGATTTCTTTGCTAGCAATAATAATTAGATAAGTGTTCTGTTGTGTTCAGTCTTTTGAAACAGAGTACCACCTATCATCGTTAGATAATAGTCTGAGCCTTTTTTATACAAGAATAGTCCAACTTTCAATAAAAGAGACTTTATTTTTTTGTCTGAATTACCTAGACACGCATCTAACCCCATTCATAGAGACAATCTTGGTTATGATTAATACAAGTGCACTGGTCAGAATTGAACTTGCAATGCATTTGAGGCCAGTGGTCCAACTTTAACACTAAATGACAATTTGCACCTTAGGGACTGAACTTCAATTCAAATTTATTCTCCTTTCCTACCACATTTGATGTACTGGTCTAGTTTAAATTGGAGAGATGCTTTGGGTGGTCAAGCTTACTATGTTCATAATGTGGGATCCACATTTGTTTTACTTTGAGAATTTGTGCCAATTATTTAATAATTGGTATATCTTGATATGTATGTAATGGAAAAAGAAATTGTCATTATGAAAACTAGATGACCTGAAATCATTTGGGCAAGAACAAATTAGTGAATGCCACTCTATATAATTAGTTAGTTTCCTAAGGCCCTTTTGATGTAAGTCACCTTTTCTTGTTGATAACATACTAAATGTCACACCTACAATGTCACATCTACACTTAAAAGGGATGTTTTGCATTCTGCCTCAATTTGATGTTATAAAATATTCAGATCAAGCTTGTAAAAAAATGGAGTTTTGATTAGATCCAAGTAGAACAGGGTTTAATGTTGAATCTTTATTTAGATTATACAGATAGCACATAAAGCACTTTTGGATCTTGCTTTTGCTTTTCGACAAATGGGTTGACCAAATTTTACATGTGGGCTACTAAGAGAGAATACAATTCTTCTAGATTTATGAGAATGGCAAAGGCAAGGAATTTGATGCTTGTATTTCTTCTCCTCTATGGATCCATATGCTCACGAGCTAAATGTAAATTGTTTATAGTACTTGCAATTATTGAAGTGTGCCTATTCCAAAAACTATTATGGATATATCTATCTTCTTGCATGTTTTTTGAAGCCACTATTTGGATAATGCATAAAATAATTTTACCATTATTGAAAAGTAATCATATGATCTTTTCCATTGGAGTATACTTTATTTAATTTAAAACATAGTTTAATGATTGTTGTTCATGTCACAGTGTGTTGGTTAAAATGTGGCATTGTGGTTGTTGCCACCAAGGTTCAAACCCCCACTGGGCTATTGTGCTGCGGGCCTTATGCCCTCGTTGGGCTGCTATGCTCATGTGTTTTAACTGTTTGCGTTGAAGTGGTTAGCGTTCAAGCTGTTGACTTCATTTTCCAAACCCTTGTTGGGCCATTGAGGTCACGGGCTTTGTGCCCCTACTAGGCTATTGAGCTCGTGGGTTTGGACTGTTCACGTTAATGTAGTGCGTTCATGTTGGGGATGAGGTCCCCTGTTTGTGGCCTCACCTAGTTCAAGGCCAAGCTAAAAATTCCCCCATTCACCGATCCAAAAAAAACATAGCTTGATGATCTTCTCATTATGTCTAAAACTTAGAAATGAGAGAGACATGACAGATGTTGAATATGGGGAACCAGAGAATAGTAAGTTAGTTTACTAGCTTAGAACCTAACATGTCAATGTAGTACTACATGTAAGAGATACTTTGTGCAAAGATTTAAATTTAATATAAGTGTAGTACTTAATTTGATTTCATTCTCTACCATATCATGTTTTTTGAAGACATGTGCATTAGATATAAGTATGCTAGCATGAGCATTAGATATAAGAATGCTAGATTGTCAATGATTACATGTTGCACCGAATTCGTTCACACATGTCAGTTTCAACCTTCTAGTTCCTCCGTTAAAGGGTTAGGCTTCTTCAGCTTGGGAGTTAAGCAGAGAAGCTTAGTGCTTCATGTGTTGGGCAGAAAAGTTCCCTGATGATGCTCTTTCTCTCTCTCTCCTCTCCATGTTCAAAGGTATTGACTTCAAAAGTTCTATCAAGCTATAATGTATTTATTTGGTACTGTTGAAAATGACCCTATGAGGTCATCTTGAATTGTAAAAGGAAAAAAATCGAAGCATTATAAATTTAGTTTTACTATATTTATTTAGTTTTACTATATTTATTTAGTTTTACTAAATTTCATGATTACTCTTAGGTTAAATAATAATTTTTTGTAATATTTAATTATTTTATTGAATAAATTTTGGTTATTTTTTAGTAGGTTTTACATTCACCCCCTTTGCTAAATTTGAATATGTCCCAATGAATTCATTACTAGTAAAACTAGCAAACATTCTTGTTATTTTTTGCCACATAATTTTTTGCACACCTAATTTCTTCCATGATTTTTGGCTCTTGAACTCCAATTCTGTTATTAGTAGAGTACACCTAGGAAGCTCAAACTTCACTTTCCTTCCCTAATTATGGATCCAATTTTATTTATAGATTTTTGCTTGGCATTTTTAGAGGTCCCTTCCCCTTTGGAATTCCCAACTATATAGAAACTACAATAGGCTTCACTCTTTTTGTTGAGTGTCAAAGGAGAGGTGTGCCAATATTTTCAAGCTATTTATAGCTTCTACAACATTTTATTATAATTTATTGGTTCCTTACATTATCCAGGCTCCTCATACAATCACAACTTATACATAATTTATTTAGATGGGTCTCAAGCTCTCTCTGTTCATCTTTTGGTGTCCTTTTGCTTTGTTTTCTTGTGATTTTTCACCATTAAAAGGAAGATCATTAGTTGGGAAGAAGAGTAAAGGAGCCAATAACTTGGGTCCCTAAGGACAATACTACCCCAATCAACTCTTCTCATGCTTTGGATTGTATGTATCTTGGTATGAGGGTTCTAATTGTTTCATTTTATTTAGATTAATTTGTTTCCCATGTTTTCCATATATTACATTAAACTAGTTTTAGAGTAGTCATTTCATTGATTTGAATTTGTTATATTATGTACCCAAATTTAGATATAGGATAGATACTTTTGTTTTTTGTTAGATTAGATCATTTTATTGCAAGCAATCATTTCAAAACATCAATATCTTCTTTTCAAAATCTTCAACAACAAACAAGCAAACAACTATTAGGCAAATCAAACCACCAAGTGAATGAATCAATACAAACTCATTCATTACCACCATTGTATTGCAAAACCAGATGACATTACATCACAAAAATCAATAAGTGTTCATTATTGATTGTAGCTTGAGAAAATAATTATTTCAATTGCAAATAAAAAGAAAAGATTCAATTAATTAGTTGCCAGTTTGGTTTCTTGGTTTTGTTTTAGAGTTTGCATGTTTCACATTCAATTCTAAAAGGAAAAATAATTTGTCAATTTATTGATTTTAGTATATAAGCTTACATCTCTAGCATATAGTAGCTTCATTTTATTGCATGCAAACATATTAAAACATACAAAAAACACAACAAATAGTTTAGTTTCATTGTTTATCCTGGCATTGTTTATTTCAACAATTAGTGTAGTTTGAAGCATACTTTCTGAGCATCCAAAACATTCTAAAATAAAAACAAAAATAGTATAGTATTAAAAACAACAAGGCAAACAATTAGAACCTTTTCATTCAATTGACACACAAGCTCCAAACTTAGTTCAAACATTTGAATTGAAACATTTCAACATTCCAAACAAAACAAACTTTGAAACAATCAATTCACAAACTCCACACTCTTAGTCATAAATAAACATTCAATATCAAACATTGCAAATTGAATAATCAAACACTCAAATCAAACATCTCAACAAGTGAATAAATGACCAAAAGAAGTAAAACATGACATCCAAGTGGTTTCATTCCATTTATTTTCCTCTAGTCATGTTAGTGTATCAAGCCTATGCATCTGGGAGTGAGAGAGCATTGGTTGGAATCTACCTTGAGAGAGTGAAGGGAGAATTTATCAACTCTCATAGCTCCTAAAGAAGAACAGAGAACTTGAGATATAAAATCAATTTAAAATAAAAGTGATTTATTACAAGTAATTGAGATAGCTCATTTAAAAAAAGTATTCAAGTGAGAGATTTCCCAACTTAACGCTCTCTTCGAATCAATCCAACAAAACCTCAATGACCTCCATCAAGAATTATATACCCTGCATACAATGTCAAACACTCATACTGCCATCACCACACTTTGACCAAATATCCCTATTATCTATAAAGAACTCCTTCCTCGTGAAGACGGCGGTCCATTGGATTCCCTACCATTACACCTATTGTTACTTTATGAACAACAATACTCTACCACCTATCCAATCAACATGAACCACACATGTGCTTACCATTTGCAATTCACACACAATAGTGGTGAGTTAGATTTGGTAAGTGCAAGCTCACACGAGATGTATTTTAAAAGATAGGACAAACACATACAACCAAAAATATTGACTACTTAAAATGAATGAACCAAGGAGCTCTATAATGAATGAATCATAAGGCACAACATTTATTGAAGGTTTTGTAAATGGGGTAGCAAGCTATGTGGGCTTGATATTGGGGGAAACTCCATAGTTAATCACACTTGAGTTGGAGTAGTACTGGAATGTATGACCTCCTAGGAAGTCTTAATGATTCACCCCTATGAATATCATTTAAGTCAAATTATGCAGAAAACTATATTTTAATACAATTACCTTACGCCATATATTTAGTTCATTTTCTTAAAGTCACATTGCAGTCACTGCTTGTCTGAATAACTTAAGTTAAGAATTCATGATCTATCTATTTAAATGAGATTTTATTAATATGATGTATCTAGATTAAATGGTTAGTAATTTCAGTAAATAATGAGTTGTATTTTATAATAATTCATGCTTTCATAACTTAGTATAATCAAGTATATGAAATGTTATTTAAGTACTGTCCAAACTTGCAAGGTGTTAATTGAGTAAATTTCCATGTGTAGATTTAGTAAGTAAAACAAAGCAAATGATTTATTGAAGAGTCAACCACTACATTAAGTATTATCTATCAATGAAAATAACTTCATTAGCTCTTTTCAACTAAACTATTTTATATAAACTAAAATGAAATTAATCTAAGCAAAAATTAAGAGTATAATGTCTTAGTTTAAACATACAATCATAGTGAATTAGAAATTCAATTTGACATGTGTAAGACTCAATTGTTTCATGCGCACCTTAAACATAAATGTATAACTAAGGGTTAGGGAAGTTAATCCCACCTAAGCTAAATGGCAATTAAGTATGCATGTTCTCTTATTTGGCAAGTGGTATGATTGAAATAAGGTTGTACATTGAATGTTTAATAAGTTGAGGTTGTATTTTTACCCTAAGTCGACATGGTCTTAACGGTATAAGATCAAAAGCCTTAAATTAAAAGAAAATGATTTAGTCCATTTTTAGGTGCATGTTACACATTGCTTGGGTAATGTCTAGTCTAGTACAGATCATTGCATATATCAAACTACCAACTATACTAATAGAAGAAACATGAGACATATCCTCCATCTTCACAAGTAAATATAGACATTGCTCAATTGATAAGTCTCGGGCCCTACCAAAATATGAATGTTCACTAGTCTGTAGACTACCATGTTGAAATGTTATAGCATAGACTTAAAATACTTACTATGTCCCAACTACAACTTTCTATAGCTCTATCTCTTCTAATCTCTATACCTATGATGAATTTAACAGGCCCCAAGTTCTTCATATCAAACTATAATAAGAGATTAGACTTTAGATCTCCAATCATCACCTTATGTCATGCCTAAAATATTCTATTAAGGATAATTACTTAGGTGGTTATTCTCATTCACAACATAGTACAAGAACATAGTTCCTTACTTAGTGTTGGAAACAAAAATTCACATACAAACTTTTATGCAATCAGAACTCATTTCAAAGAAAAATTCAATAGGTCATAATACATGTGCCAAATTAATCTAAGAGGCATAACAAAATTCTTACAGAACAATCAATTTCTAAATTACTGAATAGTATAGTTATGTTGTTTCATAACAATTGAATTTTAATTATAAGTTATCTAAGACATCACAAAATTTAGCTAAGGCCCTTCTATGTACATGAAACAATTTATTCATAATAATGTTAACCAAATTAACAAGACCCTAGTCCTCATATGCCAACCGCTACTAGACAACCTTATATATGATTGCTAGAAAGGCTTTCTCCTTGGTAGATAGATTATGGATGCTGCAATATCCACCCATGATCGATCATTCACTCGATGGACATAAGTAACATTCTGAGCATGACCCTCAAACTGGATATATCTAAAGCCTATGACAGAATCTCCTAGAATTTCCTGTTCAAGGTCCTTAGGAAGTTCAGGTTTCAAGACAGAATGATTACCCTGATAAAGGTATGTGTTACCACTATCAAGTACTCGGTCCTGGTCAATGGCACTCCTCAAGGGTTCTTTGATGCTGGAAGGGGTATCAGACAAGTAGATCCCCTTTCACCCTACCTTTTTATCATTATGGTAGAGGTCTTGGGTAGAAACATCCTTTCCCACCTAGATAATCATAACCTCAAGTTTGTTAAAGTTGCATCCACCATGGGACCATCTGTTATCCAACAATTTGTTGATGATACTATGTTCTTTAGGGTGGCTTCAGTGGTAGAGGCCAGAAGATGGAAAAATCTGCTGAACACCTATGCGAAAGTTTCTAGCCAGTGCATTAATTATGAAAAGAGTAATGTGTTCTTTTTCAATACTAACTTGGCGCTGCAAGATAAGGTGAGAAACATCCTGGAATGCACTAAGTCCAATCTCGTAGCTACCTACCTGGGTCTACTCCTCACGGTCAAGGAAGTGACCCCGACATACTGGAACATTGTTCTGGAAAGAATCCAAAAGAAGATGGAGGTTGGAAAGGTAAACTCCTTAGCCAAGTAGGCAAACATCAAATCTTGAAGGCCTCACTGCAGGGCATCCCCACTTATTTTCTCTCCCTCTTTAAAATGCCCAGATACATGGTAGAAAATTTGGAAAAGATTTAGAAAACCTTCCTCTGGACTAGGGTTGAGGAAAAAAAGAGGATATCGCTGGTTGGGTGGGATAAAGTCTGTCAACCCAAATTGCAAGGGGGATTGGGAATCAGAATAATCCAGGTGATGAATAAAGCCTTACTAGCCAAGATTAGGTGGACCTTCCTTAAGGAGGAGAAAGACTGGGTGTAGATTATGAAAGCCAAATACCTACAAAATGGGGAAAAGCTAGGGCTTATTGAATAGGGAGAGACTTCCAAAAGGCTCTATTATCTGGAACAAAATGATCAAAACCAAAAGCACACTATCTCAAGGCATCGAATGGAAGTTGGGTAAGGGAGACAAAATCAGGTTCTAGGAGGATAATTGGCTCGGGGAGGGACCCTTGTCTAATCGAAAGAACTACATTACTAAGGAAAGAGTTGTTAACCATTTTGGGAGCTTGGTCAACAATTACATTATTAGCCAAATCCATAGCCAAAGCGGTGGAAGAACCTCTCTGAATGTTGGAACATAAATCAGCCTGAGAATCAGGAGTGTCTGACTCTACAAGTGGAGTTGAACAAGTACAAAATTCCTATATTTCCTAGGGAAGATGAAATGCTCTGGGAGCAGGATCAAAAGGGGATCTTCTCGGTCAAATCAACTTACAATATGCTGACCAACAACAGACATGTGAGCTGGTTTTGGAAGAGTGTCTAGAACAACAAGCTGATCCCTAATATAAACTTCTTCTAGTGGTCTGTAGCGCATAATAAAATCCTTATTACCGATAACCTCAATAAAAGGGGTTTCTAATTGGTCAATAGATGTGTTTTATGTCTAAAAGAAGAAGAATCCATCCAGCACCTTCTTTTCCATTGTGATTTTTCAAAAGAGATATGGGAAAAAAACTATAGAGAATCTTAACTTGGATTGGGTCTTCCCTGAAAACTTCAAGGATTTCGCCCAAAGTTGGCTTACTCCTTTCTCTCACGTGCGGATTAGGGAGCTTTGGAGACAAATTCCCCCACACCTAGGGTGGAGTATGTGGAAGGAAAGGAACAATAGAATATTCAGAGAGAAAGCTAGAAACACTAATGAGGTCTTCTACTCCTTTAGAAAGTTGGTCTCTGAGAACACGTCCTTCAGCACTCTCCATGCAGCCAAGGAACCCCCTACTCAGGTGGAAGTTTTGATTGCCAAGAACTCGGGCCTGACAACGGATATGACCAAGATTGACAATTCCAGAAAGATGGCCAGACAAAACACCTTCTGGAGACCCCCTCCCAAGTACTGGATCAAACTTAATTTTGACGAAGCTAAGAAAAAGAACATGGGGCTGGCCAGTGGTGGAGGGATTTTCAGAGATAGTCAGGGTGTTTTAATTGCTGCTTATGCGGGGTGCATCGGTATCTAGTCCTATAACACGGCGGAGGGATTGGCCCTGCTGTGGGGGATTAAAATTGCTCACTCTATGGGAATGGACAAGTTACAAGTGGAGGGAGATTCAAAAATTATTATTGATGCAGCTCTTGGTAGGTCCAACAGCTGTTGGAAACTGAAATATATCATGGACAACATTGTCTGCTTACTGTTTGGGTTCAAGCAGAAAGAAATTGGGCACGTGTATCGTGAAGGTAATAAAGTGGCGAATGGGTTGGCCAACCTTGGGCAGAGCTTGGAAACATGGAGATGCTGGAAAAGAAAGAATAATTTACCTGTTCAGATTCAAAACCTATTTGGAAAGGAGCAAATTCTCGCCCCTGGTCTCTCATGTTTGCAGTTATAAACCCCTCTATCCCCTGGCCTAGGGGGTACATTAGGCACCAAATGGGATATCAATTTGTTTGCCATCTAGATTTACGTACTAGTGGATTGGGTGGTGTGACGACTTTTGTCTAGCTCAGTTTTGTCAGATATTGGGTTTGCCACCGTACAAAGGATAACCTTCACATCAACTTGATGTGGAGGCCTAAGGTGGGGTTTCACATGGTCAGGCACGTGAGCAATGGGCGTATTAAGTTGATGAGCCTCCGTAGATCCTCTAATTATGACCAATTAATGAATATCAATTATGAAAGGAAAGGGAATTCCCATTCACATATCGTGAATTTAAGAAAGTACGTCATCCCCGACTGGCAAAGAGACACTCTACTTATTAACTTGAGTGAGAATATTGGTTTGCAGGATATTATCTATAGATTGAAAGTTTCTAAGTTAACCATTGCTAATTTGATTTCTAGTTTGTCTATGAGAAATTGGTGCAACCTGAGAATGGGGGGTGATAGGTCTCGTATCGAGCACGAATCCTGTGAAGAGTTCAAGTGTAATGAGACAGTTTAGCACATATGTCAGGAGGGCGGGGTGGCTTCCTATCTAGAATGCCTGCAAGGACATGATGAAAACCTTTCTATGCAATTCTTGCAGTCATTGGAGGGCAGACGAGTCAAGGTGGGCTGTGTGGGGTTTGAAATCTCAGAGGAAGTTATTGGGATGGCGACAGGCATGTCTATTGATGGTATCAAACATAAGAAAATGAGTAAAGTTTCTGATCCAGATGGTATGGCTTTATTCTTGAAGAAAGGTGGGGTCTTACACAGTCTGCAGGGAGGGTTTGATAGGCAAATGCTGCCGAAACCTTAGGACGAAGTGTGCCACATGATCATCAAATACTTCACTCTTGAAGGTAGATTTTGACATTTTTTTCACTATCATTTTGCTCTGTTAAACCATTTCCGTTGTAGCAAGTTGATTAGTTTTCCTTTTTACTTGTTGTCATATTTGGAAGCCTTGATTGTGTCTGCTATTGAACAACATGCCATCAACCCTAATAAGCCCCTCATCTCGATCCATTAGGGGCTCATCTTCAAGCTTTATAAATTTCATTTAGCCCTCTATCCCCCTAAAGCCCTCACGGCTACTCGTGTTGACCCTCCTTTGCCGCCCTGTTCTAACCCTGATAAGATTAGCCTGGTGATTATTACTGAAATCACTCCAGAGAAGTATACCAAATCCCTCAAGTTTGGAAAGAAGAAAATTGCCACTGGTAAAAGCCCCGAGCCTAAGACTAGTGACCAAACCCTTAAGACCATATCCAAGATTTCTACCAAAAGAAAGATTATCTTCGGTGATTCCTGATAGGGAGGGACTCTAGAATGTCAATTCTACCTATCTTGAATCAATTCAAGACTCTGGACAACTCTAGCTTCTCTACCAATTCAAGTGCTCATGACATCTTTCTACACAAAAATGTCTGCTAAATTCCTCAACTCTTTGCAGAGATGGAAAATTCTATCACTCTACTTGGTGTGGGACACATTCCTTGTCCTCACTGCTTCCAAGATACTGCCTCAAGGGCACATAACTTTCCTGAGCCCGTTGTCCACCCTTCTCTCTCTGTTCAAGGGTCTTGACTGCTTGGTGCTTACTTACTTCCTTTCTGTTTTCCACCCCTGCAAGTCTATTCTCCTACTTGTCTATCTAGCCGGACTCCTTACTGAGCTCGCCTAGAACAAGCATGCATTGCCTCTAGTCGACAATCCAACCACCCCACAAAAGAAAAACAAACAAAAGGCATGACTCTACTTGATGGCCTCCATACTGTACAAAGGAACTTGAGGGACTTCAAGATAGAGTCATGGTTTGCAAAAGAGAACAAAATTGCAGAAAAGGAAACGACTAATCTACCTCAGAATAACAAACTGAAAATTGTACAAAAATACAATATTGGTCGAACTGCTGAATTGGATTTTTATTCAAAATTGTTCTTACATCAAAATGCTTCTCAAATCAAAATCTTCCCCGGGGCCCTTACAGAGAAAATTCTACATCTTATAGTTATCTCATGTCCGTTATAGGACGTTTTAGTTCTCAGACCAGTTCGTATTCTAACTGCCCCGGTTCAACTCTATGCTATCGTTCCATCAGGTGAACTCTATCTTCAGTCTGGGCGATAGCCCGATATTAGCTTTCCTTCTCCATGACTGGAAATGGTCATCATTGTGGTCTCTTTTTCCACCTTTGTTCTCCCCGATATCCAAGCTTCCTGCCGATGAGTCCAACGTTGGTGTTACTTTCGCTTATCGGTGTGACAAACATCTATCGGTCTGTCCCAAAGTCCTCCCACCGATGTGTCATCTCTCCCCGATGACCTTTGAATAGTCTTTGTCGGTAAGACTGCCACTATCGACACCGTCTCCAGATCTCTGGCCGATGTGTCATCTCTCCCCAATAATGTATCTCATGCCGATATCCACATACACCTTCTATTAGTGTGACTCCGTTAATCGACATGACTTCTTAAGGCTCCATCAATGGCACTCGTTATACCGATAAGCCTTCTATCGGTATGACCTTCCATTTTCTCCTACCGATATGCAAAAGACTTCCCCATCAATGAGACTCCTTCCATCGGCAACTCCTTCCATTCTCCTGCCGATATCAATACTCTTGCCGACCACTCTATCCCATCGGCGAGACGATATGCTATCGGCCCAACACAATTTTGGTTACCTGATAGGCTTTCTCACACCGATCTGCATTGGTTAACTCATTACCGCTGGTTCCTCTCACCGCCACTGTTAGTCACCACGCTATTAGAACTGAATGCATGTTCCCGCTCTGTCCTATTTGAAAATTCACAACATCACACCAAAATGCAACTATATACATGGGCTCCAAGCCCGTGGTGCTCCTACACCAATTCCTCCCATGAAACCCCGTAGAAGAAGATTAGGGTGAGTTTGGAGGGGGTAGTGTCTCGGACAGCGGGGATAAGGCAAAAAATGAATCTTAGCTGGTGGAGGATGTTAACTCCGAGGAAGGTGACGGAGGGAGTGATAGTACTAAAGATGATGAGTTTACCATGCCTAAAAGTAAACCCCGAGTGTCATCGACCAGAAGGTCGACGAGGCTTGCTACTAAGCCTGGTCCTGTTCCCCAAAAGAAGGTGGTTGTTGAGTCGGTGGAGGAAGTGGCGGACTTGGAGGGTGTTGACATTACTGATGACAAAAACAACAAAGATGAGATGGTGGTGGGAGAGGTTGAATTGTTGGGTGTGGACAATTCTGACAACAAGGATAACAAAGATGAGACGGTGGAGGTTGAAGCTGATGACGGCCTCAGTAATTTTCCTGAGCTCAATGCCTGGGGGTCTGACTTAGAGAGTTCGAGGAAAGTGGTGAAGGATGCTAGAAAAAAGAACAGGGGTGGTAAGAAAACCATCAAAGACAAGGAGATGGAAGCCCTCTCTGGTAGACTGTCCGAGCTGGAGAGAAAGTTCATGATTCTGGCTAGGTTCTCTACGAAAGTCATGCACTGGTCGACCACCACTCTTTCGGTCCTCCAGGACGTTGAACTTACCAGACATGGGATGAAAGATAAAGAGCTCAAGGAGTACCAAGACCTCTACCAGTTCTTGACCGAAGATTGGGAACAGTTGTTCAATTAGCCTTTGGGGCTTTTTCTGTGCTTTTTGTTGTTTGTTTATTGTCAGTCTGTTGTCGGTCTGTTGTGTTTTGGTCTATGGTTTTTTGGTTGTTTCTTTTTGCCTGGGTCTGTTTCTCTTTGTTGGAACTATGGTGCACCTTTTTGGCTAATGTGTAATGGGATCAGCACCCTTTTCTTCTGCTTACTTTATAAAAAACAAGACTTATATAATCAAGTAGATAAATAAAATAAGAAAGTCAAATTGCATCTAACTTACCATCTAATAGCTAATAGGAAACTAATTTTCGTTTCTCTATCAATTTCTAATTTAAACACAATACAATCTGAATACTATGAAGTTACCTAATAAATTTATCACATTAGTGTTATCCTTTCTAATCTTGAATAGAGTAAATTCACAATATAATGTACAAAGGTATCTCCATACAATACTTAAATATAAGACTTAAATGTAGAACCATGGAGCTAACCACATGTAGCATGCAAAGCATCATAAGATACATATAGTGACAAATAGGTCTCTAATTACCATCCTATCTACTCATACCATCAAGACTATATAACAATCATTTATTATCCATCATCATAAAAATGAAGTCCACTGCTAATAGGTTGGAACTTATAGGAAAACTATTAGTGTTCAAGACATGTGCACACGAAAAATTAAACCCAATAAACACTCCCTAGAGTTCCCAGTGTTGTAAAACCTTCCTCTGACACCTAATGTCATGCTCAAAATATTCCATTAAGGACACAACACACATTCAGCCTAAATTTACATTGCAATAGATAATCGTCTCTCATCAAATCAATGTCAACATGAATAATTGATGACACAACATGTTTCGAATACCTTACAAAAAATTTCTAATAATAGTGTTAAGTTTCAAGGTGAGAAATTCATTATAAGGATAACATGATTACAAAAACTAGTGAAGAGACAGGTCAGGTAAAGGTTCGACCTATACTTTGGGGGCTCATCGCAGATGGCCTTGCCTATGTATTGCATAGAGGCTTCGTAGTTCGATAACTTGACTTTCAACCAACCCAATTGATTGCCCAAATTCTATCTTTTAAGATGCAATTTTCTCATCAAATTGACATCTCCTCAATCATATATTTCATTACACCAATAGACTCGGTAATAATAGAAACAATAGTTTGAGGTGAAAGATTAACACATAGCATCTCACCAGATCAACTAGTCTACAGACAACCATCTTCTATATCCAGAATTAACTAAGCTATAGGGATAAATTTACTGAGTCGAGAATGCCAGACATGTCTATTGGGATAAGTTGCCATTAACTTGCAATCCTAACCAATTCTCATGTCTCCAAAGTTCTTGGAATGTGTTCCCCAACACATAAAGACTTTGAGAGATTAATTATTTATTAATTATATCACTTTGACTTTTGCAATCAATTCCTAAATGATAAGTTCAAACTTGGGCATCCATTTTTAGAGTGGGGGCCATGAAGACCTTGTTGACTTCTCCTAAGTCTATTTTGAGAGTTTGATAACTCCTAGTGAGTGGGAGTTTAACTTGGGACTTATATTTAGACTTGGAGTTGTGCTTTTTTACGTACATGAGTGGATAATGTTGAGACACCTTTGCATGGATATAATGTTAAAATTTTTACAGGTTTGAAGATTGAAGAAGCTTCAGAAGTGCATCAAGGAATTAAAGGATTTCAGTATTGAATGTAATTTTTCACAAGAGATTTAATACAAGCATAAATACCTTTGGTGTGGAGTTTTTTCCCTTCAGGGTTTCTCCAGGTAAATACTTGTCTTCTTCTTGTAAGCTATTTTCTTCTACTACACTGTTTAAATTGGAGAAATACTTTGCATCTAAATTGAAAGTAATTTTTAGATTTACACATGCTATTAATTTTATATTTGAAAACATTTTAAAGCTACATAGCTACAACATTACCTTGTTCTCTCTCCCCTTTTTCCAACATGTGGTATCAGAGCCATTGGTTGCAGTGAGAGAGGGATGCTTTTTTCTAAAGTGTTGAAGGAATTTTGGCTGCAAGGGAAGTTCTATGTGTTAACTTTATTTTGTAGATCTGTGAGTTTGGAAGCCATGGTATTTACCTCTCAGATGGATATTGTCAAAAGAATCTTTGTTGGGCTCTTGAGGCTCAATGTTGTGGATCTTTATGGAGTTGATCCTGTGGTAGTGATTTGGAGCTCCATTTTGACAATAGGTGTAAATTCTCTTGTTTGGTGGTTTTATTCCTTTACGGTCATGTGCAGTGAAAGGGTGTTTATGTTGGATGGTTACTTCTGGTACCTTAATCACATGGAAAAACACTCATTTCTTGTGTTGGTTTTTTCTTCAGAATCAGCATTAGGGTTTGCCAGTTCTAATGCACAGGCAGATTCAGCCAACTAAATACAGGAGGTTGCGTGAGCTCCTCCCCTTCACTTCTAGTTTTGCCGCACCAAGGGGGGTATCCCTATCTAATAAATATATGACCTTGACTAGCTTAATGACATAAGGATTTAACTTGACAGCAACAGGCATAATACTCTCATGTATGGACCAAGATTTGTGTAAAAAATCACAAGGTTGGCAACATTCTTGGACACATATGTCTGGTTAGGTACAAGAGCATGCAGGGGTTTCCTACTCCTACTCCTACAACTAACAGGTGGAAGGATGAAATGGTTTGAATTGATGTTTGGATGCAAACCTGGACCTGGTGTATAACCTCAACATAGAGCTAGATTGGTGCCTATCCAAGGCTTGGAGTCGGTAGCCATACACCTGTGAATGATTAGCATGAACACAATAAAACTAGATTTCAAGGGGATTTGTGTGATATCTACCTTACAGATATCTCCCAATACAGAGTGTTAAGCTATCTCTACTTATGGCATCCCTATTGCAGTATATCTTTCCCAACACTTAATCTGAAAACACTTTAATCTACCCCTTGAATAGAAGTTAAGAGATCAAGCATTCAATACAGGAATTCTATATTCTAGAATACCAGATACCCCTTAGATATCTAGATTTAGAAGGACACATGCAATACTGGAGACAGAATTAACAAAACACATGCAAATGGAGCATTATTCATATAAAATCAATCATGAAATTAGTAGATTCATGCATGAGACATACAACAAGAGATACATAAACTCACAAGACCTCCTGCACAGTGCAACCAAAACCAGTTGTATCTTATTACAAAGCCAGATATGTTCAGTTTTTCAACAACCACAGAATGAGAAACACAACCTGCTAAATACAGCAAGGAAAGTCCTCAGCATTAATTACATTGCAGATCAAAATTCGCTAGATACATTCATTTTGAGGAAAATGGCCTTAAAGATTTAATACAGCAGGGGACAAAACATGGAGAAACAAGAAAAGGACAAGGGGCAGATGAGCTCGAGCCTTGTGCCACCATTGGAGAATTTTCCTGCCATAAATCGGGTACATGGTTGTCAATCGCTAGCCCATGCCTCTACATAACCCTGCCATTAAAGGCTCCAACCACTCGCGTCTTCTCCTGGAAACTATCGTAGCACTCATATGGAAATCTCCCGCTCAAAACACACCTGAGAACACAAAGAAAATCAAACTCCAACTTTTAAACATGGTCGTCGATCATTCCACCGCTTGAAAATCTATGGCACCAAATTCATGTTGAAAAGTCATTGTCTTGTGAAAATGTGCCACGTAGGCACCCTGAAAATGCATGTTCTGCCCTGCATATCATGCCATCGGCGTGACCAAGACTATCGGGAAGACCCACATATCTGTAAGATTCAAAATCCCACATTTGTCCTGCAGAGACCACTCCAACACTTTATAAGCATGGCCACGAGCATAATAAGTGTCGAGCGTTTTGCCTCGCTCGACCCACGAACCTATCGCCAAAAGCCCATCGCCCTAACCATACACCATCGGAGCAACCAAAAATCCCTCTGGCCGACATGCCGATCACACCGATGCTTACTTCACATCCCCATCGTCGGCCAGAGTCTGATCATCGGTGAAACCCTCGCCGACTCGCCCAATATTCTATGTCACCCCGATGGTCACCAGCCTACCCTCGTCGACGCGACCACTACCATCGGCCCATGACAAAACTCCCTCGTCGATGACCACACATACGTCGATGAACAACATCGGCTAGACCAAACACATCGGCGAACCAGAAAATACTTCCTCCGACAGCACTCGTCACACCGATGACCACCAAAACACATCCTGTCAGCCAAACTACTACCATCGGGATGACCCAAAATTCCCTTGTCGACCACACACATTACTGATACATTGTCCAACTTTCATCGGCCAGAATAACCCCGTCGGCCAACCATGAAAATCTTCAATCGATGCACCAGGTCACCCCGATGAACATCCAAATTGCCTTCGTCGGCAAGACCACGACCGTCAGCAAACCCTTCACCTACCTAGCCGATACACAATGCTACTCCGACAGCCACCTCCATCGGTCAGACTAGCCATATCGGCGGAGCTCAAAACTCCCCTGCCGATAGCAATACACACACCGATGACTATCCTCATCGGCCAGACACCATCTCATTGATGAACCCTTCGTCGGCTCGCCCAATATGCAATGTTACGCCGATGGCTACTCCATCGGCCAGATCAAAACACTCAGAGTACTCTAAAAATCTTTCACCGATAACATCAATCACTCCGATGAACATTTCTTTTGGCAAGACACACGCCGATGACACCATCAGCCAAACCTCCCACTATCGGCCAAACTCAAAATTCCTTCACCGACAGCCAACACTACAGCAATAACACTTCATCGATGATACTTCACAATAGTCACCCCGATGGCACTTCACACCTCCTGTCGGCCAGACATAGACCGTCGGAGCAACGAAAAGCTCCTCCACCGACCACCCGCTCTCACCGACAAGCTCACCTTCGGCAAGACATGCGACATCGGCGAACAACCTGTCTGTCTGCCCGATGCACCAAGTCATCCCGATGAACACCTTGATGACAGAAGACTCGATGACCCCGCAGAACTATCAAGGTGACAATCTGGAAAATGAGATGATGATGATGATCCCCTCCCACAGAAATTCATGATAATGTTGAAAAACACTGAGAGGCTCCAATACTTAGAAATTTTTTGGATTTTTTGGGAAGGTGCCTACATGAAAAATTGCTCGAAAACTGACAGTCAATTCAGGCACCAACAATGGCTCTGTCTGGGGATGCATGCCTCTTGCAGGCATGGCAAGAACCTTAGACCTCTAGGATGCAGACCAGTCCCCTATCCATTGGGCACAGAGCCATAAAGCTACAAATCTGCATCACCAAACACACTTGATGGCCTAAGGCCACCAAGAAAAGGAAAACCTATATTTCCCTTTGTCAAATATCTTGTTTTCATCTGCATACACTGGGTCAAGCTTGAGAATGCTGCCATGATTTGACCATAAGCAACTTTGGTCATTTGCATATTCAACCTTCTGATTCAGTTTGTCACTGTCAACCCTATGCAAACAACCTTCAGCATCAGGCAGTAAGTGGATGCAGTATTTATCAAGCAATGCATATTCAAATGAAATATAACACATGTTATCATCTGTATCAGCATTATGCATTGCAAAATGATCTCCTAGTTGGACTGAAAACTGAAAGCATTGAAAGTCCATCATGCAACTAGGAACATCAGGGCTCATCTTACCACAAGCTGGCATATCAAAGAAAAAGCTTTCAAATTCATAATTGTGCACATCGTGTACACAACCAACAGCAGCACCAAACTGGAAAAGATCAGGCTCTAGCACCTCTTTACAATCAGGCACATTTTTACAGTCACTCACCTGATGTATGTTGGTTCCTCTTTCATCAGTATGAGAAACAGAATCCAAGTCAAAAACAATGCTCAAACCCTCACCATACTCAAATAGATCCTCATCACCAAATGTGTCAAAAATGGGTGATCCAGGTACATCAGCTTGATCATAATATGCCATTTGTTCATGGGCAGCAGAGCATGCATCTTCATCACCAATGGGTTCATTTTGTGGAAGAAAATCAGCTTGTGTGTCATAAGCAAAACAATCACCAAATAAAAAACAATCATGCTCTGCACTAGCACTTGTTTCAATCTCTAACTGCTCTTCATGATCTCCATGTGTTTGGAAAGAAGGCAATGGTTCACACATGGAGCTGTTTCTCTGTTTGCTTATATCTTCTCTGTCTTGAGTACAATACTCATAATTATCTCCACAAATCCATTCAAAAAGTTGCTCATTGCTGTCCACAACCTCATTATTGCTTTCATGGCCAGATGCCTCATCATCGCAATGGGAGTCCTCATTAGTCCTTTCACTGGCATCTTGACATGATCCCTTAATCTCTTGGTCATTTGCAACTTCACAACCATTTCTCACACCAAAGCCTGGAGACAGGGATTTCTTCAAGTGCTCATTTCTCATTTTTTCTACATTTTCTAAAAAAATGTATGCCATTTGCATGCTTGTCACCTTGAATTCCCTCAGTATTACACTAGAGCCCTCTTTAAAAGCCTCAAAATATATGCCAACACAGGCTGAAATATCAGGTCTGAAGACTTCTGGGATCTGTGAAAGGGCTAGTGCAAACCTATGACTGAAATCAATACATGGCTCCTCATCTTGTTTTCTAATTTTCATTAATTCTGCAACAAGATCAGCTGGTTTTCTCGCAAATTATTTTTTGAAACAGTCAGCAAGCTCATCCCAATAGGCAAAGGATCTCTTTGGAAAGCTCAAATACTAATCTCTAGCTTTTGCATCAAAGGATCTAACAAAAAACCTCATCCACATATCCTCACCTCTAAATGAATGTTTTTCCATAAAACTGCAAATTTTTTGGATATGTGCACCCCCATCACATACACTGTGACCACTAAATCTAGGCATCTGACAGTATATCCTAGCAGGCATACTTTCTACTTTATAATCAACCCATGACAAATCCAGTTGGTCATACAAAGGATCAAAAGGGCTGACAAGATGTTTAGCTTTCTGACTGGCAGACACAATAGGGTTATCATTATTCAACTGAGCCTGCCTAGCCTCTAAGAGTATCAACCTATTTCTTATCTCTTCTATTCTGTCACATAACATTGAATCTCCTTCTTGGTTGAGCACGGGTGTATACATATTTGGATTCATATAAGTCCTATTTTCAGACGTCTTATATATACCTAAGACCTACAACCCCCCTGGCATCTAACCTATGCAATAAAACAACAATTACAAGTAGGAAGGAGCAAGGTACCTTTTCTCATCCAGATGCTGAAGTCTAAATAGCACATTTTTTTTTTTTACAACACACACATCAACTTTCATGTGCACTTGAATCTTTCTTGCAGAGTCGCCACCTCTCCAGAGAGGATAAAATTTTCAATAGCTGAAAGCTATTTTTCTAGGTTCATTCCACCAGCAGAGCCAGGTAAAACTTCACCAGAGGCTGTAAGATATCACTTTTCTTGTTCATTCCCCAGCGGAGTCACCAATTCCTATTGGTGACGCGAATGGGCAATAACATATCACAAGGGATGACTAGATAGTACTTTTGATAAATCACATCCCCAGCAGAGTCACCAATTTGTTGCGACTCGGATGGGTCACATATATTTTCTTTTTTCTTTATGGGTCATTCCCCAGTAGAGTCGCCATTTTGTTGGTTTTTTCTTTTGAATCAGCATTAGGGTTTGCCAGTTCTAATGCACAGGCAGATTTAGCCAACTAAATACAGGAGGTTGCGTGAGCTCCTCCCCTTCACTTCTGGTTCTGCCGCACCAAGGGGGGTATCCCTATCTAATAAAGATATGACCTTGACTAGCTCAATGACATAAGGATTTAACTTGACAGCAACAGGCAGAATACTCTCATGTATGGACCAAGATTTGTGTAACAAATCACAAGGTTGGCAACATTCTTGGACACATATGTCTGGTTAGGTACGAGAGCATGCAGGGGTTTCCTACTTCTACTCCTACAACTAACAGGTGGAAGGATGAAATGGTTTGAATTGATGTTTGGATGCAAACCTGGACCTGGTGTATAACCTCAACACAGAGCTAGATTGGTGCCTATCCAGGGCTTGGAGTCAGTAGCCATACACCTGTGAATGATCAGCATGAACACAATAAAATTGGATTTCAAGGGGATTTGTGTGATATCTGCCTTACAGATATCTCCCAATACAGAGTGTTAAGTTATCTCTACTTACGGCATCCTTATTGCAGTATATCTTTCCCAACACTTAATCTAAAAACACTTTAATCTACCCCTTGAGCAGAAGTTAAGAGATCAAGCATTCAATACAGGAATTCTATATTCTAGAGTACCAGACACCCCTTAGATATCTAGATTTAGAAGGACACGTGCAATACTGGAGATAGAATTAACAAAACACATGCAAATGGAGCATTATTCATATAAAATCAATCATGAAATCAGTAGATTCATGCATGAGACATACAACAAGAGATACATAAACTCACAAGACCTTCTGCACAATGCAACCAAAACCAGTTGTATCTTATTACAAAGCCAAATGTGTCCAGTTTTTCAACAACCACAGAATGAGAAATACAACCTGCTAAATACAACAAGGAAGGTCCTCAACATTAATTACATGGCAGATCAAAATTTGCTAGATACATTCATTTTGAGGAAAATGGCCTTAAAGATTTAATGCAGCAAGGGACAAAACATGGAGAAACAAGAAAAGGACAAGGGGTAGATGAGCTTGATCCTTGTGCCACTGTTGGAGAATTTTCCTACCATAAATCAGGTACATGGCTATCAATCGCCAGCCCATGCCTCTGCATAACCCTATCATTAAAGGCTCCAACCACCCACGTCTTCTCCTAGAAATTGTCGCAGCACTCATATGGAAATCTCCCGCTCAAAACACACCTGAGGACACAAAGAAAACCAAACTCCAACTTTTAAACATGGTCGTCGATCATTCCACTGCTTGAAAATCCATGGCACCAAATTCATGTTGAAAAGTCGATGTCCTGTGAAAATGTGCCACGTAGGCACCCTGAAAATGCATGTTCTACCCTGCATATCATGCCATTGGCGTGACCAAGACTATCGGGAAGACCCACATATCTGTAAGATTTAAAATCCCACATTGGTCCTATAGAGACCACTCCAACACTTTATAAGATGGCCACGAGCATAATAAGTGTCGAGCGTTTTGCCCCACTCGACCCACGAACCCATCGTCGAAAGCCCATCGCCCTAACCATACACCATCAGAGCAACCAAAAATCCCTCTGGCTGACATGCCGATCACACCGATGCTTACTTCACATCCCCATCATCGGCCAGAGTCTGATCATCGGTGAAACCCTCGCCGGCTCGCCCGATATTCTATGTCACCCCAATGGTCACCAGCCTACCCTCGTCAGCAAGACCACTACCATCAGCCCATGACAAAACTCCCTCGCCGATGACCACACATACGCCAATGAACAACATCGGCCAGACCAAACGCATCAGTGAACCAGAAAATACTTCCTCCGACAGCACTCTTCACACCGATGACCACCAAAACACATCCTATCGGCCAAACTACTACCATCGGGATGACCCAAAATTCCCTCGCCGACCACACACATTGCCGATACATTGTCTAATTTTCATCGGCCAGAGTAACCCCGTCGGCCAACCCTGAAAATCTTCAACCGATGCACCAGGTCACCCCGATGAACATCCAAATTGCCTTCGTCGGCAAGACCATGACCGTCGACAAACCCTTCACCTGCCTGGTCGATACACAATGCTACTCCGACAGCCACCTCCATCGGTCAGACTAGCCATATCGGCGAAGCTCAAAACTCCCCTGTCGATAGCAATACGCACACCGATGACTATCCTCATCGGCCAGACACCATCTCATCGGTGAACCCTTCGCTGACTCACCCGATATGCAATGTTACGCCGATGGCTACTCCATCAGCCAAATCAAAACACTTGGAGTACTCTAAAAATATTTCACAGATAACATCGATCACTCCGATGAACATTTCTTTCGGCAAGACACATGCCGATGACACCATCGACCAAACCTCCCACTGTCAGCCCAACTCAAAATTCCTTCGCTGACAGCCAACACTACACCGATAACACTTCATCGGTGATACTTCACAATAGTCACCCTGATGGCACTTCACACCTCCTGTTGGCCAAACATAGACTGTCGGGGTAATGAAAAGCTCCTCCGCCGACCACCCGCTCTCACCGACAAGCTCACCTTCGGCAAGACATGCGCCATCGGCGAACAACCTGTCTGTCTGCCCGATGCACCAAGTCATCCTGATGAACACCTTGATGACAGAAAACTCGATGACCACGCAGAACTATCAAGGTGACAATCTGGAAAATGATGATGATGATGATGATGATCCCCTCCCTCAGAAATTCATGATAATGTTGAAAAACACTGAGAGGCTCGAATACTTAGAAATTTTTTGGATTTTTTGGGAAGGTGCCTGCATGAAAAATTGCTCGAAAACTGACAGTCAATTCAGGCACCAACATCTTGGACTACAGTTTGGAGTGCTTATGTTGGGTTCATGGTTTCAGTCCATGGTTACATGAAAGCACTAGATGATTTAGCACTAGTTGTATGGAGGTTGTGGAGTTGGTATTTTTATGATATAGATAGCCCTGAACAACCTAGTTTCTCCTTTCTCATATTCATGCTATTTTGAATATATAGGTTTTCATGGTTTTCCTATTTCAAAAGATCGTGGGGTTTGTAGATCTGTGGTATTCCATTATTTTTAGATGACATATTTTATGGTGTTCATGAGTGTGAATGTTTAGATGTTTAAGTGGTTTTAGATTTACAGAGATATGGTTTTACATGTTAACTAAAATCTGTGGTTTGTAGATATGTGGAAAATTGTGTTCAAACACTTTCTGGATGGAAACAATTTTAGATTTGCAAGGCTACTTGTTGGGTTCTTATGATCTATGGTCTCTCCTATGTGGATTTATTTGGCAAATTGGATCTAGAGTTGATTCTAGTGTCTGAGTCTTGGAAGTCTACATGTTATACCTGGTTACATTTGTTCTACATGTTACTGATGTGGGGTTGAATCTATTTTTTTAGTTATTAAAGGTTGAAGCACTGATAATGTTTTTTTCTCCTATAAGATGTTGCATGTGTGCGAATCTTGTGAATAAGCTGATGTGGGTTCTATTTGGTAGGCCTCTACTTGGTCACCTTAATTACATTGATATTTTTGTATTGAGACAAAAGGGTTGTTTGGAGTACTTGATTGAGTCATCCATTGGAATTTAAAGCAGTAAAGTTATGTTGCATGAGAGGCTTTTTTCACTTTTAGTGGAGTTTTGGTAATGATGTTGATCATAGTACCATGCATTATTAGCTGTCGTTGCACCAAAAGATTGACCTTTTAATGCCCGATACAACCACTTTACTTAACAAGCACGGGAGGTGGTTAAGCCCTTGTCACAAACCACCGCAGCGTAGCACTGAACAAGGAGACCAAGGGTCACACCTTGCAACAATCCCCCTCCCAGCGCAAACGCGGGGTTTGAACCCATGACCTAGCTCTGATACCAATTATTAGTTGTCGTTGCACTAAAAGATTGACCTTTTAATGCTTGATACAACCACTTGACTTAACAAGCACGGGAGGTGGTTAATCCCTTATCGCAAACCACCGCAGTGTAGCGCTAAACAAGGAGACCAAGGGTCACACCTTGCAACATGCATAACTTGGTAACACTTTTAGTGGGAATTTTTTACAGTTTCATAATGTCTTCATGTTTTTGAAGAGGGGTTGACATCTTGGTTTTCCATGGAGGACTCTTGGAGTTTTTGGTGAGGTGTTGAGTTTATAACTTATAAGTTTTTGATATATGACCCTTGGTTTAGAGGATGTATAGTATTATGTCATGATGCACTCTTGATCATGAGTTAGATTTTTTTGGAATAATACAGGTGCTCTTGGAAGCAAGATATGTTCATTGGAGCATATGATCTTCTTTTTTAGAAGATGTTAGATCATGATGTCTTGATATGTTCCTGATTCTATAGTTGGAATTTTGACAATGGTTTCGTTAGTTCTCTTTGGTTTTGAAGTATTAATCATTTGATTGGAGCTTCATGATTATGCAGATTGCATTTAAAGTTGGCATAGATTGATCGTTGAAAACTCATGGATACTAGAGAGACTTGGGTGAGGCTTGATATCTCTTGAACTTAGAGATATGTGTTGGAAAGATTTCTCATTATGTGATGTCAACAAAAGGACCGAGAAGCCTACATTTGAAAATGGATGTGAGTCCATTATAGACCTTATGAGAAGGTTGTCTTTATTATAATATTTTATTGCTTGGTGTTATATGCAAGGACAATCTTGTATCCCACTTTTGGTCTAATCGGTAGGTAAATGATCTAATAGGTGTTGCCCACATGATTATTAGATGCATTCTTTATATGTATCTTATCTTCTCTTTTACACTAGTCTTGAAAAGGATTGTTGAGAAGTAGATGCATGGGTTTATGAATTTATGTTGTTCTCGTTATTATTTGATCTTGAGATATGGAACTAGTTATGAGGATTTGTTTTGGAAAGGTACATAAATGGTTTGTGGTTTTTGGGCTTATTCCCTTTGTTGTGGGAATGTTTGGCTAGTTTGATCTACTTTCCGTGAGAGGTTAACATCTATTGCTGCCATGTTTTCATAATAATTTGGATGTTAGATGTTGATACCTTTTCAGTTTGGGAGTGTTGAAAGAGATCTTACTTTACACAGTTTGGCACAGGTTAGTGTAGTATAAAGATATGGTATGATTTTCCAGTTTCTCTCTTTCTTGGTATATTGTCTTCTTCTTAAAGGTTCTCATGTTTATGGAGTTGAGGTTTGTATTGGAGTCAAGTGTTATTATTGTTAACAATAATTTGGTAACTCCTTGATCTTTTTATTTATTGGTTAAGAGGACTTGGGAGAGTTAATCAGAGATTGGTAGTGAGAGATGTTTTATCCATGTCATTATATGTTTTGACACTATATGGTAGAGGAGTTAGCCACATCCTCTAAGACAAGTTCTATAGGAGAATTTGTTAATGCCTTAATCTTATTTTTAGATTTGACATTACCCATGCAATGGGAGTTCCTGGATATGTATGCTCTTTATTGTCACGATATCTTCTTGGTTGTCTTAGTTTGCAAGTCATTAATGTGAAGATGATTTTGCATGTTTCACTGTTGGGATCTACGAGTTGTGTAGTTTAGCGGGTTGTCTTTACCCATTGGTTGCATTGAAGACTTGGATGTGGATTGTTAATATCCACAGATCCATTCAATGTTATTGCAGATTTTGTTTGTTGACCTTTTCTTTGGTTATTTGTACATTGGTATGATGCATTGAGATGGGAGGATGGATGATTAGCAGGATTGTTATATAGGGACTTGATTGTAGTTTTGGGTTGGTATGTTGATGGCATGGAGTTCTACCTATGATGGTTTGTTTACCCTAGTTTTGAGGTATGGATATTTTTGGATGAGCTAGCAACTTGATGTGGTTTCTTTTCCATTTGGTATGAGTGTGGTAGACACTCAAAGTCTTATGTTATCATATGATTTGATGCTTGTGTTCATGTTGAGATTAGTGTAGGTTTCAGTGAAAGTTGATATGTTCCACCTTGGCTTGTTTCTTGTTTATCATGGGTGACATGATGTGAGGAGTTCTTGTTTGAGATGATGGTTATCATGGTTGCTTATGCAGGTATCTTGTTGTAGCACAAAAGTATGTTGAAGAATCGATATTACATTGATGGCTAGGGATGTTTTTTCCCTGTGATTTAAAGGTTGATTATATCATTTAGAGTTATTGCAATGTATAATGTCAAGTGGGAGAATGTTGGGATAAGTTGCCATTAACTTGCAATCCTAACCAATCCACGTGTCTCCAAAGTTCTTGGAAAGTGTTCCCCAACACATAAAGACTTTGAGAGATTAATTATTTATTAATTATATCACTTTGACTTTTGCAATCAATTCCTAATTGATAAGTTCAAACTTGGGAATCCATTTTTAGAGTGGGGCCCATGAAGACTCTGTTCACTTCTCCTAAGTCTATTTTGAGAGTTTGATAACTCCTAGTGAGTGGGAGTTAAACTTGGGACTTATATTTAGACTTGGAGTTGTGCATTTTTATGTACATGAGTGGATAATGTTGAAGTTTTTACAGGTTTGAAGATTGAAGAAGCTTCAGAAGTGCATCAAGGGATCAAACGATTTCAGTATTGAATGTAATCTTTCACAAGAGATTTAATACAAGCATAAACACCTTTGGTGTGGAGTTTTTTCCCTTCAGGGTTTCTCCATGTAAATACTTGTTTTCTTCTTGCAAGCTATTTTCTTCTACTACACTGTTTAAATTGGAGAAATACTCTACATCTAAATTGAAAGTAAATTTCAGATTTACACATGCTATTAATTTCATATTTGAAAACATTTTAAAGCTACATAGCTGCAACATTACCTTGTTCTCTCTCCCATTTTTCCAACAATACCTTTCTTAAGTTTAATAGGTCAACATTTATTGATACAATGCTTTCCTGGAACTTTCATAATGAAGTTCTAGTAATGTCAACATAGATGTATAAGGACCTAGAAACAAAAGTATAGAGAATTAAATCTCCACACCCAAATTAATTTGAATTCATGTGTAAACAAGATCCATCAAGAAAGTACTAATCATTCTAATGTTATTTATTCCAAAAACATTAACTATGATAAATAAGGAGATAGTAATAACCATTAACTGAAGCATCGAGAAAAAGATTGTAGCTTAAGTTTTTCAAACTATAGATAAGCATGTAAACATGTAAAGTAACAATGACAATACATCATGTCATGAGCATGCAAACATACAGGATGATAAGACATGATAAAACTTAAAGATGCTAAAGTGAGGGTTTTTTTCCCGTTTAAACCTCCATGAAGGTTTTATCCACAAGTATTGATGTAGGAGACCTATTAATTTGGTGACATGTGGTTCTAACCACCTCTATCCATATTTTATATTCCAGGCTGACCCCACTAAGCATACTCCTAGCCCTCTCCATCAATGACCTATTCATCTTCTTAGCAACTCCATTTTACCAAGGGGTGCATGGAGTTGTATTATGCCATGCAACACCATTATCTTTGCATAATCTGTCAAACTCAATTGGATAATATTCTCCATCATTATTTATTATCAACACTTGATATTTCTACCTATCTATTTTTCCATGAGAGCCTTAAACTCCTTGAACTGACTAAAGACCTCAAATTTTTGCCTGAGAAAATAGACCCAAGCCCTCCCAGAGAAATCATTAATAAACGAAACATAATACAAAGGTTTTGCCAATGAAGATGTGTTTATAGGACTAAACACATCATTATAAATGAGATCTAAAATCGCATGAGACTTATGTGAGCACAAGTAAAACTAAACATGATTATGTTTACCATAAATACAATGTTCATAAAATTTAAAGTCAAGAGAACAATCAACCAATCCCTCTACAAGATTTATATTTTTCAAGGTCCTAAGACCCTTCTCACTTACGTGGCTCATACACTCATGCAAAAACATAGTCTTCTTAGCTGATAGCTTTGTCTCTAAAGTGAAAACATGTTTACAAACTCATACTCCATTTCCAAGTGTTGCAAGTCCCCTTGCTATAAGCCCCTTTCCTACAAGTGTCTTTGTTGTAATTCTAGGTGCTACACGTGCCTTTATTGCAAGTCCCTTTACTATAAGTATTGATCCTCTAGGTGTAGGTGCTGCAGGTACTAAAGTTGTAGGCTCATATATTACAAGGACTTGTGCTACAAGTATTGCTAAACTATTACACATAATGTAGGTGATAGCATCAAGGTGGAAAAGAGTTCCAACCCAAACTCCTTTTGTCAACACCTTAGCTCCATGAACCATCTTACACCCACCATTGTTGAAGGTTGCACGCACACCTACATTGTTCATCTTGCTAAGAAATAATATATTCCATGTCAAACCTAGTATGTGTAGAACTCCTAAAATAACCTTGATCCTCCCATTAGAGAATCTAATGTTGAATCAGACATTGCCCAACAATACTCAAAAAAGAGTTGTCACCAAGGTAGACCTTTCTACCATCAAACTTCTTGTAGTTAGAAAACCACTCCATATGGGGAGTCATGTGGAAAGAGGCACTAGAGTTAATCATCCATGCATCCTCACATGCATGTGTGGCAAGGGCTACAACAAATGCATCTAATTCATCTTCAAAAGCTCTCGAATTTGAATCATCATTTGATTCATTCTTTTTCTTTATTCTTCTCATTGTAATCCTTCTTGATGTGACCTTTCTTACCACAATTCCAATATTTTACATTGGACTTACCATTAGACTTGGATCTTCCCAAGACTTAGATCTACTCTTGTCCTTTTTCTTGCCTTTTCCCTTTAACCATCTAAGAATGACTAGTTCTTCCTTGGAAAACACAAAAGCCTCCCACCTCATATCCTCTGAGAGAAGAGAAGCCACTGCCTTATCAAGCACAAACTTTGAAGTAGTACTTCCAATGGCCATCACCAGATTATCTCACAAGTCTAGCAAAGAACATAATAGGACTATGTAATGATCTTGTTCTTCCATCTTCATACCAACATGATGTAACTAGATTATAATGGTGTTAAATGAATTCAAGACTCATGACCTATCCTCAAATTATATAAATTCTTCCATAGAGAAAATATGTTCACTAGGGATTTAACTTGGTACAACTTTCCCAACTTTTCCCATAGGGATTTAGCAATTGGTTCTCTTGCAACATTCAGGAGCACTGAATTTGCCAAAGTCAAATGAAGCTTATAATTTTTTGATCTACCACATCCCAATCTTCATCCTTAATTCCTATAGGTTTACTTTTAGAGACTACTAACCACAGACCTTTGCATGTCAATAGATCCTCCATATTGAGCTTCCATAGCTTGAAGTTTATGCCATTAAACCGTTCCATCTCCAATGATAATGTACTTGCCATTATCCCTAAGAAGTATTTTTCTTACCACTTAGGAAACAAATTTGATCACACTTTGATTCCAAATGAAAGGAAATGGATAGAAAAAACACTTCCTACACTAATCAATGAGGAGAGAAATGTATGTAAAATAAAATCTAGTAGTTTCAAAAGAAAGTATACACACAAAAGCAATACCACAATGACGCAATGTTTATCCTAAGAAAACACTTTTAAGAAAAAACCCAACCTCCAAATCTTAAACCAATATATTCATAGTACCAATTTGGTTACAATGCATCAACACAATTAGGTCTTCATTGGAGAACAACCAACACGAGTTTGGAAAAAAATTGACAACATAACTTTTACAAAATTACATCATAGTACATCTGCATCCTAGACACCAATATATAGAAGATACCAATCAGAAAACCACAAATTTTAAACCATAAAACATGGGAGATTACCACTCTCAAAATGGTTCCCAAACCCTAATGGGAAATTCTAACACCCAACTCCCATGATGAGTCAACATGCTAATATTATAAGATTATCTTCTGTTGTCATAATCCATCATAATCAGCACACTAACTTGGGTGTTGTTGACAATAAATTTAGGCCAAAGGTTTGGATTATTTATGTTAGAGAAATTAACCCTAGGGTGATGCAATAAGAAGGAAATCATAAGTGTGGTAATTAATATATGCATAATATGAAGAAAACTAAAATTTCATACATTCACATGTACCATAGTATCAATTTGTTCATATCTTCATATTATATAATTTTTATACAATGTGTGTTCTATACTACAAGTATAGAAATAAAAATCACATATGCTTTGGTAGCGATTCTTTTTATATTACATTCATTATTCTTTGGTTTATCATGTATTTTATTCTACTCTTTTTCCTTTTCTTTATTTCTCTTCCTCTTTATGTTCTCTATATGTTCTCTATTATTTCTCTACTTGCAATGAGGCCAGGTACTCATATAGCCTCCTATTTGTGTAGGCACTCATATAGTGTCCTTTGTATGTTCTCTACTTGTAGTGAGGCTAGGTACTCATATAACCTCCTATTCATGCAAGGATTTGTGTCTTATGTATCCTTGTACCTTGTCATCCTTCAACTGGTTCCACAATATCTCAGATGTTGTCATAATAGACTTGCAGTGACTATAACAAAGCCCATCCTATTTCTAAATTCTTATCTACCAACATCCTCCTAAGACCCAATTCATTGTCTTGTCCTCAAGAAAACCTTCCACATATCAAAATAATCTTCGAAATTCAAAGTTTTTTGAGTTCTCTGGATAAGGTAGTAAGTATATGTAGCTAATCTTTATCTATTCATATGCATTATCCCAAGTTTGTATTGCATTGTGTAAAAGCCTCAAAACCATCTCAAAAGTAAAATGAAGAAATTAATCCACTTAAATACAACATCACAATATCAAAACTAAAACAACGTAATTAATCCACTTAATTACAATATAAAAGATAAAAAGGTGTAATTAATCAGCTTAACTACAATATCGCAAGTAAAAGATAAGTCTCATAAAGAAAATCATTAAATCTTACAAAAGTCACGTGCTCAATCCAGGTGAAAGCACTATAAATAATATACAAAAGTCCTTTGGCATTCATGTCATATTACATCTAATTACAAGTTACAATAATTATGAACAAAAAGTATAAATAAATCACTATGCTCATCAATCGCCACGAACCAAGTGGTCCTCCTGTAAGCTAAGAGATGGGAACATGGCCCAAGTGCTTTTCCACCCAACCATGAAGTAATTACACTTCCCTGGATCCTTTCATGAAACGAAGGAAACCCAGCCCTGCACGAAATGTCTGGCTACCTGGAATTACTAGCGGGTGGGAACACCCAAATGCAACCTGATGTCTTAATGTGGAATTCTAAATAATGAAATGCAGATTGTCTCACAATAAGATGTGGCGGATATATATATAAGTTTGCTAGACAAAATATTCATATTTTTCAATGACAACTCGATTAGATCTAATCCTTTAAAACATAGTAACCTGGTTTAATTCCCGAAAAGAGGAAAAGCCATCTCTGATAATCCACATTCAGCATCCTAGCCTAGAAAGTAACCCAATAACATTCCTAGATAAAAATCTACTTCTTTCCCCAAGAAACAAGTAAATAAATAAATAAGACAAAATAATCAAAGTTCACCTATAATTCATTTCAAAATCCCTTTCCCAAAACACCAATCAAGGAAACACACTTTCCAAGCAAAAATTCATCATTTGTTCATACAATTGCATCTAAAGGTTGTTAAACTAGTTTTATTTCCTAATTCATATTTAATTCAAATTCCATAATATATAAACTTTTCTAATCATTCAAATCAAGTATACTAATTCACTTCAAGAAGCTTTTAATAAAACAATGTTATTTATATCATAGAATTTACTCCATCACACTAACATATAAAGAAAATATAATTTTAAATTATAATCTATTTCATTCAGACTTCCACAAAGTGATAAGTAATAATCAAAAAATTAATCTATCTCTATTATGTGAAATAACATTATTGTTTTTAAGAGTTAAAAGAAGCTACAGAAGCATTAAAATTTAGGCTACAGGAACTAGTAAAAACAGGCTACAGGAACTGTTAAAAAACTATCGACAGGAACTGATAAACGAGCGACAAGAACTGATAAACGGGCGACAGGAATAACAAAAAATAACAGAAATTTAATATGGCTACAGGAACTATTTTAGGAGGATAAAGACAGAATTATTTATATCTGTGACAAGATAACAATAAGATGAAGGTCAAACAAACAAATAAACAAACAACTATATAATTTCAATGATCAAAGGTAAGTAAAAAGACAACTACAGGAGTTAATCAGGTTACACAAATTATTCAAAACAACATGGAAGGACGGTGATTATCCCAATCAACAATAATCATTTCTAATAGCAACACACACAGGTCGATCCAAGAATTGAAGAAAAGTGCTTGAAACCAAGGTAAACGTATTTAATGGTTAAGGAGAAATGTAAGTTTAAAACCTATTTTTACAGGCCATAAAAGAATAGTACACAGGTTATATTGCTAGGTTTTATCATCCATAAACAATCATATTTTATTTGCATTTTAATAAGAAAAATACCCAAGTTTGTTCGCTGGAAAAGAAGATCGATTCTGCCCTTCCTGTCATTGCTCTCATTGCTTCTTGTCGCTGCTCACACTGCCTCCTGTCGCTGCTAAAATCAGTGATAAAATATCCCTTTTCTCTACTGGAAACGTGGTGATTTTTTTTTCTATTGTTCCTCGTTTTTATTAAAAACTCTGTTAATATTGGCGTTTAGAGATTAGGTTTCTTTGTTTTTTAATAACTGAAGTCTTGTTTTAAGTTTGCACGAAATTTGGCCTTTCAAAAGCCATAATAAAAATATAATTAAAATAATTTATTTGTTCCTCTGGCTTGCATGACTGATTATTATTCTTTTAATTCTTTTATTAGAATTCTAAATATAATAAGTGTTATTAATATAATTTATTTATTTTCAAAATAAAATAATCACTTGATTTAAACAAGGAGTATTCAAAATAATATTACAATTATATATATATATATATATATTGTAATTTAAATACAATTGTTTTAAATCTAACTTAGATATTGTCTTCCAAACATCCATATAGGAAAACATTATTTATTTATTATTAATTAGTATAAAAATACATCCAATAAAATATAAATCGAAAAGACATTTAATATTCATGACTAAATCAAGCATTCTAAAAGAACTTATCGTTGCAACTAAAACACAATATTTTCTAGATATCTGACCGTCAATCATATTTATTATTCACACAATGATGCATAATAAGCCATTTAAAATAATGCAATATGAAACTACGTGAGTGTGTGAGTGCATCAGGGTTAACCATCCCATCAATTCTTGCCAAGTGGCTAGAACATCTCTACCTCAACCATGATCTCGTCTTTGACGAGTACCTACATTCATTTGCACTCAACTTGACGTTAATAGGTTAGTTCCCCAAAACATAGCCGAAGTAAAACATTATAATCATATCGATAATATTTTAATATTTAAATCAAGTTTTCTAATATACAAAATATAACTTCATGATAATTACCTTTACGCACGTAGAATTTACTTAAAGTAATCCAACCATACTAAATGTTCACCAATCTAGATTAATTATATAGTCCATAAAAATGAGACGTGACAATGTGTAATTTGTTGTATCCATAATAAAAATTTAATAAATTCTTAGTTATTAGTCATCAAGGTAGCTAGTTTTATCAATGTAGCTATTATTTTCTTGATCCCCTAGAGAAGTGTTGTTAGAAGTGATAAGTGAATGTTCAACTCTAATTCTATCTCCTTCATCTGTGCCATGGACTTTATCCTTTGTTCACTTAATTAGATGTGTTGAGGTTGAATAGTTCTCAATTGTTCCCTTTGTGACCCATCTAAATCATTCATAATATCATAGCTTCCTAAAAACTGTAGAATTTGAGCCTCTATGTTATCCAATTGGGTCTTCTATGTTATGGTAAGTTGCAACCAACTAATATAGTATCGATACAATTTAGATACATTGTTGCAAGTATCCTCTAACTTAGATACCTATCAGTCCAAGTCTTTGTAGTCATTTCTCCACTCGTGGTATGTTCATTATCTCTCTTCTGCTTTATATACTCGTTGATTATTTATTTATTGATAGTCTCCTTATCCTATTCCCAACTACTCAATTGATTTAGGAACTTTTGTATCAATCCTTCTAGTTGATTTATTGGGGTTACTAATGAATCTACTTATATTTTAGGTTGATGTTGTTGTATCATTTTGAGCATGTTTTCTATATGCCTTTTTCTAGTGTAACATTTACATATGCATTAGATCTTTCTTCACACTACTCTTGAATGCTTCTCCTAACTCCATTTTCTGAAATGGTGATATTTGAGTAAAATCAATTTGTGGCCTTGTAGGAGCATGCATAAATATATTTGGACTTATAGTTACTATTGAGGCTCCTTGCTTTTGTCTGGCCATATACTCTTTGATTTTGCTTATGGGGTCACTTGTTGGCTATTTTGACGGAGTGGATAACTATGTGGATGTTTCCCCTATTTCTTTCTTCACCTCCTTTATTCCTTTCTATTTTTCTTTATTATTTATTCTTCCATTTCTCTCTCTTCTTCCTTTTCTCCCCCTATTTCTTTTTGGAGACTATCCTCAGTATTTATTGCTCCTATGTCAAGTTCCTTGTTAATTTATTCTTTTTGTGTTTCTTATGTTTGTGTCGTTGTCCCTTCTGTTACAGTTCCCTCTTCAGCATGTTGAACAGTCTGGGTTTTATCACTTTTGGGATTGAGAACTAAGGAAGAGGTGTCTACCCAATGCTTCCTTCTTAGTTCTTGTTCTTGAATGCCCTATACCTAACTCTTTGTCTTTGGAGATGAACTCAAGTCCATTTACACCTCATCCATAGCTTTAGTTTTTGATGTGATATCTATTTTGAAGGCTTCTTCTCTTTGTGAGGTTATCTTATTTTGTAGTCTTGTTTTAACTCTACTGTAAAGCCTCCAGTGATTTGATCTATAGAATATGGACTTGCTATGATGAAGCCCACCATTTATCTGATTATAATTTCTTTGTTTGTTGGGTGGCAATAGAATAGGACTTAACTATTTATCATGGTTTGCTAGCTCCACAGAGATTTGAGAAGTTTTGCCTCATCCAACAAAGGTTCCTGTGTTAGTTCTTGTACTGCTTGTTGTTTTCATTTTTTCTTTTGTAGTTCTGTTGATGAAGGTTCTTCTCCCTCTTCTAAAGTATCATCATATTATACTAAATTTTTATGTGTATTTTGTGTCTACCTCTTGGGTTTCTTTTGTTGTTTGCTTGTCACCTTATTTTTTGAACTCGTTTGAAGAAGTGCCTTTGTAGTTTATTCTACTAAAGTTTTTTTGGGTGGAGGAGATTCATCAATGGTAACGTGTACTTCCTGCTTCCTTTTCTTGCCTTTCATGTCCTTTTGCAATTAATTTTATATGAGTGATCTTCCTTTCTGCAATGGAGTGCTTCCACTGGTAGAGTTTAGACACTCATCTCCTTTTGATTTGCTTTGGTAGTTGTGTGACTGGTTGTTCTGAAATATCCTCAACTGTTGGAAGGATAGGATATTGTCTTGCTGTAGTTTCTTTTTCAATTTTCTTTTTCTTTTTGTTAGTTTTCTCTTTTACATCCTTCTTGGCTTTCTTGTTAATATATTCATGCCATGTATTGAATCTTTCTATAGTTGGTGAAACCCTGAAAATCATGCAAGAAAATAACATCAAAATAAAACAATGCAAATATACCTTAACCCTTGCACAAATTTGGACTTCTGATAGGATGGAATGGAGTGCACCCAAACTCCATTAGATTTGTCTTGTTGATGTTGCAATGTGGACTACTCATGCAACTATAATAACTTGGATGAAATGGAAGCAAAATATGATAATAGAGGTAGAAAATAATAGATATGTGTGTGTGTAGATTTGTTGGGAGGTTTGATTTGAAATGAAAGCTCAATTTATAGATGGAGAGGCAATCAAATGGATGGCCAAGATTAGAACGGTGAGGTGTGAGGTGGACAGATAGGATTGAAAGTTGAAGTTAGTGGTTATGACGCTCATTTAATGAGGATAATTGGTGACTAAAACAAGGATATGAGTGGGGAAAATGGAATTATTAAATTGATTTTTGGAGAGGAAGTGCTTATGATGCAAATTAATGAGTTTAAAATAGGGATGTGAGTGGGATAAATAATTTAAATAATAAAATTATTTAAATTATGAGAGACATATGGCATGTGAGAGCTAATTTAAGTAAATATTTAATTTATTTAAATTGGATGACGGAGAAAAATGGGAATTAATTAGATAAATGCAATTTAATTAATTAGCTAGAGAGGATAAATGGATAAGAGGGATTAGTTAAATAAATGTAATTTATTTAACTAATGGGAATGATGTAAGGGTCATAGAGCAAGATGTGTCACAAGATGTCGCAAGGTGGTGCAAGATAATGTCGAAAGGTAATGTCATAACACAAGGTCAAATTTAGGTGTCTACATTTTGCCCCTCTTTGAGATGATGTTGCGACTAAGAGAAGTAACATCATTTCAAAGAAGAAAAGGTATGGATGAAGGAAAAGGATGCCATAACCACTTGAAGGAGTGACGAGGAGGAATGATGTAAGGATGGGATGCCCCCTCGAGAGGATAGGTAGGTTAGGAGAACACGGGTATGCTCTCAAAATGGATGAAAAGAGGTTGGGGAATGATATGAACAAAAAAGAAAGGATGGATGAGGTTAATGGTTAGGAATGTATTGTTAAGTTAAAAGAAATACTTGTGAAATAGATAGCGGTTAAAGATAGATTGACAGGTGAAGAATGCTTTAGAATAGGATTTAGAAATGGATAAGTTATAATCATACTGGATATAATGGATAGAGAGGGGATAGTTATGCTAGTATAGTATGTAGAGAAGTCCTTATTTTATATAGCAAGAGGATATTATGCACAAAGGTATAAGGGACTAGGGTGACTTTGTATCCTTTGCATGGAATTGCCTAGCGTAATACAACCTTGTTTAGACACAAGATATGAATATTAGCTAGAGTAAGAAGAACTTGATATAAATGCAAGATAAAATGATAACACACACAAGCAATCATGCATGCAAAAATGATTTAAAAACAAACAAGGTGACTACCCCCAATCAAGCTGTAAACCGATGACTGATCGATCGATTGATTAAGAGAGAGTTGTCATTGTAAGGAATGATATATCACGTGATCAACACAAGGATGCGAGAACAATATATCCCATTGATGATGATGATTGATTGATTGGGTTGACAACAAGATTGAAAAAAAAACAAGGATGTGGTTGGATGATTTGGCTAGATTACTTTGACTAGATTGGTATGGATTGAGGATGACTTGCATTTGGATTTTATTCCTTGGATTTTTTTGGATATTTGATTTTTTGGAGTTTTGAAAATGTTTTTATTTTTTTAGATTTTTGGAATGTTTTGATTTTTTTGGATTTTTGGAAATGTTTTGATTCTTTAAAAATTTTGAAATATAATGGGATGACATTGGATTGCAGTTTGGATAGCCTAGATGCTAGATACCAATGGCAAGGGAAAATCATGAATAGGTAGACGGATGGGTGACAGTGGATGGGAGGGATATAAAGTGTAAAATGGATAGATAGGTAGAAGGATGGGTAATAGTGGATAATGTATTGAAAATGCATAAAGGATAGATGGAAAGAAGATTTCGAGATGTGATCTCCAAGGACTATGTCTCATAGGAATAACATGCCCCACTCTAGGTAGTAGACTTAGGATTTTGCATGACAATGCTTGGAAGGATAAAGATGATAAGATTATCTGAAAAGGGTTAGTTATATCAAAAGATGTCCAAAGCATTTTTTAACAATTTTCCCCTATCTTTATCAAAATTAAAGGAGGAAGGGAAGATGGGCATGTGGATAGGTAGATGGCATACGTAGGTATGAGGATATGAGGTATGAAGATGGTAGGATAAGAGGAAGATAACAGGATGGGATAGATGAGACAACATGCCCCCAAGTGTAAGACACATAGATAAGGAATCTACACATGATACCTGTTTGCCAAGTTTTCATCACGGTACTTATCCAAGGCACCACCAAGGTGGTTTTCAACATTGGACAAAGGGATTTCTCTTTACTATTTTTTTTCTTTTTTTTCTTTTCTCTTTTTCTCTTTTTTTTTAAATTTTTTTGGATGGGATAGGAGAATATGGATAAGAGAGATTTGGAAGAGGATGGCAACTCAAGCGTCTAGTTCAATGAAAGGTGATAATGTCCCATTATAGGGGGATGTCACACATGGATCATGTCAAGTGTCATTTTGCGCAAGGATGTTGATAGAGGATTGCATGAGAGGGAGATGGAGGTGGATAGATAGTGGCTTATGTAGGGAAGGATAGTGGATTATGATGTGGATTACACAAAGCAAGGACCATAGGGATATGATGGGGGGAATATGTGGGATAGTAGATATAAGATGGGGAGATGGAGGTATGTGGAATGTCGTGGGAATCAAGACCAACATTTGCACACACTGAATTGGATTTTGAAGCTTTTGATTTGAAGGGGGAGTTGGGAGTAATGGAGATGTTTGCTTAGGGGATGGTCGATTTAGTAATTTTGGGACCCAAACAGATTTAGAATTTTTATGATTTTTTAATTGGGAGTGAAATTTTTAGGATTGTTGGATTGTGGATGCTTCATTTGGATTAAGTACTTTTTGCTTGGGGACCCACACCATTTTTGTTTTTGCTTTTGCTTTTTGAGGTGTGAGATTTTGCTTAGATGTCAGAGATTGATGCCTTGTGGGATGATCATTATTAGGCTTTAATGGAGTTTTTGTTTTATATGAGGAGGCATCCAAATATCTATTTTTGAATCCCATAGGGATTGTGATAACCTCATGTTTGGTCGGTGTGTGCATTCATTGATCATGATTGGGAATTTTAGGGGATTTAAGGGAACAAGATGCATGGATGGAGGGATTAGTGGGCTTGTGGATAAAAGGATAAGGAGATGTGAGGATGGGGATATTAGGCATTGGGAGGAGTGGAGGAAGAGTGGATGGAGGAAGGTGTATGGTCACATGCTTTTGAGATTTGTGTGACGATGGAGGAGGGATAGCGACATATGTTTTGATAATGCGATGGGATACGTGGGGTTTGGGATGGAAAGAAGTGGATTTGGAAGGCATGGAGGTGGTACCAACATCTTGGGATTGTTTTCCTTGGGGTATATAGCCAAGGCCATGCGATTGTCGAGGAAATTTGAGATGGATAGGCTCCAAAATACCTTGTTCATGAAGGCCTAGGCCTTTGCCATGATAATTGATGTTTTGGAGCATGCGATGTGCAATGGGATGTTTATTGTTTAGGACACAAGACGTGAGTCCATTATTATATGAGGAGGGTGGAGTGGTGGATAGAATTTGTTTATCTCCTATAAGAGAGCCACTATGAATGAAGGTGTTGCATCCTAGAGGATAAGATGACAGATTTGGAATGGGATCAAAAGAGGATGGTGAGTAATCGTGAGGGTCTTGATCAACATTATGCTCAGTAAGAAGTTGATTGCCTGTATTTTCTTGGGGACCAAGTGTCTCGTCAAGGGAAGTAGATGTTGTTGGATGATGGATAGGATTAGTTGGAGGAAGGATAGGACTAGTGTTAGATGTGGTGGGTTTGGGATTAATTGTACTATGGATGGGATCAATTTTATCATGGATAGGCTCATGATCATAGAAAAGATATAGGTTAGGGATAGGTTAAATGGAGGTTCTTTGATCTTGATTTGGATGAGAGGTTAATGTTTTTACATGCTTTAGATTAGACTCTTGACATAGCTCTTGATTTCCTTGGATGAGAGTGGAAGTGGGAGACTCTTCGATAGGGTTGATAGGCTCTATATGCTCAACAACATGAGTGTATAATGGATCTTGACTTGGGATCATGGTGGGAGACTCTTCAATAGGCTTGATGGGTTGTGGGCTACATGATGGGATTGGAGGAATAGGCATGGTGTTTGAATGCTCTTTGATAGGTTCAAGGATAGATGTTTGATTCCTTGCTAATAGCCATTGGATCACATCCTTCATAAGTGTATGGATGGATGGATAATAAGGGTAGATGGTATAGTATTAGGACTGGGATTAGGTGGAGGGATAACGGTATTGGATGGATTTGGATTATCTAGCACAATCTTACCACAATGTATGAGGTTTTTGATCAATCTCTTAAGTGTGGGACAATTGAATGTCTTATGACCTTTGATCCTATGGTATGCACGATAGTCATTTTTATTATACTAAGGAGATTTAGCTTGACTTTTTCCATGTTGTTTTATCGGTGGTAGCTCAATCAAGTTTTCTTGGACCAATTATTGTACAAGTATCTCCATGGGAGCATTTGGTAGAGGATTGGAGGAACATGACCAGTGATGGAGGTAATGAAGGGCTTGGTGGATTAGAAGGTTGATGGACCAATGGATTAGGATTAGGATTAGATGGTGGTGTTGGGATATGACTAGTAGGCTCTTGGATAGGCATTTGGTTGGATGATGATGGAGGATACCCATAGGATGCATAAGCTAGAGTGGTGTTCCCCCTGTCAAAGGTAGCACGAGGACTTAATGACACTTCATTTTGGTGCAAAGGGTAACTTGGACTTGCATGTTCTTGTTGTGAAAGAACTTGATAGTCTTGTAAATGGATTTGGGGTTGAGGTGAAATGTTGGAATAAGTAGTTGGATGATCTTGAGGTATGGATTAATGTGGATATTGGTTGATATTGGGAGAAGTGGGATAGGTTGAGGTAGGATTAGCTTGATATGTGGTTGGACTAGGTTGGTATGATGTTGATGAGGAATCCAT
This sequence comes from Cunninghamia lanceolata, assembly GCA_027924645.1. NCBI lineage: Eukaryota > Viridiplantae > Streptophyta > Pinopsida > Cupressales > Cupressaceae > Cunninghamia > Cunninghamia lanceolata. Next base: position 8,094,288 of record BSBN01000438.1, read on the forward strand.
ATGGGATTGTGGTTGTGGTTGTTGAAAGGATAAGGGTTGTGGTTGTGTTTGTGTTTCTTGGGCTATGAGTTGTTGAAGAAGGGCTTCTTGTTGTTGTTGTTGTTGGATGAGGGCTTGTCGTTATTGTTTGATGAAGGCTTCTTGTTATTGTTGTTGGATGAGGGCTTGTTGTTGTTGTTGGATGAGTTGTTGGAGTTGTTGTTGGGTGGTGCCTTGTTGTTGAAAGATAGTGGGATTTGGTATGTGTGAAGATGAAGCATGGTTAGGAATTTGGACTTGTGAGGTTTGGGGTATGGATAAGTTGGATTGGTTATTAATAGGAGGTAGGGATGATGATGCAGGAGTGACTAGGTACTTTCTATATAATCTTTTGAGTTTGTCAAACATTATTTGGGTGCCATAAGGATCTTCGAGTGCCATATGAATGATTAGGGTAAAATGGATTGGATTGGATGAAAAGATGATTGGGATAAGATAATTAGATGGTTGTGAATGGTTAGGAAAGATGCTAGATTTGGTTGGAGGATTGATTTTTTTGGATTTTTGGAGATATTTTGGTTTTTTACTAGATTTTGGGATTTTTTGGCAAGAAAAATAAACACAAAAAGATAATGGTTGACTTGACTCAACAAGGAAATTGGTGCGAATTACTTCATGGCTAAAGTAGCTTATACTGGTTTTACACAAAGAAAACATACCAAGTACATGAATAAGCCTATAATTATTCAAGTAGGAGTGTCATATCCCATGGACTCACTCAAATGCGACTTCAATCTCCACTATTAGATAATAGTGATTTCCATTCCCTTGATACCATTTACCATTGCTTGGATGGATAGGGAATGCAAGGTCATGTACCATTTTACACCCCTTGCCTTGGAGACCAAAGTCTTGCCCAAAGTTTATTCCATCTCAAACAACAGAGGTAATAGCATGAGCTCTTCTCCCCTACTGCAGCGATGCACTGTAGGATATGATGGTCGAAGGGTCTTAAGTAGGCTTTATGAGCTTCTAGGGGACTCCTTCAAATACATGAGATATGATGAGGCTCAAATCTATGAACACTAGCCCATTGAAGGGATGTGGCATAAGCAATTAAGCAAACACCGCTTCACCTTGTGTCCAGAATCACCTAGAGCCCCAAGGTTGTCCTAATGACTACGTGACTAGATTAAGGTACAACTTATGCTCTTCCCCCTTTGATATACCCCATCAGAACACATGGTTGAGGTCATCCCTAGGGATGATGAAATCCCCTAGCAGGACTCCTAAAGGGAAGAAACACTATTCAATTTTGATCCCCAGGCTTGCACAAAGCACAAGGAGAGAACATACGTGAGATAATGTTCTTAGGATTGAACAAATAAACACAAGGATAATGAAGGGGATTTTGATCTCCAAGGTCACCAAAATGTGCGAGGAGAGAGCATACACCCTTTTCAAAATCCAAAGACAAAGAAAACAATGTTCAATTATTGTCCCCATAGATTAGACTAAGTGCCTAGATTCATGATTAAAAGATTTTTTTGACATGCGAATCTGCAGCAATTTGTTAGTAGCTTCAATGATTTGATCTTTGACAAGCGAAAGCTACGAAACAAGTATTTTAGATTAAAAAAGATAATCTTGGACAAATGATTTTGCTAAAAGAAAATGTATTGGAAATGGTAATGAAACCCCTGCAAAATCAGAAAATAATATTGTAATGCAGCCATAAAAAGATATGTTCGTCACAAGATTGCAATTTCAGATACATTTTTTTACACAATCGACTTAGATTTGATTATTTTGAAACTTTTTTTACTTGAAAAATAAAAATACAAAGAAGAGACCCCTACTAATTTTCTGAGACCTTTCCAGAAATATAAAAATGTCTGAAAAATTCCCTGATTTGCACCCAAAAATGTGGACTTATGAAAAACTTATAGTCGATAAAGATTTGATTAGTTTGTACCTTATTTGACCTCAAAAATAAAACTATAAATAACATACCCCTTTAGAATTTCAAGCTCTTTCTAGAAATGTCAAAATTTCTAAAAAAATCACTAATTTGCACCCAAAAATGTAAATTTATGGAAAATCATAAAATCATTATAACTAATGCAAAAATGCTAATAAAAACGTAATTTTTCTATTGTAGCTTCCTTAGATAATCCACAAACTTTTGTTAAAATCTTGTATAAAAATTCACATCTGTTTGGAAAATATGATGGGATCTTTAGAAACTAGGGTTTTGTCCAAAAATGGCATTAACATGCAACAAAAAGTTAACAAAACCTGTAAAAAGCAAGTTAGATCAAGGGATGTGAGTTGATAACAAATAATCGAGTGTGCCAAAAATGAAACCCAAGAAAATCATGCAAGAAAATAATAGCAAAATAAAATAATGCAAATATACCTTAACCCTTGCACAAATTCAGACTTTTGATAGGACGTAATGGAGTGCATCCAAGCTCCATTGGATTTGTCCTGTTAATGCTGCAATGTGGACTACTCATGCAACCAATATAACTTGGATGAAATGGAAGCAAAATATGATAATAGAGGTAAAAAATAATAGATATGCGTGTGTGTAGATTTTTTTGGGGGGTTTGATTTGAAATGAGAGCTCAATTTATAGATGGAGAGGGAATCAAATGGATGACCAAGATTAGAAGGGTTAGGTGTGAGGTGGACAAATAGGATTGAAAGTTGAAGCTAGTGGTTATGACATTCATTTAATGAGAATGACAGGTGACTAAAATAGGGATAGGAGTGGGGGAAATGGGATTATTCAATTGATTTTTGGAGAGGAAGTGCTTATGACGCACAATTAATGAGTTTAAAATGGGGATGTGAGTGGGATAAATAATTTAAATAATAAAATTATTTAAACTATGAGAGACATGTGGCATGTGAAAGCTAATTTAAATAAATATTTAATTTATTTAAAATGCATGATGGAGAAAAATGGGAATTAATTAAATAAATGCAATTTAATTAATTGGTTAGAGAGGATAAATGGATAAGAGGGATTAGTTAAATAAATGTAATTTATTTAACTAATAGGAATGATGCGAGGGGTCATAGAGCAAGATGTGTCATAAGATGTCGCAAGGTGGTACAAGATAATGTTGAAAGGTAATGTCATAAGACACTGTCAAATTTAGGTGTCTACAATTGGATCCTTAGGGTGGGAGAGGAGTTAGGCTATGCTTTCTAATAACTGGTACCATGAAGGTGCTTGGTTTGACAACTTCCAAATGGATTATATAATATTTTTCAACCATGAAAACTACATCTTTCTCTAATTTCCTTACAATGTTGTGGCTCATACCTATATCGACAAATAGTGGTGTCAAGGAACTATCCATATTCTCCCTTATTTATTCTATGATGGAAGTGTCGAATCTCCATACACATGGATTAATCCCTAGTAATTCTCTTAAAAATATAGTGCTATACACACTATCAAGGAACCATATTTGAATTTGTAGTAGCTCTTTGTTGTTTTCTCTAGATTTTCCATTAGTTGCTCTATTAGGTTTTCATAAAGATCTTATCCTTTTCCATTGGTGACTATTTTGTATGTTGCATGGATTTGGTAGCATACCTTACTTTGTGATATCCAATCTTGTTGATGGTGAGGAATCTTTTGTCAAATGTGGTGCTTGTAAGTTTGGTGGTGGATTAGTTGTTGACCTCCTTAGGTTTCTCTCATTTATTCTATAGTCCAATCACTTGGTGAATTTCTTACTTGGTGATAAGGAAGGGTTTGTATAGATGTACATGAATTCACCGTGTATACAACTAAATACTAACCAGATCCATTTGTGGTCATTGTAAAAATCTAGGAAATTTTCCCAAATATCAAGTTTAGATTTCCAATATTGCTATATTGTGTAAGAATTTGCCACTTGATCTCTTAGAGTTTTGCTTTATTTTGTGAAGGCACTATGATCTACCTTTTTAAGTTTTGCATGTATACACCAAGCGTCTTCGACATAAACAACTCTATTGGGAATGTTTGGAAAAACTCTTTCCGGGTCATTTTCCATAGCCTTCCATGGAAATGGATTGTATACTAATCTTTTAATATCTCTGGATTCCATGAATTGAGGAGCAAATGTGATTTCCATAGCTCCAAATGTTTCTACTCTTCTTTCGCTCTTTCATCAACAACCCCTACTGCTTACTTCTCACATAATGACATGTGTTTCATGATTTGCTTTGTGCATTTTGCCTCGCCCTTCACTTCTTTTTGTTGATTTTATAGTCATTTGAGCCAATGTCATATCTTATGTCATTGTATTTTGACTATTTGACCGCTTATATTTTCTTTTATTGGATAACTTGTTTCCTACCCTAAGTAAATTTTATTATACATTATGGTATATAATATACATTGGATTTTTATATGGTTTTATATTTTAGTTTGCTTCATAGTATGAATGTAATAAAGCTCCATTAACATATTTGTCCAAAACTTAATTTACCAAAGTCTTGATCTTAGCCAAATTAGTTGTCTAGATGTGATCTACGTGGTAGTGTCCTAGCCATAGTACTTTAAATTTACCTATTTTCTTAAAATTGCTATCATAGAGCGATACCATGTCTTCTAGTTGCAATTGCTTGTTTTTGATATTCTGGTCATGTCAAGCCTTTTGTTTCTACTTTTATTGAGTTTGGTTATAAGTTGCAAGCAACTACTCCTCATTTAGCTTCTCTAGTTCTATTAACTTATCATTAAGGGATTCTTCTTCATTCAACCTTATAGTGTTTGTCACTCTTAAATTTGGGACTATGTATTGTACTTGTAGTGTTGTATTCAATCCATATACGAATTGGAATGGACAATATTTTGTAGGTTGTGTGGTAAGCCCGAAGTATTGTAGGTATCTTTTGGTTTGAGTTTTATGTATCCTCATTGCAAACCTCCATTAGTACTTTGCCTAAAATATTGTTAAATGACTTGCCCTTTTTTCTTGGGGATGATATGGTGTACTCTTTCTATGGCCTATCATAAAATTTTCCATCAGTTCCTTAAGTGTATGATTTACAAAGTATTTCCCTTGATTTCTTATAATATTCAATGGACATTTAAATCCTGTAATGATATGTGCCATACAATCTTTTGTCAATTATGGCTCTATCCACCTTGTTAAGTATTCAATACTGGTTATGATTAAATGTGCATGATTCTTTCAAGTAAAGGGATTGATTAGTAATATAAATCAATGGTCCCTTTATTGAATGGTGCCATACCTAGTATTAGTTTTAATGGCATCTCATCTCTTGTGGTTGGTTTACCGATTCTTTAACAAATGTCACATTTGTAGGAGTACTTATTAGCATATTTAATTAAACTAGGCCATCATAGTCTAGCCAGTAACACCTTTCTTATGGTTGTTGAAAACTGAGTGTAACTAAACAAGTGAGATATGTTGAAACTTAATGCAAAAAATTCAATAATAGTGATAGATCATAATGGAAATGGAAACAACCATAAAAGAGATGCAAACCATAACATAGGAATACATGGAGACATGCTTGCAAAAAAAAACTCCACGCACGAAGAGACCCCAAGCTTGTATTAATGATAAATAATGTTATAATGCAACAACTTATCTCTCTAAATTTTGGTTATAGTTCGGTACTTTATATCCTGCAAAATAACCTATGCATCCTCCTACTCCAAGCTCCAATTTGTAGAAGAGTTACAAAGATAAACCATGGGATGGTTTTGGTAAACAATTTACAAGCCCAAAGGAAGTATGACACTCAGATTGTTTTAGCCCAAATTCCAATGCCCTCCTTGGTATAAGACGCCTTTGTCTATCAATAGCATATTCCTTACAAGTTTCTCATATGACATAAACAAGGAATATTTGACTACCCAACTTGGCATCCAATTTGTCTTCATTCTCCTATGCATTAGATGCGTCATGAAAAGTTTCCAACTCTGTCATAAGGCTGGTCAAGATTCCAATGTAACCTTCCTCTTACATGCTCTTACATGTTATAAGAATATATCATATGTAACTTACAAAAAGACTCCTCAAGATGCTCTTACATACCTTCCAAGATGCTGACACATGGCAAAACATGCCAAGATAAAAGTGGAATGCCTTCCTCCTCATATGAAAACAAAATCCACTAAATGAAGAAATCCATTTCATCTCCAAATGGGACACCAACTCTCCATGTGAAGACAAAATACAGAAAAGATGAAATAGTGAATACATAAAAAAATTATTTAATTTGAACATTAGGATTTCAAGATCGAGATACCTTATCCTAACATTCTCCCACTTGTTAAACACCTTATAAGAGCATAAAGGAAACCTTCAACACTAAAATTTAATAGTAATATCAAATCAAGTACTAGAGGATTTGAGGCCCATGGTCTCTTTGCACCAATTGAACTTCTTTGTGCTCACTGGCTTAGTGAGAGAATCTACAACATTCTTTGAAGTGTCCAATTTCTATAACATGACTCTACCACTCTCAACCATTTACCTAACAAAGTGATACTGAACATCAATGTGCTTTGTCCCAACATGACACATAGGGTTTTTAGACAAATAGATGGTACTCTAACTTATTTACACTAAAAGACAATACTTGAACACAATCTTTCTAACCACACTACCTCCTTACAAACATTTGTTGCGGCCATATACTATGTCTCTGTAGTGGACAATGTGAATGTAGGTTATCATTTACTCATCCAACTAACTGCATCTCCAAACAAAATAAATACAACCACTCGTAGACCTTCTAAAATATAGATAACTAACCCAATTAGAGTAAACAAAGCCTTGAAAATCAACCACCATGACCGCATCATTTGTCTCACAATAACAAATGCAATGGTTAGACATTCTTCTTAAATATCTGAAAACCCTTTTAACATAATTCCAATGTTCTTTACTAGGGTTCAACATAAACCTACTCATAACTCTCGCTACTTGGGAAATATTAGGTCTTGTATAAATCATGGCATACATAATCTTCTACGTCTCTTCAAGACCATCGTATGTTTTAGACATTATTTAAGAAATAGCCTAGTTCCAACTAGGAAGGGAATACGATTTGGTTTGAAATCCTACATAGCAAAATGCTGCAAAATAGCGTCAACATACTTCTTTTGATTTAACCATAATTTTCTGTTAACTCGATCTTTGTAGATTTCCATACCCAAAATGTATTTGCATCCCCTAAATCTTTCATATCAAATATACCAAATAACTACCCCTTGAGTTCCCTAATCACTCCCTTATCATTTCCAATAAATAACATATTGTCAACATATAGGACAATGATTAGTAACCGATATCAATTAATTTAAAATAAACAGAATGATCTTCCTCACTTCAAATAAAGTCATGATCCAATGCAAAAGCATCAAATTTCTGATACCATGTTCTCGATGACTACTTCAAACCACACAAAGATCACTTTAACCTACAAACCAAGTGCTCCTATCTCTTCACCACATAATTGTCAAGTTGTTTCATAATATTTCCTCACCAAGATCCCCATGTAGAAAAGTTATTTTTACACCTATTTGCTTTACCTCTAAATTAAATGTAACAACAATAGATAAAATGAATCTCATATAGGTTAATTTAACCACAGGAGAAAGTATCTCACCAAAGTCCACTCCCTCAACCTTGGAGTAACCCTTTGCCACTAATCGGGCCTTGTAACACTCCAACTTGCTATCTACTCTGTATTTCTTTTTATATACTCATTTCCAACCAATGGATTTCCTCCCCTCAGGCAACTCAACTAGATCCCATGTGTTACATTTTTATAAAGCCTTTATTTCATCTTTCATGGCTTCTAAAGAGGACTCATGCTCATCTAATGACAAAGCCTCTTTACAAATGTAGGTTTGTTCTCAATACACGATAAAGAAAATGGATGGTTGAGATTGAGTGAGAGGATTTTAGGTTACTTTTAGGTTTGTCATTATGTGAATGGCTAAGATTGAAAGATGTGATAAGGAAATAGATGGTGGAGATTTATTAGTTGTTTGATTTTTGTCTTTTAGTTAGTCATGTGGCTTTCTAAATTTTGAATTTATTTATTTGTGAATGGGACGTGATTTGGGATATGTTTTATTTTATTAGTGGAGATTAGACTAATTAATCAAATAATAAGATTATTTAATTAATTAGTGGGGAAGGGCGTAGGAAATTAGTTTAATTAAATAAATATGAATTATTTAATTAATTTGATGACGAGGGGAATGTTTTTGATTATATTGGTCAAACAAGTTTTGAAGGCTAATCCTAATTAATTAAATAATGTAATTTATCTAATTAATTAGTGTCAGGATGATACAAATGTACTTAAGATGATATTTAGTAAGGTGCCAACAATGTCAAAAATGGTATTAGTGTCGTGATGTTAGACGTGTCATTAGAATGTGGTCAATTTCAAGTGTCTACAATTCACATGGGGAAGTACATGTGCAAGCATTTGAAAACTTCATGAAATAATTTTAATATGAGGATGAAGACATGTGGACTAGATTCTTTGCTAGATCATTGATTGGGAGTGTATTTGAATGGTTAAATAATTTCCCTGACTATCATTTATCTACATGGGAGGAACTCATTGTAGCCTTTAATGAGCAATATAGCCTTAGTGTTGACCCTTCCCCTCATTTTCAAAAATTAGCAAGCATAAAAATAAAGGAGGGAGAGTTGGTTTTAGCTTTTTTATCGTAAGTTTACTTCTAATTTGTCTTGTATTCTTGAAAATTATAAGCTAGATGTTAAGGGTGTGCATTGACATGCTTTGTGAGGCCTTTCATCATGGGGCAAGTCTTCTTCCACTTGAGTTTAAGCCTAATAACCCGGAACAAATCCTTGAATGGACAAATGTTGTTGAAGACTCATATGTAATAGAAGTGACATCCCTTAATATTGATAATAATAGCTCTATAGTTTCAAAGGACAGGCCTCTCGTATCTTGTTGATGTAGGTACAAAAGGGGTTGAGAAGGGTGATTCTACATCATATAATAGTGGTGTAGATGTTGAAGATAGTGTAGGCACTTACCTTCAGTTGGATGGGTTGGACCTTGAACATGATGAAGCTAATAATGTGCATGTAGGTATTCAAATCAAGCAACAAGATAAGGTTATTTTCTTAGGGTGTTTACATGTTTTGATTCGAAGATGGTGGTGAGAAGGTTGAGGTATATGATCCTATATTTTGTGGCAACCCCACAAATAAAGGAGAGGGTGTATGAATACCTACTTAATTAAACGAGTCAATCCTTGTGATTGTTAATGTTGATGGTGTGCATGCAAAAGGCCCTGTAGAGGGCGAGAACATGGCTATGTGCTTGATGTTCTTCCATGTTTCATTTCCATTAATGATTCTACCAATGAGTCCCTTGCTACATGTATGGGTGCACATGAGAGTGAATTGATTGGGTTGTACCTAGTGCAAAGTTGCACTAAAAAAGCACCAAAAAGATAAGCTAATGAGTAGCTGCATCCGATTCCTCCTAAAGAAACTATAGGCGGTTTGCAACAAATTTCAACTTTATATTCATCCTCTATTTTTAGTTCCACATTCTTTTAGCTCCTCAATGTATGTGCACTCGTTCATAGCACACACAATTCAAGGGACATATTATCTATTGAATCTCTATTTTTAGTTTATGCACAACCTCACATATGACACACACATTTGCTTCAGTGGCTTAGATTCTTTGGATCCAAAAAATTGATATGCTTTTTATTACATTTTTTTATTTTCCTACTTGGCATGTACGCACACTTAATTTTGCACACACACTAAAGTAGGGGCAAAATGTAAAGGAGAAAAATGCATACACTAACACTTTTTCCCTTTATTTTATACCACTTTAGGTTAATGTGTGGGATGCGTGATTTTAACACATAATTTGACTATTTTCACACACTCATTGACCCAAGACCTAATCCACCATTGTGTCATGACACATTTCTTTGTTTAAAACCTTTATGACCTAATTCCCAACAATTTAGACTTATCTAAGTGGAAAAAATCATAACTATGATTTTGTCCCCTAGATATTTTCACTGGCACAATCCTATCCCTAGCTTTCAAATTTTGAATTACCACATTCCAATGTTGACAATATTGGGATCTAACTAGTAACCATTGACATAGGTGCCAGTTTAAAATAATGCATCTAGGATTATCTCTTTAAAGAATTTATCCTAAGATATTTGAACATCATCAAATGAGTGAAAACATATTTTGACAAAAACATAAAAAACATTTCTCCTCTTATATCTACTTAGTCACTAGTCATCCTACATTAATCAACAACAATAACAAGTGAGATCCATTGTCAAAAGCGCACTTTGAGTACATTGTTCAAATATAGTTACTCATTGACTTGCATCAAACTTCAACAAATAAGCAATAATCAACTCAGACATTCATTACCACCTTACATCGACATTCATTGTGACTCCTTATCACTTTTATTATTAACTCCCTCTTAGAGCTTGACCAAGCTGCAAGGAAGTCTTGAAATTCAATCCTTTTAAGCAACCCCCATGGTGCTCATTAGCAACATCATTGGTTTCCTTGCCTCGTATATCAATGAGTGAGTAAGTGCTGTAAGTGTTGAAGGCCTAATTCTATTTTGGATAGAATTGGAAAAATCAAGATACAATCATGCCATTGGACATGATCATTTTTGCAATTCTATTCCAAACTCTTTAGTACTCAAGAATCAGTTATCTTTGTTCTCCAATCCATAATTCAATACCAACTTCTTAGTTACAATTCTCTTACATAGTGCCCCAATAAATGATATTCACATTGTAAGGTATGTAACCTGATTCCATCTCATTTATATTTCAACACATGTTATATTATAATATATGTTAGATTGTTTCAATTCATTGATCATTGATGAAGTCTAGGTAAGAGGATTAATTAAATAACCACCAAAATCTAGTGAGCTAAGCATTTCTCAAACAACATTCAAAACTGCACAAAAATAATAAGATTACTTGCATTAATATGGCAATCTGACTTCAAAGGCTTACAAACATATCGAGAAAACCCACAATTATAATAGAATACATAAGAATGGCATAGGATAGTTCTACACCCAAGGATGGGTGATATTCCCCTTTGTTTGGTTCTTCTCTATTTTTCCTCGCTTCCCCATGTCTATTCTACTTTAGATTGTCATCCTTTTTTCCTCTACCTACTTAGTCATATTTTTGTTTTATTACCTAAATATACTCTCTTGCTCATGATTGAGGGCATGTTTCAAATCAATAACTATGTAGCCACATTTATCTATCAATGTACTTCAATTTGTAGGTATTTTGGAGTTAATGCATTTGTCCAAAATGCCAAATGATTGGTCAGAATAGTGGTTTAATCATGCTACACGATTTGGATGTGTTGGGACCCAATCTGAAATTTCCAAATCTACCTAAGTCCTTGCTTATTTTGTGAAATTTTCCTGAGTTTGGCCTAAGTTTTGTATTTTTGTTTCACTTGTGATCCTTTAATGTGTTGAGAATTGCAAAATTATTCTAAGATTGGAGGGTTTCTCCTTTGCTATATTTGACTTTTTTGGGTTATTGAGTTTTAAGAGGTTTCAAGGACATTGGAACATGTCCTTGGATCCTCATGTTTACTAGTCCCCTACAACCATGAAACCTTGAAGTCCTCGATTCCAATGTTCCCTGGTTCCCCAATCCCTCAAAACCCCAAAGTCCTTGGTACCCTGCAACTCTGAAACTCTAAAATCCCTGGTGTCCATGTTCCCCAGTCCCCCAAAACCCTCATGCACCTAGTTCCCATGTTCACCAGTCCCTTGAAACCCCTAAGTCCATGGTTCCTAGGTTGCCCAGTCCCTCAGCGGTCTAAAATCCCAAAATAGCCATAATGCTCAAAATCAAGTGGGTGATCATAATTTTGGAGGATCTTGGAACCTTCACCCTAGTTCCCATGTCCTTAGGTTCCCCGGTCACCCAGAAGTTTGAAATCCTAAAAACCCCCCAAATATTCCAAAACACTCTAGAGCTCACCAACAACTTCATGGATCATTATTAATGATTGATTTAACCTCTGCAATTACCCATTTTGGGCAGAAAACTCATCCTTTCTTCTTCTACTCACCTAGCACACATCTTGAGATGGATTTTAGGCGATTTTTCTTGTTGGCATTCAATGCAGTGGTTGTGTTTGAATCTCCTGTCATGTGACAGATTCTTGTGGGTGGATTAGGGCACATTTTTTAAATGTTATAAAGGCAAGGTTGTTTTCCATTCAAAGGGTTGGTCACTGAGCTAATTTTATATTATGCAAGTGCCTCGCAGTGGTTCTAGGGCATCAAACAAATATTGCTTGGTCTATGAGGGGATGGAATCCATTTTATAATTTGTAGGAAGGATCTTCGACATACATTTACATGTAATGGTATGTCTCCACAATAGTTTTTAATGATTCAGAGGAATGTATAGTCATAGCTATGTGTTTTCTCTCATCACATTTGTTCATATGATTGTAATTCAAGTTTGATTTATGTGTGACATCATCTAATGAAATGCAATGTTTTTTTATTGTCTTCTCCTTTGTTACATATGGGTTATTGTAGTTCAATTATGAATTATTAAGTATGTCTATTGAATTTAATATATTTTTATTTTATATGAGAATGCATTTCTAGTTCTGCTTAAGTATGTCTATTGAATTTAATATATTTTTTATTTATATGAAAATGCATTTCTAGTTCTGCTAATGGTTGTTGGATGTAGCTCCTTCCTCCCTATATTCTATGACTCTGTTGCATTTCTATGTTTTTTTATTGTCTTCTTGATGCAGGAGCATCCCTGGTTCAAGAACAATCTTGCATCAACCAAAAACATTTGCATTTCAGTTTGTTGGCATTTTAGTTCTTTCATTTTCCAGTTTAATTCAGTCAGTAGCAATTTTCAGCTTGTGGTCCAGTTTTGGCATTTCACATCTTGCGGATCTGGACTTAGCATCTATATTCATTCATCTACATCATATCAAGAATTTAAAGCATTTGGATCAATTACCAGAAAGATATTGCTATCAGAAGATGATTATTTTCTCAGTGCAGAGCATTCTAACAATTCCTGATAGTCAGCTAAAGGAGAAGGCTTGCAGATCATTCCTTGGCATGCGGATCTCAATGACACATCATTCAATGTCCTGTGGTTCATGGTCAACCTTCCCTGAGGGTCCGTACGTTGTTCCATTCATTTGAGGAAGTGTTCTATACATTTAGGCCCGACCTATCTGTGAACATGTTACAACTCTTCATTGGAGTTTGTGACCTTCCTTGGCTAACGCGGAGGAATCTATTGGTCCGGAAATGATATATAAAGATGTAATAGATCCTTAGGAAAGTAGTTATTCACATAAGAAAGATCTGATAGTTTAGATTTTGTGTGAAGGAGCCTCAAAGCTTTATCTTGTGCATGCATGTACTCAGGCCTTGAGCCCAGTTGTAAGCCCGCATGTTGCTGGCTAGATTGTATTTGAATTCTATGATATACCGAATGACTAAATTTACATTTGTTCCATTTCTTTGAGTTGTTTCTGTTGTGTTTACTCTTGTTGCACGGTTCAGACAGTTCATTCTGTGAACTTGCCTACCGTGACTACACCAAGTGGTATCAGATTGAAAGTTTGATTCTTTGGAGCAAATTGGCGAAGGAGATTTTGTATGATCTTGATGTGGACAAATCATTGATCTGAGGCAGGTTACTTGTGTGCAACCAATTGCCGATTGAGAGGCAGTTGTCGCTTGTAGCCCGATCGCCGAATTTGAGGCAATTTGCACTTGATCCTAGGAAGATGTTGCCACGAAGAGTTCCTCCTATTGGTACAATGGCTAATAGAATGGATGAGATGATGGAATTGATGATAACAATGCAAATTCATTTGGATGCTGTTGAGGAAGATAGGCGAAGAGGATTGACACCTAGACCTAATGTTGAAAGTGATGATGAGGAAGAATTTCAATCTGCTGAACAAATTGGCAAAACCTTGGAAGGTAATGAAGAAGAAGAATAAGATCAGATAAAGATGTTGCGAGCTATTTCAAATATTGGAAAAAGACCTAGAGTTGATGTACCAAACTACACTGGTAATTTGAATCCTGAAGAATTGATTGACTGGATAAATGACATGGAAGAATACTTTGAATACGAAGAAATTGAAGATCCGGAGAAGGTGAAATTTGCAAAGACAAAGTTGAAAGGAAATGCTGCTATATGGTAGAAAGAAGTTCAGTTGGAAAGAAATAGAAGAGGAAAAGAAAAGATTACAAAGTGGGACTAGATGGTGACAAAGTTGAAGAATCAGTTTATACTTGCTCACTATGAGTTGGAGTTGTTGAAAAGATTGCAAAACCTGAGACAAAAGGAGAAATATGTAAAAGAGTATACTGAAGAATTTCATAAGATGATCATAAGGATAGGACATAGTGAAGCAAGCAAGGAGAAAGTGGCAAGATACATCAATGGACTGAGATTGAACATTCAAGAAGAACTAAGCTTGGTAAGGATGACATCTTTGGAAGAAGCATATCAGTTTACCCTGAAAGTTAAAGAGAAGCTGAATAAGAAGCATGATCAAAGACAAAGAGGCAGAGGAGGTAAATTTTAGAGAGGTAAAACATTTTTCAGATATGATAGATCATTTGTGGAGCAGAACAAGTTTGACAGCCCAGTTAGGAAGGATGACAGAGATAACAATGCTTACCAGAGAGATGATAGAAATTTTTACTGAAGAGGAAACCCTAGTGCATACCAGAATGAAGGATAAAGAAGAGAAGGAAGAGGATTTGATAAGAGGACATTCAGAGGTACTTGTTTCAAGTGTGGAGGTGAAGGACATAGAGCATTTGAATGTAATCAGGGTAGTACAAGTAAGAGGACATAAAACAGTGGAAGAGCAGCCTATGTTGAAGAACCTGTTGAATCACCCAATTTTGTTGGTAAACCCAAGAAAGGAGAATCATTGGTGATGAGGAGAGCACTATTTCAAATAGAGGCAAGTGAGGAACCATCACAGAGGAAAAGTCTGTTCAGAACTAGATGCAAATCTAGAGGTAAGTGTTGTGAAGTTGTAATTGATAGTGGTAGTTCAGATAACTTAGTTTCAAAGGAGATGGTGACTAAGATGAAATTGGAAAGATTGAAACACCCTAAGCCCTATCAGATAACATGGATTCAGGATGATCATAAGGTACTAGTGAGTGAGCAATGTTTGGTGAAATTTCATATTGGATCTTATCATGATGAAGTCTGGTGTGATATTATGCCTATGGATGTTTGTCATATCTTGTTGGGTAGACCTTGGCAGTATGATAGAAAAGCTATACATTGTGGGAGAAATAATACATATATTGTAACAACAAATGGGAAAATAATTACTTTGATTCCTTTGGAAGATGATCCTAAAGATGTGGTATGTGGAAATGCTAGAATCTGTTTGGTAGATGGAAGGAAATTTTTGGATATGTTTGAAATAGGAAAGCATGTGTTATGCCTTGATTCCTAAAACACCTGAAGTAGTGAAGAAAGAAACTGAACTGGAAGAAATAAAGGAGTTGCTGACAGAGTATGAAGACATCATATCAAATAATGTACCTGAAGGATTACCACCTATAAGGAGTATCAGTCATCACATGGATCTTATACTAGGAGCAAGTTTGCCTAACAAAGCAGCACACCGAATGACACCGGTAGAGAATGAAGAATTGAATAGACAGATACAAGAGTTGTTCAGGAAAGGTTTGATCAAAGAAAGTTTGAGTCCTTTTGCAGTGCTTGCACTGAAGAAGGATGGAGAATGGAGAATGTGTACTGATTCCAGAGCAATAAACAAGATCACAGTTAAGCATAGATTTCATTTACCTAGGATGGATGATATTATGGATTGTTTGAGTGGAGCAAAATATTTCAAAAAGATAGACTTGAAAAGGGGATACCATTAGATCATAATCAGAGAAGGAGATGAATGGAAGACTGCTTTTAAGACAAATGAAAGATTCTATGAGTGGTTAGTGATGCCTTTTGGATTGACAAATGCACCGAGTACTTTCATGAGGTTGATGAATGAAGTTCTGAAGAAATTCTTGGGTAAGTTTGTGAGTGTACGTGGATGATATTCTAATTTTCAGTAAGACAAAAGAAGAACAATTGTGGCATATTAGACAAGTTTTGCAGAGATTGAGAGAAGAGAATTTGCTGATAAACATCAAGAAATGTAGTTTCATGAAGGAAGAGTTGGTATATTTGGGATTTGTGATTTCTATGGAAGGATTGAAGATGGACCCTGAGAAAGTGAGAGCAATTATTGAATGGCCTACACCGGAGATCATTGGAAAGGTTAGATCATTTCATGGATTGGCTAGTTTCTACTGAAAGTTCATCAGAAATTTCAGTTCAGTTTGTAACCCTATGACAGAGACAATGAGAGGTGATAGAAAATATTTCAAGTGAACATCAGGAGTAGACAAAAGTTTTGAACTATTGAAGCAGAAAGTGACCGAGCAACCTATTTTGGCATTACCGGATTTCAATAAGGTATTTCAAGTTGATTGTGATGCTAGTGGAAATGTAATAGGAGTAGTGTTAAGTCAAGAAGGTACACATGTAGCATATTTCAATGAGAAGTTGAATGATGTAAGGAAATATATTCAGTTTATGATCAAGAGTTCTATGCCATAATTCAAGCCTTGAAGAAGTGGAGACATTATTTGTTGCCTAAGGAGTTTGTGTTGTATACAGATCATCAAGCTTTGCAATATTTGAACAGTCAAGGTAAGTTGAATCAAAGACATATGAGATGGGTTGAGTTCATGCAGAGTTATACTTTTGTGTTGAAGCATAGGAGTGGTAAATCAAACAAAGTTGTTGATGCCTTGAGTAGAAGAAGAAACTTGTTGACAGAGATGAGAGTTGAAGTGTTGGGTTTTGATGAATTGAAGAATATGTATGAGGGAGACACAGATTTTACAGAACCTTAGAAAGCATGTAAGGAACCTGTTGTGACAGATAGAAGTAAGTGGTTGGACTATTTCATTCAAGAAGATATGTTATTCAAAGGAAGTCAGTTGTGCATACCTAGAAGTTCAATGAGGGATAATTTGATCAAGGAGAAGCATAGTGGGGGATTGGCAGGACATTTTGGCATTGATAAGACGGTGGCTTTGGTAAGTGAAAATTTCTTTTGGTGTCAGATACATAAGGATGTTAGGATATTTGTGCAGAGTTGTAGAGTTTGTCAAGTTGCAAAAGGGAGTAGTTAGAACATTGGATTGTATAAAGCTTTGATAGTTCCGGAGAGACATTGGGAAGACATAAGCATGGATTTTGTAATGGGATTGCCTAAGACATAGAGAGGACATGATTCAATATTTGTAGTGGTTGACAGATTTTCAAAGATGGCTCATTACATACCTTGTAAGAAGACAACTGATGCAGTGCATGTAGCTGACCTATTTTTCAAAGAGATTGTGAGATCGCATGGATTACCTAAGAGTATAATTCTGGACAGAGACACAAAGTTTGTTGGGTACTTTTGGAAGACTCTTTGGAAGAAGATGAAGATAGATTTGAAGTTTAGTTCTACTTTTCATCCACAGACAGATGGACAAACAGAGGTAGTGAATAGGAGTTTGGGAAACTTGTTGAGATGTTTGGTTGGAGAGAAGACAAGAAGTTGGGACTTGATTCTTTCACAAGCAGAGTTTGCATACAATAATTCATTAAATAGGAGTACCAGAAGAACACCTTTTGAGATTGTTACTAGAGTGAATCCTAGAGGAGTTGCAGAATTGAGAGATATTAGCACAAAAGAAAAGAGGAGTGCAGAAGCAAAAGAATTTGTAGACCATATGAAGACAGTGCATAATCAGGTGAAGAAGCATTTGGAGGATATGAACAGTAAGTATAAAGAGAAGGCTAATGAAAAGAGAAGACATAAGGAATTTGAAGTTGGAGATGAAGTGATGGTGTACTTGAGAAAAGAAAGATGAAGAAGTTTGGACCTTGTAGGATACTCAAGAAATTTGATTTAGGAAATGCATATGAAGTGGAATTACCAGAGACATTGGGCATATCACCTATTTTCAACATTGCAAATCTTTATCAGTATCATGAAGAGGAGTTCAGTGACAGCATGGAAGAAGACTTGAAGAAGTAGTTACCACAACAAGCACCAGAGCAGATAGAAGACATTTTGGACAGCAGAGTTGGATGCAGCACTAGAGGAAGACAATACAAAGAATATCTTATGAAGTGGAAAGGCAGACCGGAAGAAGATTCATCATGGATTTCTCAGGCTGAGGTGGATTGTCTTGGTTCTCCCCTAGCCCCAGCAAAGTGAGGGACTCACTTTTTCAATAACCCCGGATGTTTGATGCAGGAGCATCCCTGGTTCAAGAACAATATTTCATCAACCAAAAACATTTACATTTCAGTTTGTTGGCATTTCAGTTCTTTCATTTTCCAGTTTAGTTCAGGCAGTTTAGTCAGTTGCAGTTTTCAACTTATGGTCTGATTTTGGCATTTCACATCTTGCAGATTTGGTCTTAGCATCTACATTCATTCATATACATCATATCAAGAATTTAGAGCATTTGGATCAGTTACCAGAAAGATATCACTATCAGAAGATGATTGTTTTCTCAATGCAGAGCATTCTAACAGTTCCTGATAATCAACTGAAGGAGAAGGCTTGCAGATCATTCCTTGACTTGCAGATCTCAATGACACATCATTCAATGTCATGTGGTTCATGGCCAACCTTCCTTGAGGGTCTGCACATTGTTCCATTCATTTGAGGAAGTGTTCTATGCATTTAGGCCTGACCTATCTGTGAACACGTTACAACTCTTCATTGGAGTTTGTGACCTTCCTTAGCCAACACAGAGGAATCTATTGGTCTGAAAATGATATATAAAGATGTAATAGATCCTTAGGAAAGTCGTTATTCACATAAGAAAGATCTGATAGTTTAGATTTTGTACAAAGGAGCCTCAAATCTTTATCGTACGCATGCATGTATTCAGGCCTTTAGCCCAGTTGTAAGCCCGCATGTTGCCGGCCAGATTGTATTTGAATTCTATGATATACTGAATGACTAAATCTACATTTGTTCCATTCCTATGAGTTGTTTCCGTTATGTTTACTCTTGCTACATGGTCTGGACAGTTCATTCTATGAACCCTCCTACCGTGACTGCACCACTTCTCCTTTGTTACACATGGGTCATTGTAGTTCAATTATGAATTATTAAGTATGTCTATTAAATTTAATATATTTTTTATTTATATGAGAATGTGTTTCTAGTTCTTCTAATGGTTGTTGGATGTATCTCCTTCCTCCCTGTATTATGTGACTCTTGCATTTCTGCTAATGGTTGTTGGATGTATGTCCTTCCTCCCTATATTCTATGAATATATTTTTGTTTTATATGAGAATGCATTTCTAGTTCTGCTAATGGTATGTCTCCACAATAGTTTTTAATGATTCAGAGGAATGTATAGTCATAGTTATGTGTTTTCTCTCATCACATTTGTTCATATGATTGTAATTGAGGTTTGATTTATGTGTGACATCATCTAATGAAATGCAATGTTTTTTTATTGTCTTCTGCTTTGTTACATATGGGTTATTGTAGTTCAATTATGAATTATTAAGTATGTCTATTGAATTTAATATATTTTTGATTTATATGAGAATGCATTTCTAGTTCTGCTAATGGTTGTTGGATGTATCTCCTTCCTGCCTGTATTCTATGACTCTGTTGCCCAATGGAGTAGGCACTAGTCCAAATTGGCGAAGGATCAAACACTCTTCATTTTAATCATCCTCCATTCCTATTATCTATAGGAGTATATTCGAGTTTCACATGCATTTCATGATATTATAACTAGGGAACAATCTTAAGTGACCTCAAACTCTAGAGAGAATCATGTCCTGCATGCCTGCATCTTGTATTTATGTATGAAATTTTAAGTGGATTCATTTATTGTGATTATAATAATGATGTCATCTATGGGTGCATATACAAGGTGTAGTTTCATCTCAATTAGAGGTTTTGTATGCAACTAGTTAATCATGACCTAGTGACAGTTATAGGGGTCAAGTGTGCATTGGGTATAATTGTCATTGTTTCAATCATGCTTCATTTTAATTGGTTCAAAACCCTATTAAGGATACCTCTAGGAATACCCTCCTGGGTCTAGCTAAGCTTGAAGTGAAGGAGAACATACCCACTCTTGTCAATTGGCCTTTAACCATCCACATTTTTTTGATGAGTCCTTGGTTCACATTCAAGACAACATTTCCCTAGCCTTGAAGTGGATTAATACTCTATGATTGTGGAGTTGCGACTTTGGGACCCAACAAGCTGCTTAAAACAAAAAACTTGAGTTCTTTCTAGGTCATTTTGTCTAAGATATGCAATTGTTTAAAACTCTCCATCAACTCTGCTTGATTCTAGATAGAAATCACGATGAAGCTTTAACAACTACGTGTTTAATGAAATGTCCACGGGAGAATAAAACCAACCAAGAAAATTGTGCAATCCTTTTGATAATTGGATTCACAAAAGAAGTTGATCTAAATAGAAGATTATGTGAGCTGTCCTTTGGGATCCACATCACCAAAATCATCTTTGCTAGTAATCATTCACACCTTGTTGTTGAAGTTGACCCAATTATTGCCAGAGTTATACTTGCACAAAAGAGGTATATAATAGGAAATATGCCGCAAAGACTTGATAATAATATGCCACTTTGAGGGGGCAACCTCCAAAAGTCTCCAAATGAAGAACACAATTTGCAATATGATGATCACAAACTTACCACTAGCTCCTATATATACCCAATTATGCCCTGGTTGCCACCTAGGCTAACTTACATACTTAAATATAACCTCTAAGTTGACCTAATAACATACAATTGACTATAATAATGATTATATATCATAATTAAGAGTTAAGGCAACCACAAGCTGACTACTCATAACCCTATACACACTATATGATTAAGGGCATAGCATGCCTCCATCTTCAGATAAGCATTGTCCTCATTATTGGTCAATTGTGGATGTTTTTACACAAAATGTTCATCTTGCCATTGTTGGAAATATGTGTTGTCATTGATGTCAACTCAATATGTTCTTGAGGTCATGCTTGCACAGGGATTATGTATAGAAGTTGAAGAGATTGAGAAATGATTAGAGATAGGTTGATATAGTTGATGGACAATGGAAGATTTGAGAGAGATGGTTTGACATAGCATGATTGATATGGTGGAAGATTTGAGAGATATGATTTGACATAGTTAGAGACATGGGGTTAGCATGTTTAGGGCAAGTCAGTCCGGAAGACCTAGCAAATGGAGAGAAGTTGTCTAAGTATAAGGAAGAATGGTGATCAATATGATGTCTAAGTGTGATGTGGAGATGAATACACTTGTTTCAATATGTTTCCAATATCCCTACATTGATATCTCACCAGTGTGGTGTACCACACTTAAAGATAGGTTGCAAAAGTTTTGTTAAGGCATTCATAGTGTATAAAGATAGAGCCATGGTGTTTTGGTCTGCATCCTTCCGCAAAGCAATATTTAGTCATGTGGTTCAGAAGATACGTTGGTTGAGATGTGAAGGTGTTACATCCAAGATTTCAAGTCATTAAACCTTTTGCAGTAAAAGTTATAAGTGGCAAAGTTTCAGCCTACACTCTGGCAAAATAAAGTAATGATGAAGGCTTGTTGGAATGCTTCGCATTCCTCTGGAGTGATAGATATTGCCGTGCGGATTTGGGGATATGTTTAGAGTGGTGTATGTGTGCATCCATATGTGTTTCAAATGTTTTGGTAAATCGCAAAACAATATCCTAGGTGTTGATGGATCATAGTTAATTAGGGATGCTCTATTTTTAGTAGTTCAATATGTTTTTCTTCTTGCGGTAGCACATAATGATCAAATACTTCAAGAAAATGTTGTAAGGATAATATTGATAAAATATATTGCTCACATTTTGGTCTGCATGATGCTTTTGGTCTCTCCCCAGTGGTGTAAAGATGAACAGGATGGAAATTTTGTTGTTGGTTGGGCTAATAATCTAGTTTCCTTCATTTGTCATTGATCTTGATTAATTAATTTTGCTTTGGAGGATGTGTTGTGATGTATTTGACCTTGCTATACCACGTGTAGTGATCTGCAACTCATTTTGTCTCCATAATGTATTTATTCTTAGTTGACCTATACAGTATCACACGTTTCATCAAAAGGTCATCTTGGTGTTGACCTAATTAAAGTTTTGAGTTGTTGCGGAATTATATAAGAACAAAATCATTTTGAATGGGAAGAGGATAGATTGAGGAGTGTGTTAAGCATGAAGTGTGTGAAATAAGAGTGATGGAGTAATTGTGTGAAATAAGGGATTGCAACATCAACATATGTCAGATGCCTTTTTCACAACAATTCATGTTCTGATTTACATTGTAATTTTCATGTATCCTGTTATCAAACAGTGAGTCTCTTTAACAGGTCCTTGTATCTTGCCCTAAGGTTTTGAGCCTTAGTTTGCAAGTCTAATAAGGAGTGGTAGCTTCCTTGGGTTGTATCCCTAAAACAAAGATGTAATTCTTATAGCAGTGAGCTTCATATATTGTGAGTTAATCCTCAGCGTGGTTTTTCCCTCATTGGGTTTTCCACGAAAAAATCCTGGTGTCCTTGTATGGTGCATGCTTTCCTTTCTGTTCTTCTTCTTTTGGTTAATGTGATTTGATGTTTAATGTTGTAAATGGAATTGATTTAAAGTTTAAGAATAGACTGATTCACCCCCCCTCTCAGTCTCCGGGTGTGTTCAACACCCATGTGGTGTCTTTTATTGGTAAATTCTTCCACTGAATGAGATACTCAGTGATTGTCCTAGTCCTCAACTTATTTGTGCGCATTTGGAGAATTAACTTTGGATCTAAAATGATTCTTCCTTCTTCATCTAACTCTGGTAAGACATAGATGTATAAGTGTCTGTTGACCAATCACCTTCTTCAAATAAGAAACATGAATAATTAGATGTATATTTGTTGTAGGAGGTAACTCAAGCTTGTAGGCTATGCTAGCAATCTTCTATAGAATTTGGTATGACCCATAATATTTTGGTGACAACTTATTATTCTTTTTTTGTTGCTTCAAGGACATTTGCTTGTAGGGTTGTAATCTCAATAAAACCCAATCCCCCACCTCAAAACTCCTTTCACAATGACGTTGGTTTGCCTATTGTTTCATTCTATTTTGTGCCATGGCCAAATTCTTCTTGAGTCCTAAAAGTGCCTATTGTTGGTGATGCATACGATCCTCCATTGCCTAAACTTTTGGTGTAACTTTCAATGCTGATGTGATGGATGGAGGATGGTATCCATATAATACCATAAATGGGGATAGTTTTGCAGAAGTATGGAAGGAAGTGTTGTACCACCATTATGCAAGTGGTAGCAAATCCACCCAATGAGACTACTTATCGTAAGTGAAATAATGAAGATATCCTTCTAAGCACTTATTGACAACCTTTATTTTCCCATCAGACCGAGGATGGTATGAAGATTTGTGAGCCAATTAAGTACCCAAACAAGATACTAAATATGTCCAAAAGTTACTAGTGAAGATAAGATCATGATCACTAACAATAACATTTGGAGTACCATGTAACTTTTGTATATTCTCCATAAAATCTTTTGCGACTATACTAATTATAAAAGGATGGGATAATGCAATAAAATGGGCATATTTGGTGAGGCAATCCACAACTACCATGATGACACTCTTACCTTTAGATCTTGGAATGCCTATGATGAAATCCATGGAGACCTCTTCCCACCACTGGTCAGGGATAACTATGGTCTGCAAGAGACCAGGTGTCTTAACTATTTCCTCTTTATTTCTTTGACATATCAAACATTTTGACACAAATTTTTGAACATCTGCTTTAAGCCCTTCCTAAAAGAAATCTTGCTTGATTTGATAATATATCTTTAGAAATCTTGAATGACCCCCAATTGGAGAGTCATGCAACTCTTCAAGAATCTCATGTTTGAGGATGAAATTTTTGCATGGGTATAGCCTCTCTTTGTACCACAAACAATCTCCCTTCCAACAAAACTTATTTGAACTGCTAGAATCAGTTTGCAATTGTTGAATGAGATTTCTTGTAGCCACATCATTCTACCATTCTTCTTTGGCTTCTTCCACACAATTTGCTTGGACTATTGAAATAGCACACAATAATGCCTCATCCTTCTCATCTCTTCTAGACAGTGCATCAATCACTGCATTTTCTTTACCTTTCCTATAGATGATCTCAAATTCATATCCCAACATCTTAGTGATCCATTTTTGTTTCTCTTATGATAATAACCATTGCTCTAGAAAGTATTTGAGGCTATCATGATTTGTCTTGACTTTGAAGTGTCTACCCATCATACATGGCATCCACTGTTTCACTGCATGAAGAATAGATAGCATTTCCTTTTCATAAATGGGCTTGAGTTGATTCTTGCCCTTCGATTGATGACTCTAAAAAGCAATGGGCATTCCTTCTTGCATGAGAACTGCTCCTATACCATTTCCCAAAGCATCACATTCCACAATAAAATCCTTGGTGAAGTCTAGGGTGGCCAAAACTAGAGTGGTGCACATAGCCTCCTTCAATCTTTGAAATGTTGTATTAACTAACTCATTCCATTGAAAAGCATCTTTCTTCAACAAAGTTGTAAGTGGTGTTGCTATGTGACCATGGTTCTTCACAGATCTTCTATAATATCCAGTGAGTCCAAGGAAACCTCTTAAGCTCTTAATGGTTGTAAGGATAGGCCACTCTATTAAAGTCTTGATTTTGTTAGGATCCACCTTGACTCCTTCATGGGAAACTATGTGACCCAAGTACTCCACCTCTTTGAGACCAAAAGCACACTTGGAAGGTTTAGCATAAACTTGGTGTTTTTTGAGAACTTGTAATGCTTGATCTACATGATGCAAATGCTCTTCCCAAGTCTTGCTATAAATCAATATATCATCAAATAACACTAATATAAACTTCCTAAAAAATGGCTTAAAGATGGCATTCATCAAACTTTGAAATGTAGATGGTGCATTAGTAAGACCGAATGGCATCACTAGAAATTCATAATGACCCTCATGAGTCCTAAATGTTGTCTTCGGAACATCCTCTTCCTTAATTCGAATTCAGAGATAACATGATCTAAGATCTAGTTTTAAAAAAAAACATAGCTCCATTCAATTCATCTAGTAAATCATCAATGATTGGAATAGGAAACTTATTTTTGATGGTGTACTTATTGAGCTCTCTATAATCTGGACACATGTGCCAAGTGTCATCCTTCTTAAACACCATCACAACGGGTGAGGAGTAGGCACTTTGGCTATGCCTTATAATACCCACGTCTGACATCTCCTAAACTATTTTCTTAATCTCACTTTTTTGCATATATGGATACCTATACGGCCTAGTGTTGGGTGGTTGGCTCCCGGGTACTAGCTGGATGGCATGATCTTGGTCACTTTTTGGAGGCAATCCTTTGGTGTATCTCCAAAAACCACTGAGTGTTAATCTATAATTACTTGTAGATCTGGTTGGATGGGAGGCTTTGGCTGATAGACTGCTAATGAAAATAATTGATCCAGAAATCCATCAGTCCCTTTTTTAAGCGTCTTTTGCATTTGATGGGAGCTTACTATTTGTGGGGACTTTGCATGTAACCCTCTTAGCTCAACTATCCTTCACTCTGAATGAAATCTCATGAATAGATGTTGGAAGTTCATCTTAATTGTCCCTAATGTAGCGAGCCACTCTACTCCCAACACTATCTGCAACACCCATGGAAATAGAAAACATTGGGCAATCAAGTTGATATTTTCCCATTGTCAATTTAATGTGATGGCATTTTCTTGAGCAATTGACAGTGCCCCATCTACAATTTGGAATTTAAATTATGGAGCAAGATATATAAAAAATTTAGACAAGTAGCTAACTTCTTGTTTATGAAGTTGTGAGTGCTTCCAGAGTCTATTGAAACATTGTTACTCTCGCTTTCTTCAAGAAACCTGTCACCTTGAGAGTTTGTGGGGCACTAAATTTGGCAAGTACATGATTATAAATGATTGGTTGAGTATCTCTTGACTCCTCATCTATCTTATTATCACCCTCTAATACTGGTTCTTCCTCCTTTTCTTCCTTGCTCAACCCTTCAATATAGAACAATTTCTTTTTAGTGCGTTTATGTCATCTGCTATATTTGCTATCACAATTAAAACATAATCCTTTTGCTCTCTTATCTTCAATTTTTTTGTGGAGTCAATCTAGTAGGTAGAGGAAGTGACTGTGTAGGAGTGCTTTTATCTCTTATGTTTACAAAACCTTTCTTTTTACTAACCACATTTTTTTCCTCTACATGCCTTGCCATAATCATTGCCTGAGAGATATAATTTGGATGGAACATTTGTACCTCATATTTGATGTGATCTTTTAATCCACCAATGAATAACTCCAACAAATGTTTTGCTGCCACATTTTCCACTCTTAAAGACAGTGCAGAATAAATGAATGTAATCCTTGACCATACTTGTTTGCCTTAATTTGGTAATTTGGCTGAAGTAGCCATCCTTAAGATTGTCACCATAATGTGTAATGAGTTTCTCTTGAAAAATAGACCAAGTGGTCCAACACATGCCTTTGCTTTCTATTCTTCACATAGCCAATGATACTGTAGAGTGCAAAGACTCTACTTTTTGTTTCAACTGCAGTGCTCCGTGGGTTACAATTTTGTCTCTGAGAATGTTTCTAAGTGTGGCTGCGAGGGTTTCTTATTGCCAGGGCTACGGGAGTTGCCAAGTGTCGAGCCTCAGTTCAAGCCGTATTTTTTTTTCTAAGTTACAACTTTGGAGCGAAGCATGCCACTTAGCGGAAAATGTTTCAATATTGTTTAAAGTTACAACCCTACAGAAGGTGCCACATGTCATAAGCGGAGGCACTCCCTTGAAGTTTTAGTATGAGCGCGAAAGAAGCCGTGTGGCTTTTATGGTAGCTGCGGAGCCTGCCAAGTGTCAGCTTCTACATGTTTGTTTCTATATCTTTTGATGCTAAGTAAAGGATGTATGGTGGGCCACAGTTATAAGTATCATTGATGTGGAGAGCGCCACGTGGTAGATGCGGTGCCAAAATTAAAAGCTTTTTGTCCCTTTCTCTGGTGATACTAAGTGTTTCTTAAATGATGCGAAACCCGACATGTGTCAACTTGTGCTTAAGTTTCAAAGATTTTCTAACAATGTTTCAAGCGATGCAGAGAGTGCCACGTATCATCTATTGTGTGCGCGGAGTTTGCCACCTGTCCCTGTTTCCTCCTTTTGAAAGTTATCGAGAATTAAGTTGTGGGTCCCATTTCTAATGTGTCTTAAAGTTTCAAAGCTGCGGATCGTGATAGTTGTCACCTGCGGAGGCTACCCGAATATAAAGACACAGTTTTGTGAATTGTTGCGGATAAAGACACGTATATGTTTCTAGTTGCTGCGGAGCGTGCCAAGTGTCAGTTTCTTGTTTCTTCCCGAGAGACGAAGGAGTTTCAAAGTGTTGCCGCGCACTCTGCCATTTGTCACGGAGTTTTATGTCTCAAGTACGCGGAAGTCGCCAAGTGTCTGTCCCTTATGGAAGGAGGTGTGCCACATATATTTTGTTACAGCCAATGGGCTTGTAGGAAGGAGTAACTGTCACATATTCAAAAGATCTAAATTGTTAGAGACTTCCAGTTATCTTGAGTTTGGTTGGGTCGTTGGGATTCGATTGTTGCAAACAATCTAGAGTCGATCTTGGGCTATAAATATGTAACATTTGTAATAAATTGACAGTTAGAGTTCTATTTTCGAAAAAGAAATTCATACAGTCTGTAGAGATCTAGAGATATTTTTCTGTCAGAGATTTAAGAGAGAAGTTGGAGACTTTTGCTATGACCAGTGAATATCATTTGCCTTTATTTTGTTATTCATGATTTAGAAAGTGAATGTAACTGTGCATGTATTTGTGCCTCTTATGTTGCTGAAAAATTAATGAGAAAGACTGAGTTATGTGCCTTGGTTGATATTTCCTATGTCATTGCAAAATTGTCTGGTTGTGAGCCTTTGATTTTATTCATTTCATCTGTTTATATTAATCATGCAACATCTGCTCTTTAATATAACTGAATCTTGAGGATAACTTCATTGTGATTAATTGAAGAGAAACACTTTTATTAAGGTGCATCGCCATAGATAGATTTGCTTTCATTGTATCTATAATCCTGTTAGTTTCTACCCTTTTCTCCAAAACACTTTTAAGATAGAGAAGAGCCAGCTTCTTTAAAATCTGGAGGTTGTTTCAGGTAGCAAGTCCCACATTCTTGAAACTTTCCATGTTGGTGTTGGAACCTGTGCAATTTTATACATCAACAGTTTTTGGTACGCCCGGTGGGACCATTCTTAAAGTTTCTGTCAAGATTGTATGAGCCAGAAAGCTACAGGGAGTCAAAACTGTGGACCTATAACAAGAGCTCAATTTGCTGCTAATCCAGGCATTCTTTTACCACTGCTAATAGCTAATCCAAGGAGAAGAGTGAATCAATTTGCAGCAGCACCAAGACCAAATATGGGAGCACCTGTAGCCTCAAGAAATTATGCAAATTAGAATACCGGCAGTCCTCTAATTCTCCCAATACCACCAGCTACTTGGGATGCTATTCCAGCCAATGCTCTGAAGGCTCTGCCTAAGTTCAGTGGGGAAGATTTCAAGACACCTGAAGAGCATCTGCAAGATGTATCTGATGTATGTGCAGTACATGTTATCACTCAACAAAATGTGGCCATAAGACTGTTAGCAGCCTCTTTCAAAGGAAAGGCCCTAGACTGGTATAGATCTATTACTCTAAACACTATATCTACATGGGATCATCTTGGTGATGCATTCTTTGAAAGATTTAAAGAAAAGGGCGATAAATCTTCCTTGTTGCAACAATTGATCACTATCAAAAGGGCACCACAAGAAGCAATGACTGATTTCAACTCAAGATTTTAAAAGACTTGTTAGAGAATTCTTGCTACAACAAGAACATTACCAGGTATGGCTATTGTGTTTTACCTTAAACCTTTAAACTCAGATATATCAGTGATGATTCAGTCTCTTGGAGGTCAGACACTACCAGAAGCTTATGAGTTGGCAGTCAAAGCTGAAAATAATTTAATAGATGCTGGAAAACTGCCCCCAAGGCCTCCTATGCCCATGTTCCCAGAAATTACCTTACCTTTGCCTCAAGAAGTTCCTAATCCTACTACCCCACCTATGTCCATGTATTCATTTCCTCAACAACCTGCTAAGGTAACCGCCCCTGTTCAATCATCTGAAATGGATGATGTCAAGAACATTTTAAGGACATTCTCAAATGAGATAATTAACCTAAAGAGACAACAAAATCCTTATCCAAAACCCCCTTATCAAGGTTACCAAGGAAATAGACCTCCCTTTCAGCCAAATCAATATCAAGGTCCTCAAAGGCAAGCTAACCCCTAGCCTTCAAACCAATTGGTTACAATCCCTACACCCTTACAAACTGTTCCTCCTAATCCCAACAGGGAAATTGTTCCAGGGCAAAATAATTTTGCAGATGGCACAAATGCTTGGTGCTTTCCTTGCAACAATGCCCATATGCCCAGAGACTGCCCTAGAGGAAATTTACAGCAAAAGATAGCAGAACTGAGAGGGTTAGAAGGATAATTTGCAACTTCTAACACTCCACCATATCAGTCTCCTGGTGTACAAAATGCAGTCCTGGTGGCCTAGATGCAAGGGATGTCCTTACAACAGGAAGAGGAAATAGCCCCTGAACATGCTTTATTTTCATGGATTGAAGAGGAAGATTTAGTGTTCTTGAATGAAGCATCTACTTCCAAGAAGCCATTGGTGCAATCATATTACTATACCAGAGTAAAGAGGAGAATGATGGAGCAGCCTGAAGTCACTAATAATGAGATCATGGAAACTCCTCCATTTCAAAGTGACCAGAACTCAGTCTCTAGACAAGAAATGCCCCAGCCTTTGCAGAATCAAGTAGCCTCAGAACAAGTTCTAGAAAAGTCAAGGTACCCTTATTACTCAAAGGCCCAAGCATTGGGACCTATGAATGTGGTGGATCAACTAAAAAGAACTCCAGCACACGTATTAATTTGGGACATGTTAGCAATTCCTGAGCAGAAGACATTGTTGCAGGAGGCTTTGCAAGGCCAAGAAGTCCCTAAACATACTGGTGCTAAAGGAGGATCTGCTGATAAAGAAAAGCTGCCGCTCAAAGATATTGTACCTTTGCAGACAACAGCCCTGTTGAATAATGCACTTGAGGTAGGTAAATCTAAACCAGATCCCTTTTATTTGACTCTGATAGTTGGGCAGAAATTGTTGCATAATGCAATGATAGACTTTGGGGCCAGTACTACGGTAATGCCAAAGCAAATAGCAGATGCTTTGAAAATAAAATATGAGCCACTTACAAGAGGAGTCATGCAGTTGGATGGGAAATCTGTGCAAACAATAGTGAAAATTAAACAACTCCCATTGCAACTATATACTTGCCCTAATATAATTGTAAATCAGGATGTGGTAGTCATAGATATTCCCCCTATATTTGGTCTATGCTTATCCAAAGATTTCACAGCTAAGATAGGAGGTTACATGTCACTAGATTGGTCACACCTCATTCTGAGAACCAAATATGGGACAAAAATGAAAATACTGTCTGAACCATTATCAAAAGACCATATCACAAATGAACCAACCCCAAAATTAGAAGCAACCCATGCTATGCTGAATAAAGAAGAGAGAATCTTTGTTGAAGAGTTAGGTGACTGGATTGAACATGATCGACAGGAAGAAGAGAATGATCAGTTGTTGACTATGATGCAAAGTGGTCCCTATGGAAATTATGACTCTACTGGTTTAGGCACTTATGTCATATTTGAAGAAGACCAAGAGATTCCTAATGTTTTAAGGAAAGAGACACCACAAACTCAAGAATCTGAAAAAGACTCAGAAATCTGGACTCTAAATTTTGATGGGGCTAGAAGTAAAAATGGAGCTGGAGCAGGAATTTGCCTCACTGCCCCAAATGGTGAGAAAATTTTAAGAGCCATTCGCTTTCAGTTTCCCTGTACTAATAGTGATGTTGAGTACGAATCCTTGGTGAATGGACTCATGTTTGCAAAGAAAAAAGGAGTAAAGAATCTGATAGTAAGAGGAGATTCAGAATTAGTGGTGAAACAAATCAGAGAAAAGGCAGTAGCCAAAAATGTAAGAATGAGATCTTATAGGCACAGAATTTGGGACCTAATAGATGGTTTTGAAGCTTTCAATATTGAAGTAGTTCCTAGAGCCCAAAATTCTGAGGCAGATAGAATGGCACAGATTGGTTCACAATTTGATCTAGCAACTGATCTACTAGTCAACAATGAGTCAGTCAAAGTTATAGTGAGACCAACTATCCCAGACAATGACCAAAATTGGCAAGTTTTTGAAAATGATTTCTAAGTACTCTCATTTTTGCAACAATCAGGAGAACTTGCTAATCAATTGTACCCTAAAATTGAAGAAGCATATAGCGACCAAATTATTCAACTGAAGTCAAATAAGCTCCCTAAAGGACTGATTACCTTAGAAAACTTGTTTGACCCAGAAGATGTAAGCCTAGAGAAAAAGAGGTTTCAAGCAAATAAAGAAGATTATTCTAAAATTCAAGTTAGTGAAGGAAGAAAATTGAAGATTGGCAATTCTACAACCCAGCAAGAAAGGCAAAGATTCATTGATTTGTGTGAAAGATATGATAGGGTGATTGCCTGGACCTGTGAAGACCTCCATGGCTATAATAGAGATATCATCCAGCACACCATAGAGCTTACTGAAGGATCTAAACTAGTCAGACAGAAGCAAAGGCCAGTGAATCCTAGAATTGAACCTTTAATGGTGGATGAGTTGCAAAAGCTCTTAGAATCAAAGATTATTTTTCCAATTAAACACTCAACTTGGGTATCAAAGCTAGTGCCCGTAAGAAAAAAGAATGGTGACATAAGACTTTGTGTAGATTTCAAAGACCTGAATAGGGCATCTTTGAAAGATCGTTATCCCCTGCCCTCTATGGAACAAATTTCACAGACTGTGGCTGGATCATAGAGATTTTCCTTGCTAGATGGCTTCTCTGGGTACAATCAAATTTGGCTAGCCAATGAATACCAGCATAAGACTGCATTTACTACAAAATGGGGAACATTTGCATATGCTAAGATGCCTTTTGGCCTTTCAAATGTTGGGGCTACTTTTTAGCGAGCAATGGATGTAGCATTTGGGGAGCTTATAAACAAAATCATCCTGATTTATCTAGATGACCTCACTATTTTCTCTAAAAATGTTGTAGATCATTTTGACCATTTAGAGGCTATTTTTAAGAAATGCCAAGAGTTTGGAATATCCCTGAATCCCAAGAAGTGTATCTTTGCAGTACCTCAGGGTAAACTGTTGGGGAATATAGTATCAAAGGAAGGAGTCTCTATTGATCCAGAGAGAGTCACTGTCATAATGAACTTATCTTTGCCAGTTAATAAGAAAGTAGTTCAATCCTTTCTGGGGAAGATCAACTTTGTTAGCCGGTTCATATCTGACTTTGCAGGTCTAATTAGACCAATGACACTGTTGCTAAAGAAGGACCTGGTTTTCAAATGGACTGCAGAAGGGAGACAGGCTTTTGAAGAGATCAAAAGAGCCATTTCAACAGCCCCAGTACTCAGAAACCCAGACTTTTCTAAGTCTTTCATAATGTATGTGTATGGAGGAGAATTCAGTGTTGCTGTTGTTTTAACTCAGAAAGATGAACAGCAAGAAGGAGAGCACCCAATAGCCTTTTTCTCCAGAACTCTTAGAGAATATGAGGCTAGATACAATTTTGTGGAGAAGCAAGCATATGCCATGGTAAAAGCCCTAAAAAAATTAAGACATATGGTAACAGGGAATAAGATTCTGATATTAGTGGCTCATCCTAGTGTAAGAGAATATATTATGGAGGGTGAGATCACTGAGAAAAGAGCCAACTGGATAACAAAGATCCTTGAATATGATGTGGAGTTCAGACCCACTAAGTTGGTCAGGGGCAAAGGATTGTGCCAATATATGGCTCAAGACATGGAGAAAATGATGACTGAAGAAACAGAAAGTGAAAATCTATTGGAAATCCAAGAGGTTGATCAAGATTCTTGGGTCACAAACATAATACAATTTATGAAACATGGGATTTTCCCAAATGAGCTCTCCCATGATAAGAAAAGATATTATAGGCAGCAAGGGGCCAATTTTGTACTAATTGACCATGTTTTATTCAGAAGAAATGTTGATGGCATACTTTTAAGATGTATAGAGAAAGATGAAGCTCAGAGAATACTACGTGAATTGCACCATGGAGCCTCAGGTGGACACTTTTCAGCAAGGACCACAGCAATCAAGGTGACTCAAGCAGGATATTTTTGGCCCACCCTATTTACAGATTGCTATCGGCTGGTTAAAGAATGCCAGGCTTGTCAGTTTTATACAAGAAAAAGAAGAAATGCAGCAATGCCTCTAAGCCCCATAATTGTGGATGAACCATTTGCCCAATGGGGTCTAGATTTTATTGGTATGATTAATCCAGTGTCAAGTATGGGACACAAATGGATCCTCATAGCAACAGATTACTTTACCAGATGGAGTGAATCAGTACCACTCAAGGAAGCAACAAAAAAGGTAATATTAGAGTTTCTAGAAGGCATCACTGCTCGATTTGGTCCTCCTCGCACCATTATATCAAATAATGCTAAAGCATTTTTGGGAACAAAGATATCTGAGTTTGCATTAAGGAATGGGATTTACTTGAAGACTTCTTCAAATTATTACCCTCAAGGTAATGGCCTGGCAGAATCTACTAAAAAGAACCTGATCAGACTCATTAAAAGGATAGGGACAAATTATCACAGGGAGTGGCACAAACTACTTAACACAGCACTGTGGGCTGACAGGATCACACCAAAACAAGTGACAAAGATGTCTCCATATGAATTAGTTTTCTGGTAAACTAGCAGTAATGCCACTGAGCCTAGAGATCCCTGCTTTGCAATTATTGAAACAGATAGAGATTGAAGAGAATGGTCCCATGCAAGTTAGACTTGCTGAATTGCTAGAAGTACAAGAGAAAAGAGAAAAGGCACATGAGTCAATGATGAAACATCAGAAAATAGTGAAGGATTGTTTCGATAAGAAGACTTCAAACCTTTTTTTGAAGTTGGCTCAATAGTGTTGAAATGGGATGAGAGAGCTGCCAAGCCAAGTCGACACAACAAATTTGAATCACTATGGACTGGTCCTTACAAGATTTGTTCCTGTAAGCAACAAAATTCTTTTGAGCTGGAGACTATGGATGGTGAACTTGAAGAGATACCTGTTAATGGGATCTATTTGAAACATTTCAATTAAGTAGGGGCTCTTAATGTATCATAGTTAGTTAGTTAGTTTCCTTTTCTTGTTTTCCTGTTTTCCCGCTTTCCTTTTCAATAAGTGTTCTGTGAACACGTGTCAGTAGCGCAAGCCCCTTTCTCTTTTTGAAAATCTTGCATTATTAAGGTTGTCTCCAATCCCCAAAATCCCCAGAAGTACACTTTTGTAGCCACTCCCGTAACATTTCTGACACTCTTTTCCATGCAGATTGCAAAAAATATGCTAACTATTTCTCGGCGTTAATGCCATTTATAAGACAGGATGTGTCATTAAAGCCCCATGCTAAATCCTAAGTGTGGCTCTCATTTGCTTCTGTATCTCTGTTGTGAATCACTGTTGCCTCTAATTTCCCATCCTTAGCAAGCGCTTTCAGCTGTGTGTCATTCCTGTGAAGCAATTTCAACCTTTCTTTTGTCAAAGCTTCCCACATTCTCCCTGCAGATACAGATATGGCTGAAGCACAGTCTTCTCAAGAGGGACTTGGGATATATGAGTCAATTGATAGGCTTTTGAGCAGCAAATCATACGCCTCAGCGCCTACGCAACCCAAGAGAACCTATCCAAGAATGAGGGTCCCTGAGGTAGGGTATTTTGTTGACCCGACGAAGGTAAAGGATTTCGCAGATGGCGTTTTTGACCCAACCCTACAAAAATCTACCAGGACTCTCCGTGAAGGGGCACACCAGAGATGTATCTAAAAAGCAAAGAATGGACAGTCTAAAACTTTTGGAATGAGGATTTGGACCTCACAGTTGGCACAGTTCCTGGTTCCAAGTGTGCACCTATGTCCCGACCTAATTGAATTGTGCACAGAGCTGTTTCATGCACCCTCAAATACCATACAACAGGGTTCTTTTATGGTGCAGATCACACCCAAAGCCATAAGGGACATGCTGGCCCTGCAACACAATTGAACGGCCACATTTCCCACTATTGCTAAAATGCAAAAGACATGGGCAAATGTCAACAACCAGATTAGGTTCCTCAACTTAGAATTGTAGTTAGGAGATGAGAACACCCAGATGCCATAATACCTACAGGAAGGGCACAATTTAGCCAAAGTAGTCAAGAGGCACTGTCAATGATATCTTTCATTTTTGGGATGAAGGAAGACAATACAGTCTACGATTGACAAATTGCTATCATTTTCAGATTAAAGACTGTAGACAAGCAACAAGAATACTAGCTAGATTTCTCAGAGCAAATTGCTTACTCCATGGTCGATCAGCTCACAAATTTCAAATCCAAAGGATTTTTTAGGTATTCTGCTTATCTTTTCCATTTAATGTTATATCAAAACCACAGTCTTTTTGCACAAACTATGCAATTGAACAAGTATGACCCAGATTTTGGTTATAATAGAACTATTCCTGTGTCTGCATGGACACATGTGTTATCTGAGGCATCAAACCCTTATGAATTTTGGGAACTCTTTGTTTCCCTTGCCTTTTGCCATTTGAGCCCTGAGCCTGTAGAACATAGGTTGATGCAGAGCATTAGGGGTTTCATGACCAATTGCCTAATCCCATGTGATTATTTCTTTGGGGCACAAAATACTATCATTAGAGTCCATGGCTTCAATGAGGAGCCTATGTTGCTACCTTAAATTTTGACCCCTAGGGTAGCATTTCTAGAAGTAACCCGGCAAGTGTCTTTGGTTGCCAATGAGTTTGGAACCAAGAAAAAGAAGAAAAAATGTATGACATCCCATGGGTCAAAAGAAACATGGCCCTAGAAGTCAGAGATGCTGAATACCTGTTGCTAAGAAAGCTAGTTGTCCTTGGATTCTTCATCATTGAAGATAAGTGGAGGTATGACCCAGACAGTTTTATGGTCTCCTAGGTTAGAAATAGCAAGGTCCGGGATAAAATAGTACATGAGGGTTGGCCTTTCTGGGAAGATAGAAGAAACCCTAAAGAGGACAGTCCAGACTTGTATGTAGAACTAGATAATTTGCCTTTTGAAGGGCCTAGTCCATGGGAGATTTTTTATACTAAACAAAAGGCCTATGACCCTAAGATCAGAATGGGCACTGGCTTAAAGAAAGCTTTGAAAGCCCAGGAATGGAAGCCAGAGAAAATTGAGGCCTATTGGAAATATAGGAAGGAAATTTCAGAGTTGACACATTCTTTTGGGAAAATTGACACAGATGAGAAATGGGAGTCGATTTGGGATGAGTGGCATCCATCCCCAGTCTCTAGCCCTGATACAAGTAGAATTAAGAAGGGTGAAGAGTCAGAAGAGGAAGCTGAGTCAACCCATACAATGCAAGAAATAGGACAGGCCTCATCTGCTGTTCCTATATCTTCCTAGCCCCAATCTCTCAGTACTTTAGAGAAACAAAAGGGTGTGGTGTCATCACCAACTAGAGGGACTTCATCATTTTCAGCTACCGGGGCTTCCAGTTTTGTACCCTTGCCACCCTCAGTAGTGGTAAATATAGAAGAGAAGGAATCAAAAGAGGAAACAAGAGAAAGACCAAGGAAACACAAGAAATTGCACCTGCATGAAGAGTCAGACGAAGAAACAGAACCACTACTACAGCAAATGGCAGCCACATCCGTTGCTCCTCAGGTAAATGTTTCTTCTCCTTTTTCCCCTCCGTCTCTTTCTTCTACCTTAGGGGTGGCAATCCCAACTAGCCAAACGTTAGTGCCCCCTTCCACTTCTGTTATGCCTACATCACTACTTGCCCCAATTGCCAGTCCTCAGGCCATGTCTTCACAGGCCATCTCATTGCCACTTTTTTCCCCCTCTGTTCCAAAAAAAGCCCCTCCCCAAATTTCCCCTAGCCAACAATTATTGGCTATTCCTTATGGCCTACCTCAAGGTCATCCCTTTGCTAGTGGATACATTGCTTCACCTCCCACTTTCCAAGCTCAGGCAGATACAACAAAAAGGGCTAGAGAAGCCAGAATGGACAAGAAGAGAAAGAAAGAAAATAAAAGCCTTGTTGTGCCACATATGAGGTCACTTTTTGACCCTATTCAACATCAGTTGATAGTCACACATTTGTCTCCAAATGTGGTAAAGCCTAATGAGCAGATGCAGCCTCAGAACTTTTAAATGAATGATGTAGCCATGGACATGTCTCTTTTCAAACCACAAGATAGGGTCGAGCTACTCAATGAAACTACATCTGTTGTTGCAACTAACTACTTGAAAGTGTCTAGGAGGTTGCAAAAAGTTGAAAATGACTTAGCTCAAGAGAAGACAGATAGTAGCAACCTTGCTGGAGAGTTGTAATCTAAGAAGGATGAAATAGAGAATCTGAATAAACAATTGCAAAATACTGTTTCCTGTCAGATACATCAAGCAACACAGGCCCAAAATGCTTCTCTTAAATTGGAGTTAGCATAGGAAAAAGCTACAGTAAATGTTATGAGGCAAGAGAAGGCCACCTTGGAGAAGAAGTATCAAGAAAAGATGCAACAAGCCACTCAATTCCAGCAGAAGTTGCTGAGTGAGTAGAATGCTGCTGCTGCAATACAAGCACAACTCCTAGCAGAGCAACAAACCACAAAATAGCTAACACTTGAGTTAGCTAACATGACACAAAATGCTGGGGTTCTGAATCTAGTCAAAGAGCTGTATGTTTCAGTTTGGAAAAGAATCTCTGAGGAGATTATCCAGCTAAGGCCATCATTAACATTTCTGTTAAATGCACAACAGTTGTGTGAGAAAGTGGAAGCTTCAGTTCAAGCTACTCTGTCTACTGTTTCTTTGAGAGTTTCTGACTCTCAACTGTTGCTAAAGAAACTATATGACACAACAGATGAAATTCTGTCAGCAACAAGGATCAGTGATAGAATGATTACTGCTAAGAAGGTAAACGAAGTTCTAAGTTGCAACTCAGCAACCACAAATTGCTAGGAACTCCTAGATACTATCAAGGAAAGAGTCAAAGATGTGAAGAAACACATAGAGGATTTGGTTCAGTTGGGTCTTCCCTCACCATTTCCAAATAATAATACTGTACTGATGATTGATGATATCAAGGCCCTGCTTTTAACAAGGCAAAATGATCAAACAGTTTTCCAGGGGTTAAGTGATTCTTCATCAGTACAAGAGGTGGAAGCTATCTTGATACCAATGGCCCAGATGGAATTTTAATTAAAGGCCGCAGTTCAAATTTTGCAGACATTTTCTCACAAGGATATAATAAATCTTGATTTTGCCTTTCAAGATTTACAGAGTAAATAGGGACTCTCTAATTCGGAATGGTCTGTTTACCAGATAGCTTTGCAGAATTTGTGACCCTATGTTGTATTTTAAATACATATATTTTTGCCAAGATTTGGGTTCTTTTTGAGAAGGCTCAAAAGTCCTAGGGGTCACCAAGAACTGTAGAGTGCAAAGACTCTACATTTTGTTTCATGCAAAGACTCTACATTTTGTTTCATGCAAAGACTTTATTTTTTGTTTCAACTGCAGTGCTTCACGGGTTACAATTTTGTCTCTAAGAATGTTTCTAAGTGTGGTTGCGAGGGTTTCTTATTGCCAGGGCTGCAGGAGTTGCCAAGTGTCGAGCCTCAGGTCAAGCCGCATTTTTGTTTCTGAGTTACAACTTTGGAGCGAAGCGTGCCACTTAGTGGAAAATGTTTCAATATTGTTTAAAGTTACAACCCTGTGGAAGGCGCCACGTGTCATAAGCGGAGGCACTCCCTTGAAGTTTCAATATGAGCGCAGAAGAAGCCATGTGTCTTTTATGGTAGCTGCAGAACCCGCCAAGTGTCAACTTCCGCATGTTTGTTTCTATATCTTTTGATGCTAAGTAAAGGATGTATGGTGGACCACAGTTTTAAGTATCATTGATGCGGAGAGTGCCACGTGGTAGATGCGGTGCCAAAACTAAAAGCTTTTTGTCCCTTTCTCTAGTGATACTAAGTGTTTCTTAAATGATGCGAAACCTGACATGTGTGAACTTCCACTTAAGTTTCAAAGAGTTTCTAACAATGTTTCAAGTGATGCGGAAAGTGCCATGTATCAGCTGTTGTGTGCACGGAGTTTGCCACCTGTCCCTATTTCCTCCTTTTGAAAGTTGCCGAGAATTAAGTTGTGGGTCCCATTTCTAATGTGTCTTAAAGTTTCAAAGCTGCGAATCATGATAGTTGTCACCTGCGGAGGCTACCCGAATATAAAGACACAGTTTTGTGAACTGTTGCAGATAAAGACACGTATATGTTTCTAGTTGCTGCGAAGCATGCCAAGTGTCAGTTTCCTATTTCTTCCTGAGAGATAAAGGAGTTTCAAAGTGTTGCTGCGCACTCTGCCATCTATCACAGAGTTTTATGTCTCAAGTACGCGGAAGTCGCCAAGTGTCTGTCCCTTATGGAAGGAGGTGTGCCACATATGTTTTGTTACGACCAATGGGCTTGCAGGAAGGAGTAACTGTCACAGATTCAAAAGATCTAAATTGTCAGAGACTTCTAGTTATCTTGAGTTCGGTTGGGTCGTTGGGATTCTATTGTTGCAGACAATCTAGAGTCGATCTTGGGCTATAAATATGTAACATTTGTAATGAATCGACAATTAGAGTTCTATTTTTGAAAAAGAAATTTATACAGTCTATAGAGATCTAGAGATATTTTTCTGTTAGAGATTTAAGAGAGAAGTTGGAGACTTTTGTTGTGACCAGTGAATATCATTTGCCTTTATTTTGTTATTCTTGATTTAGAAAGTGAATGTAACTGTGCCTCTTATGTTGCTGGAAAATTAATGAGAAAGACTGAGTTCTGTTCCTTGGTTGATATTTCCTGTGTCATTGCAAAATTGTCTGGTTGTGAGCCTTTGATTTTATTCATTTCATCTGTTTATATTAATCATGCAACATCTACTCTTTAATATAACTAAATCTCGAGGATAGCTTCATTGTGCTTAATTGGAGAGAAACACTTTTATTCAGGTGCATCGCCATAGATAGATTTGCTTTCATTGTATCTGTAATCCTGTTAGTTTCTACCCTTTTATCCAAAACACTTTTAAGATAGAGAAGAGCCAGCTTCTTTAAAATCTGGAGGTTGTTTCAGGTAGCAAGTCCCACATTCCTAAAACTTCCCATGTTGGTGTTGGAACCTACACAATTTTATACATCAACAGATACCAAATGAATTGGTCAAGTTCCAAGTAGAAGGAATCCATGACCATCTTTTGTTGACAAGGAACATGGTGAATATCAAAGAATTTCTCCATTTGACATAGCTAGTTAGTAGGATCTTGGCCATCAATTTTTCACACATCCAACTTTGGTGTGAAATTCGTAGCCATATAATGAGTGGTGTGATGATCCATATTGAGATCTGATTCAAACCCCAAAACACCCTTCCCTTTAGGAGACTCCTCTTCCTCCCAATCTTGGTGGTGTGACTCCTTATGTTTGGAATCTCTAGGATGTTTTTCATCCAAAAGTTTCTCCATGATTTTCTCGATATCACTTGACTTAGCCAACCCTTGCATTTGATTTGACGTAATTGCCAAGATTTGATCCTTCATCTTGTTGTTTTATTTCTGAATGTGTTCAAATATATAATCATTTTCTTTTTGGACAACATCCTCATTTTCCACATCCTCCTTGCATGGAGTTTTCCCAAGTGTGGAAACATTATGTTTGCCTCTTGTTGTAGGATTCGTTATGATAGGAAAAAATAATTTTGGAATAAATCACACAAAACAAATCCAATTAATCTAAAGTTTTATAGTGATCTTCCAGGGCCGAGATCTCACTTCCCCAAAAAAATCTCCAAGAAATTCATTAATTTGCAACCTTGAGAGTGAAATTGACGGAAACCCTAATTTTGTAATAACTCGCTCAATTTGACTCCGAATGTTATGAATTCTAAATTGTAGTAGATTCAATATGTCCTTGAAAAACCCTTTAAAAATCTTGAAAATATTCACTAAAATGAGGGAGATATGTGCTTCCCAAAATGATCTCCAAATCAGAAAAAAATAAAAAAAAAATAAAAAATAAAAAATAAAATAAAATAAAATAAAATAAAATAAAATAAATAAATAAATAAATAAATAAATAAAAATAAAAATAAAAAAAAATTCCCTAGTTTTTGCCTTCATGGTGCCAATATCATGCTTTGATACCACTTGTAATGAAACAACTTGCACAAAAGAAGTATATAATAGGAAATATGTGTTGGAATACAATGGATCACTAAGAGGGGGGTGAATTAGTGATCTAATAAAACTAGTTTATTCATCAACTTAATAGTAGCAAAAGCAATTAACACCAACATGCAAAAAACATAGAGAGCAATAGAATCACAAAGATGAAACCATGGCACAAGTATTTGAAGTGGAAAACCCTAAACAGGGAAAAAACACTTTGTGAGTTGGATCAATCCAAACCTCACAATTTGTTCACCATTAGGTCTCACTGACCAAAATCTCACTGATTACAATATATCTAGGAGTTATGGAGCACCAACTCCAATAACAAACGAGAGCACCAACTCCAATATAAAAGAAAGATAAAAGTATAGAGTACTACTCTGTTTACAATATGCTCCAAATTATCAATCTCCCTTGTTCCGCATACAAACATTCCACACAAACATTCAATACTCATCCCTCCTTGCATACATGATGATAATCTCTTCTTTTACGAGAACCCCTTATTTCAACAAATACAAAGAAGTTTTAAACTGACATAAACATGGACAAAGAACTCTCTGAGATTTTTCTCATAACTAGACTATAGCCTTTGAATAATCAAATAGAAAACACAGAATAACCATGTCTACTTCTTGATGGTCAACCTTAACCATTATGACAATCAATCCTTGGACACATTAGACTTTAGTCACATGGATACTTGCACATTCAAAACTTTGTTAGACAGACTCACATATTGTTCTTACTTCTAACCAATCTCTAGTTACCTGTGATCTCATTTAGATCACACTAATAAATGTAGAGAAACATGTACACTTAAACTCTGAACCCTTCTTGCATATATGAATAACTTCAAATAAGACTCCATCCATGTGTATTGTTATTAAAACATAAACATGGAAATCATTAGTCTGCAAAATACTCTCACACTATTCAAACCTTGATCCCAGAACCCCCAATATACTCGTGGATCCAAAAAATATTGTTGTTGTCTCAAAAATAGTTACAAAATTGTGTGTAACCAAAACTAGGGCAAGGACACCCATATGCCCATCATACTTACTCGAAGAGAGTGCCCATTATGAAGTTTGAACCTCCAACATCGATTCATTCTTTCATGCTCAGGACAAATTAAATACACACCATTGATCAAAGGTTTCCCACTTAGATATAAATTGATCATCGAAGACACCAGTGTTGATTGGGAGATGGGGCCGGTGGTTTCATGATTTAAATCCCTTAAGATGTCACTCAAGTGACACGTTCACTGGATGTAAAAGCTCATCGAGCGTTTATAACAAAAAGTAACTCTCCTTTGAAGGGCGTCATAAGACAAACCCTAGGTCTTGTTGGTTATTTTTTCTGAATCGACAGTGGGTTTGCCAGTTCCGGTGCATAAGCAGATTCGGCCAACAGACACGGGAGGTTGCATGAGCTGCCTCCCCTTCACTTCAAGTTCTGCCGCACCAAGGGGGTGTCCCTATTTGATAAAGATATGACCTTGATTCATTCAATGACATAAAGATTTAACTTGACAGTAACAGGCAGAATACTCTCATGTGTGGACCAAGATTTGTGTGATAAATCACAAGGTTGGCAACGTTCTTGGACATATGTGTCTGGTCAGGTATGAGAATATGTAGGGGTTCCTAATCCTACTCCTACAAACTAACATATTAGGATAATAGAATGATTGGTTTGATGGATTGGATGCAAGACAGGGGTTTTGGATCATAACTACTAACCCAGGTGTAGATCGGTGCCTATCTCAGGGCAAGGAGTCAACTAGACGTATACAACAGATGGTTTACAACTAGCAT
This sequence comes from Cunninghamia lanceolata, assembly GCA_027924645.1. Classification (NCBI taxonomy): domain Eukaryota; kingdom Viridiplantae; phylum Streptophyta; class Pinopsida; order Cupressales; family Cupressaceae; genus Cunninghamia; species Cunninghamia lanceolata. The sequence continues at coordinate 8,137,852 of BSBN01000438.1, forward strand.
TCAAGTTTCAAGGGGTTGGATCTGATGTTTGCCTTACAAACATCACCCAAGAATGGGTATTCAACTGCCTTTACTTACAGATATCCCTGCTGACAAACAACCTTCTCCATGTTTAACCTAAAATAATTTAATCCACTCCTTGAATGGAAGTTAGAGATCAGGCATGTGATACAGAACCCTGTATCCTAGAATCTATGAAACCCTTAGCAACCAGATTTGAAAGAAGGAAAGCATGCAACAAAGGAGACAAACATATAAACACATGCATAAGAGCATTTTTCATCTATATCAACATGAAACTGAACATACGTGCAAAATACATTCATGATGCAACTCATAAATTCCTGAATGAGATAAAACAGCCCAGGATCATGCCCTGTTCTTCATTATTTACACAAAAATGCCCAGGTCTTCAACCACCAAAAAGAGTGACACAGTTTGCATTTTATAGCAATACAGTGTACTCAGCAAAATTAATTACAGGGCAAATCAAAATATCGCCAGATACATGCATTAGAAGATGGCGCTCAAAAATAGTTAATGCATGCAGGAGAAATAGGGAGAAGAAGTAGGTAAAATCGAGATCTGGGCCATCGCTCAGGGACTTTCCTCTTAAAAATGATGGTTGACCTGTCCCCCGTCGACCCAAATCCTACAGATGTTGTCATTATTGCTCAACTACCCACAGATTCTCATAGACGTACCTTTGAAACTTTCCCGCCAAAATACATCACCCTGATATTTCAAATTATGTAGGAATCATTTATCCCACATGCACCCCGCGGAGATCCTTTTAGCACTTTATATATCATGTTGTATGTAAACATATTGTCATGCATTTTACCCTGCGTGACCCGCGAGCCAACCGTTGGCGGTCCATCGGTGTAACTCTCGCCTCCGTCGGTGTGACCCACACTATCAGAACAACCACAAACACTTTCGTCGATATCACCCGTCACACCAACCGCAACCCTCCTTGCCCGGTCTTCAGCGAGACCCTAACCATCGGCGCATTCAAAATTTCTCACACCAACACACATTGTTTCACCGACAAACACCTCAGTCGGCCAGACATCAACCACCGGGTGACAAAAAGCTCTTTCACCAGCCACACCACTCTCACCAACTGCTATATCCTTGAAAAGCCTCAAACCACAATCCATCGGCCAGACAACAACCATCGGCGAACCTATCGCCAACTCGCCTGATAAGCAATGTCACTCCGATGAAGGTCCTCATCGGCCAAACACAAGGCTTCGGATGAAAATCTCCCAGCCTCGCTGATGCAAGAAGTCACCCCGATGCCCAACCTCATCGGCCAAACACATGGCATCGGCAAACCTCAAAAATGTCTGCCCGACATAGAAAGTCACTCCGATGAACATCCTGGTAACATCATCGTCACATTCTCAATATCAAGGGATATTCATAGGATGAACTAGTGTTAGAAATATGACCCCCCGGACCTTGATGACCCTGAAACCTGATTGATTAAGCAGGCACCAACAGGTCTTTAGGGTTCTCTCTTAGGGATTTAGACCTTAGTGTTTTAGGTTATAAGATGTAGAGATCTTAACAACTAAAACCTTAAAAAGGAATTGCCACCATAGATTCACCCTCCATAAGTCTCATCTCAAATAACAATATCTGAATAACAAACACTTTGTTATGAAGACCAACCACCACTTTGTCTTTGTCATGTGTTGGTTAACAAATTTGTCACCTAACTCTATATTCTTACGCCCAGACAGATGACAAATGTAATCAACAATTAAGCCTATTATATTGGTGTTTTATAAAGGCTCTTTGCTTATTTTACAAGGTGTAGCTACCTTCAATAGATATTCTTATGAATGAAAAACCAAGATTGCTTTTAACCAGAAAGCAAAAATAAAGGTAGGTCTTTTAACCAAAAAGCAATAAAGGTGTGAATTCATTTTTCAAATAATAGAAGTACAGAGATTTCCACCACCACAATATTTAGAAACTCAAATTAACATCATACTCCAAATAATCACCACTCTAAACAATATATCAACAGATAAATTATCCACAACAGTGAGCCAAAACTAAAGATATCCAACCACTTCAATGCACATATGCTACCAACACTAGCAGCAATACATTCAACATAGGAAGAACATAAATTCAAATAACCATAACACAAAGTCTATGATCACTTAAATCTCCACTGCATTGATTTTCATTATATGCATAGAAGCAATTGAAAACATAAAGTATCAAAATTCTCTATCGCCAAAACAAAGTTTGCCAAAAAGATCCATACATAGACTTGCACACCAAATTTATAGAAAGCCACAAGATAACTGTCTTTAACCCTAATGGCTTCTGGGTGACAACCAATTTAAAAGAGAGTTTAAACAATAAATATTTAAAAGGCCCTCCAGAGCCAATAGTTCAGGAGCATGTAAAAGATCTTGATAAAACATAAAAAGAGAATTAATTAAGGATTGCCACATCCTCATCATCAAGATTATCATCATTTTGTGCCACATCTTCATCTTCTACCTGTTCGGTTTCCTTACTCAAGTCCTCTTGCACCGCTTGAGCTGCTTGTGCCCTTCACTTAGTCTTGTATGCTTGGTACCTGGTGAGAAAAGGGGAGGGGTATATGCCACTTGGAGTGCTAGTCATACTGATCATACGCTTCTTGCGAACTACCCTATCTATATCATCAATCTTTTGATGAATCTCATCTAGCCATTCTTGATAGTTTTGATGTAAGTAGCAGTCCTTGCCATCTTCTCAAGTGATTCGCTGGTTATGACATTATAGTCCATTATCTCTTCCATCGCCAACTTCTTAAAGTTTTTCTTTATTTCTTTAACATCTAATAATTTGTCCTCATTTTCCCCAGTCGCTTCAATCTCCAAGATAGCAAAATTAACCTTAATGTTTCTCATTTCAGCACAATAAGTTGCTATTGCATCCCTCGTATCATCCTCGGTCGATGTCAACACAATTATTATCCATTCGAGGACATCTGTCCAAGCTGGTGCATCAAACTCATTTGGGGCATTTATAATTTGTTCAGCTATTAGAACCTTGACATCCATTTTGGCTATTTCTTTAATTTCCATTGAGGCTAAAGAGAGGCTATGATGACCACTCCTAGCTTTTTAAAACTCTGTAATGAGGATCTCTCTTTTGCTGGAGATAGAATCAAATAACTTAACAACTTCTTAAACGAATAAGAGGCCATCAAAGACTACCTTTTCCACCCATTGATTTAAGGCATCCTTCAAAGCCCTAGACCATTTTATTTGTTGCAAAAGATTGGGGTCTGACACACTTATACTCAAGTCTGGCATTGTATTTGGCGAGGATGTTGTAATGTTTAGAACTGATTGAATAAAAGATGATAAAGCACTTACTTGAGTACGCAGTTTGTGATTCTCCTCTTGTTCTTTCTTGACCCTTTTTGATAAGTTGTTGACTGAATATTCTGTATGATAAATATCCCCTTCAGTGGTAGAAGGTCCCAAATCTACTCTGCTCATGTTAAAATCTGCTTCAGTCACTTCGCCCTCGTTCTTATTTCCCATAGGGTCTGCAATCTCAAGGAATTGATTGCCTGTAGTATGGTTTGTGACCATTCATGACATTCTCCTGGCACGCTTGGGCTTTGGAGTCTCCTGTAGCAACTTAGCCACTGTATCAACACTAGCATCCACCTTTGGAGTATAACTCTTTTTCCTTTCAACTGCTTTCTTCAACCAAGAAGGAGAAGAGGTGGACACACTAATGGCATTAACCATACTTGCAATACCATCAATTTGAACATATAAAGAATCATGTGTAGGGGGATTATTTGGACTAGGATAATTTTGAGCACTCAACAAAGACTAAAAAATATTATCTTCTCCCAACTGTGTAAAAATCAATGAATCACTATCATTAACAAGGTCGTTCACTAATGGCACATAGTCTGCTTTCTGTGGAGAAGCAGCCAATTTGGGATTATCTTTCACTGGCTGACCATCTATCTCACACACGGATTTCAACTTCTCATTCTCCTCAGGGGGTCCTTCGCCATCCCCGCTCGATTGTGAGCCAACTCCTTGCGTAGTTGGATCTGAACTAGATGTCTTCCTTTGAGAATGCATAGTTTTGGACCTACCTTGGCTCTGAGATGGTGATTCTTTAGCTATATTTGAACCAACTTTCTCTCTAAACTTTTTCTTCAGCCATTTCTCTATTCTCCTTATGACACCAAAAGAGCAGAGTTTAATGTCAGTCACTTCTTTCTCCGACCATCTCACATGAGGTAGAGGTTATAATGAAACTTCTTGAAAACTAGTATCCAAAATGTCTGAACCATCATCCACAATATTGGGCACTTGCATCGGGAGACCAAAAGCACATATTTGATCAATTGTCAGTCTCATCCAGCTTCTCCTCTAAACTTCACTTTCATTCAGACAATTCTCCCAATAATCCTCCAGTTGAGGTTTGTATTGATAAGACCCACCCCCATGCATATTCTCCTTTACAAAATTTTTACTATCAAAAGAATATTTGGTCCATAAACTGTGAAGAGCAAATTTAGACAAGGCCTTATCTACATTTCTTGAAACATCATTACTTTTACAAGAGTCGAATGATAGAGTCACAGGGAAAGAATACCCCCTTTTCTTCGTAGCATGATACTTCAGAATCACATAAGCCATATGGCTGCATACATCCAAAAGCACAAGATGGTCAGACAGATACCATGGCAATTTTAATTGGGCATTTTCATAACCCCCAATCCTTATGTATGAAAAATGATCAAACTGCACATAAAAACTTCTAAAATTCATCACAAGTGTAGCTACACCTGGTGAGAACCTCTGTTCTAATGTGCCATCAATTCTTTTTGTCAACCACATTGTAAAAGCATCATTAATTCTTTGAAAATCTTTAGCGGCTTCTTCTTTCTGAAGTTGAAAGAAAGTGTCATATACACAAGCGTGCTGACGATAGGTAACCCTTGGGACCTTAAGCTAGGCCAAGCAGCCTCTCTGTGAGTCAACTGTGAACCCATGTGAAACTCCTTATTCTTCAAAAAATTTATCAATTGCTCATACATACTATCTTTGATTATTTTGGCCCAATCAATCTAATGATCTCCACAAATTAATAAAATAAAATGGCACATCCAGAACACAAAAGTATCAGATTGATAATTTCCCACCACACAGTTCAATAGAGTAATCATGTCTAAAATTTCCTCCTTAAAATGGCTTCTTTTGAGATTGGCGGTAAGTCACGACTTCCCTTTTCTTCCTATCTCCAACCAACCTCTTGTAATGCAATTCTGGCACCAATCTCTCCTCTCATTGGAGTAATTCCAAGCCGACGACACAAAAACATCTACATTATCCTCATACTCATCCAGATTCAACGCAAGAGAAATTGATGCAAAATCAATATTTGCCACCATAGAACCGTCAAAAGCTCTTATTTCCTGCGAATCTAAAAAGTAGTTGTTTACACATGCAATTACCAACTTAGGACAATGCACCGTAGGCGAAAACCCTCTGGCTTTGTCCAAGCCGCTATTTATGATTTTGGTAGCTAGGACTGACTGCCCTTCAGGTTGCATTCTCAGTGAAAAGTCATCAAAATCAATGTGTCCCAGTTCTATGTCTTTCACCCCATATAAGGTATTTTCTATCACAGGACCTATGGACCTATGGGAACTCCTTGAAATTTAAACTTCATCTTTACCAATTTCAAAAACCAATTCATGAGAAGCTCGGAGGCAAATGTGGGTGAAATAGAGAAATACAAAGGACTCACAAGGTTTTCACAACACAGATTCATGAAGCTATGTGGTTTTTAACTCCCAAAGAATGTGGTGCCTTATATAACAGAAAGAAAGAAATTGAAAATGATGGCCAAACATGCTAACCTATGAATCTTGAATCTTGCGTGCTATTCGCATCTAATGGACTTATTTCCCTTCGCTCTACACTGCTTCTCTTTTGACGAACAAATGAACACTTCAAATGAGATAGTGAATTGGTTTAAATTTATAATGTCACATCTCACGAAACATTCATAAATGGCATTAATTTCTAGCAGCATGTCAATCTTCGAAAATCCCACAATATGTCATAAGTAATCTTCAGAAAATGCGCCACGGTGTTCGCACATACTCCAGCTTAAATGTGGCATGACATCTATCACTTCCCTACACCGTACGCCAACTTGGATGAAAGTACCTCGAGAGATGCGATCTAATGTAGTCAAGAAGTCAGGAAGGAAATGAACTTTTGAACAGATGACTTTGAAGCTCGAAGGTTCAGAAAATCTCTGACCTTCCAACTAGACTATAGGAAAGGGGATTAAGACTGACACAAGAAAAACTTGACGCTAGATTCTAAAGCAAGTCGGGAGCTCGGGCGGTTCGTGGAATTTTGAACCCGCCGACTATGGTTCAAAAACAAGGGAGATTGCTGACTTAACAAAGAAAACAAAGGAGGAACGACTAAGGAAAACAAGAAAGGAAAAGGAAGTGACAATGAAGACAAAGGATGCATGTCTTAGCAAAAGTTTGAATACTAAGCAACATCATGAAAATCAAACTCAAACAAAAATAGACTTCAACTGTATGGACAGATTCACAATTGATTGTTCTATGATCTTTGCTAGTCACCATATGTCTCTAATGTAGAGTATAGTGCCTTTGACATTGACAAAGAAGGTAATCTTTAATGAAGTGAAAACACTAGGGTTTAGATCCTTATAAGAACACTAAGTGAAGATCTCAACAACAAACTCTGCCCATATCACTAACTTTACCAACCATGCCTTTATGCAAACCTTTTCCTCTGTACACCAACTCAATAAACCTCTGACTTTGTCAGGAAGCAACAACAATGAAGATCACCAAACAAGTACCTTTGACAAATACTTATCAATATCAACATGATGAACTAAGAAGGAGCAATGGGCATCAACACTAGGAATTGAATGATGAATGAGTATCAACACTACGACCACAATACCTTTAACATCTCCATCACTTTTGCATCAATTGAGTACTTTCCTTTGCATCATGAACATGAACACATCAAAGGGCACAATCACCTTGTAATAAAGCAACCCTGTCATATAGTTGACATAATGAAGAATCAAGACACCTTGTAATGAAGCAACCTTGTCATAAAGATAAAAACAAAGAACAAACACCATTGCAACTTTGTCATAACACCACTGCAACTCTTTTCAATCAATACCTTTACGAAGGAACAAGTGTCTTTTGCATTACTAATGAAAAACTCCAGTTGCTTTGCATCAATAACAAACTTCATTTCCTTTGCATCAACAGCTGACATATCAATCCATGAGATGAGTATCAACATAGTACAAGCATCATGATATGATCAACACCATCAAGTATCAACAATGACTTTGTCCCGAAGCAACTCATTATATGCAAGCCTGATCACTATTTTGACATCAATGACAAACCTAATTCCAACAATATGTTGCAAATACTTTATAATAATATGCCACTTCGAGGGGGCAACCTCTAAAAGTTTCCAAATGAAGAATACAATTTGCAATATGATGATCATAAACTTACCACTAGCTCCTATATATACCCCGCCACCTAGGTTGACTTACATACTTAAATATAACCCCTAGTCTAACCTAATAACCTAAATTGACTATAATAATGACTATATATATTAATTAAGAGTTAAGGTAGCCACAAGTTGACTGCTCATAACCGTATACACACTATAGGATTAATTATTGTTGAAGCAAATTCATGATGCTGGTAAAGTTACATAGGTTGATGTTATCAAAGTGACTCAAGCTAATGCTGATGGAGTTACCAATATGTTGATACTATTGAAGTCACACATAGGCTAATTCTATTGAAGTTGCACAAAGGATATTGTTGTTGAAGTGAAGTCACTCATAATCTTTAGGAAGGAATTTTCCCTTTAACCTTGCAATCATCTGGTTCCACCAAGTGACTCTCACTTCTCTGTTCATCACTATTTCTCACTACAACTCTCTCCATTAAATGGCCACATTCCCCTTGAGTTTGGTCTCCACCATTTTTATGTTGTGAGGATCATGGATATTCTTATTCTGAAAATACTCCTCTAACTCACTAATCCAATCAATTAATTCTTCCAGATTCAATATGCTGGAAAAGTTAAGCACTTACATCTTGGCTACTTTTATAATCTTCATAAGAGCCCTCAAGAACCTATCTTCTCCTTCATCCAAAGGTTACTCTTCTTTCCTTGTTCTCTTTTCTAGTCTAGCTTCTTCATCATTACCATCTCCTCCATCATTTTTTAGATTCCTTTTATGGTCAATTGATAGAGCAACTATCTCATTTTAGATTTGCTCAAAAATCTTTTCCACTCAATTCATTATAAGACCTCTCCTTCTGGGAGGCATGACACCATAAACAAAAGACACACACAACTCAAAACATCAAATCTAAAAATTTAGACAAGACACTTGCATAACAAATTTCTCATAAAACTAAACCGTCTCTAATATCATTTGCTACCTCGCTTTCACATCTCTTTGTAGTTATAAGACTCCCTTACACCTCCAAAAAATCAATTAAATCCTCACAAGACACACTTAGTGACCAAAACCTTACTTTGATATCAGTTGATGCAATCCAGATTAGGGGCCAGTTAAATAATTGCCTAAACCCAGTAGCCTAAACATTTCTCATACAACATTGAAACAACAAAAACAACAATAAATTTACTTGCATTAATATGGTAAATTGCCTTCAAAGACTTGCATACATGCTGAGAAAAATCCTATACTTCAACAAGATGCAAAGAATGGAATATGATAGTTCTATTTGGTTCTCTAATTTTCCTTCATTTCCCATCTCTCTTTTACTCCCAACAGCCAACCTTTTCTTTTTTCCTTGACCTACTTTGCCATATTTTTATTTTCTTTGCTAAATATCCTGTTTTACTCACAATTTAGGGTACATTTTAGATCAAGAATGATTGGCTTGCATTTCCTTGTCCATGTCCTTGAGTCAACAAGTATTTTGGAGTCAATTCGTTTTCCCAAAACACCACATGATTAGTTGGAAGAGTGGTTTAATAATGGCAAAGCCCCCTAAATAATGACTTTGATTTCTTATTAGGCCATTTATCTAGTATACGCAATTGGTTAAAACTTTCCATTAGCTTTGCCTAATTCTAGACAAAAATCATGATAAAGCTTTAACAATTGCCAAGTGTTTGATGAAATGTTTACGACAAAATAAAACTACCCAAGAAAAATGTGTGATCCTTTTGATAGTTGGAGGTTTGAAAGAACTTGGTCTAGACAAAAAACATTGTTAGGTGTCCTTTAAGTTCCACGTCACCAAAATCATATTTGCCAATAATCATTCACATATTATTGCTAAAGTCATCCCAGTTGTCATTTAAGTTATAGTTGTTGCTGAAGTGAATTCATGATGCTACTAAAGTTACAAAAGTTGATGTTGTCAAAGTGACTTAAGCTAATGCTATTGAAGTCACACACAAGCTAATGCTATTGAAGTGACATAGGTTGATGTTGCCAAATATGCAATTTTGTTCTTCTTTGTTGCTAAGTTGGCTAGAACATTCTTCTGGCCTCATTGATTCATCAAAATGCCATTTAGTCAAAATCTCACACACAAAACCAAAATTTTCTAAGCCTACCTTTATTTTATTTTTGGGTGATGCAAGGTTGCTTGTGAACTCAGATGCTCCTCCACTAGTCATACTTAACTCTTGGAATATTAATCACACTATAGATATTTGTTAGGCATATTTTTATCCCTACAAATATATAATTCATAGAAGTAACCTTGTTAGGAAAGACAAAAAATGCTCTCCATCCCTCCTCCACAATGTAAATCCCTTACAACTACCTAAGAGGAAAAAAAAACTCTATTGAGCTTTGCTTTTCTATTTAAATTTGACATCATGTACCTTTAGATAATTTATCCTTAATGTAAATCCCAATGCCTAGAATAACATATTAATGCAAGTGCTCTTAGAGAACCTCTTCTCAATGTGCTATATGCATTGCTTTCCTATGTGTGACCAATCTAAAAAAGCACACAAAACTAGTTCCAACACCATGTAACCACACATCCATCACCATGCCTTCTCTCGATATTGTTGTAACATGTTTTTGGAGGAATTCTAGATACACTTCTTTATCATAAGAATGACAAGTCAAACCACCAACCCAAACACTTAATATATAGGCAATAGAGAAATAAGAAACTTACTATGGTTTCCCAAAACTAGTACCCATGTGTCATTTAACTTTGTGGGCATCCAAGTATGACTCTACCTTCTACAAGAGTCATTTCAACTTCTAAGGCAATCCCAATGTGATTCTTCACATACCCCAAGGTCCTCTCCACATTCCAATGTTTGCTCATGTGGTTTTTTTGTCCTATTTAAGACAAGCACTTAGGACGACCTTTCTCCTTTTGTATACTTGTCCCCTTGGCTTGTCCCTATGTGATCCCATAGACATTTGTGATTCCGATATTACATACAACATCATCTAGCTAGACCAGAACTTGCAACAACATTTAATTCTACTACACAAGGTGTACAACCCACCTTCTTAACAACAACAATATTACAATGTCATAATGCAAGGTGTACAACACACCTTTCCCAACACTTTGTTAACCAAGAATCAATCATCTTTATTGTCGAGTCTAAAATTCAATATTAGAGTCTTATTTATAGATCTCCGTCATAATACCACACCAATGGAAGTTCACATTGGAAGGTAGACAACTTGAATTCTTCTTAATTCTATTATAACAAATATTTTTATTACAATATTTTGTAGCTCACTTTAGTCAATTTATCATTCTCAACTCTTAGAATATTAATTATTGCTTGATTAATGCAATCCATTAATCACACTCAACATATTTGTAAGGTGTGTTTTTACACTTGCAAAAATATAATTCATAGAAGCAACCTTTTAGGAAAAACCAAAATTGCTTTCCACCTCTTCTCTCCAATCTAAAGCCCTCTAACTAAATTACCTAAGCAAGCAATCTTATGGAGGGGACTTGAAGATTTATTTTTATGGAGGAAGAGGTCCCATGAGATGAGGAAAAAACTATTATAGGATGTTGGTGTATATTATGCTTGCTTAGAAGAGTGCATACTTAGGAGTCAATGTTTAGCCTTGAGCTATACTTGGCATGCCTAGATTAGCTTTGTCTAAGTTTAGTGGTTTCTTTCCCTATTCTTGGAGTACAACTATTCTTAGTGATTTTTTCTTATTATTGGCTCGACTATTCTTAGTTGATTATGCCCTATATGTACTAAACCTTGTAAACTAATCAATGATCCCATTATTTGCATTCTAAGTGTTCATTACTTTGCAATACTTGTTTTCTTGCGGAATGAGTGTGCACCTGTTTGTCTCGGGTGGCTCGATTCGGTACCCGCATTCCCTCAATGATCTTGGTCAATCCCACATAGGATAAATCAAAATCTTATCCTAGAAATTAGAAGTCCTTGATTTTAGTTTTAAAAAATTTAGCGGTTGCCTTTAGGATGGGGCTTGAAATCGCCCTTGACCCTCGAGACTCATGCTCTCGACCTCTACCCGACCAATTTAGGAGCTTTTTTGGCCACATAGTGTCATTAAAAGACATGTACAACTTTTTAGCATTAATTTTCAACAACTATTTTCTGTTTATATGTAGTTTTTGTTTGCTTTTTTCAGAAAATTTTTGGGTGGTCCCCTCCATGTAACATATTAATCTTTCCTTTTCTATATAAAAAAATAATAAAAATAAAATAAAATGATAATATTAGATGGTGTTAAAAGCTGCGTTACAAGAGGACAGCTGTTTCTATTAAATCAATTCCTTGGTTTTGACGGAGCACACAATATTAAAAGTTAAAAACAAACCAAACTCGATTGGAACGACCATTCACGTCCGCAAAGGACATGCCATCTGTTCTGTATTCCCTTAAAATCCGAACTCAACCGCATAACCGCGGATCCATCACAGGTCTAGAGATCGATTCAGACAAACGCCAAATCAATTGAATTTACTCTTCGCTCATTTCCCCAAGCCCTGAATGTGCTGTAATCAGCACAACAATGCAGGGCCCTGTGCCCCTGTATATATGCATTATCTAAACACTCCGTAACATTCAGTATTATTATTTCTAAGGGCGCGGTCACATGGAGAAAGCAAAGGGAACCGAGGGTTTCAATGGCTTCGTGGAGGCGTGCCTCAGAAATGAAAATTCGTTGCAGTGCGTAATGGAGGAACAGAGAGAGCTCCTTCACAACCAGATCGAGGAGTTGCAAAAGATTGTATTCTTGCAGTGCCGACTTACAGGCATTAATCCCCTCGCACAAGAAATGGTAGAGTTTCATGTTTTATTTTTTTGTTTTCTCAAAAACATTTGATTTCAATATATGATTTCTACAAATCTCAAGCCTCGATTTTTTAACCCACGCCCTACTCACAGCGTTGTATAAATATTGAAAAATTAAACGTCCGAGAGTCACAATTCCCCTTGCAGAAGAATCATTTGGTGAATAGCAAGCAGTGGTTGGTCTTAGTGATTAGGAACTCAATTAAATCCCTCAATTTGGTGCCCTTATAAACTTTTGAATGAATGAATGAATGAATGATTGTTTTTAATGACGTCCAGCAGTCTATGGGACCCAGAGGTAAAACAAGCCACAACAAACAAGGAAACAAAGGACCCATAGGCAGCCCCCAAGCTACTTTTGGCTGCCCTCCATTTCGCTGCTGATCCCTACATACAGCCTGAGTTGCCCTGTTGAAGCTACTTCTGGCTGCCCTCCTTGTCCTCTTGAAAGAGAGGTCACAAGTTCAAATCCTGTAGGGGTAGGGTATTTATGCCTCATATTTGAAGCACAGTTAGGTGCCTCCTGCATACTGGGAGTATGAGGTAGTCTCATATATTAGAAGCCACCTTTAGAAGCCACCTGTAGACCCAAAAACAGGGTGCCTGACATCGTAGACTGTAAAAGGATCCATTTCCATTTACATTCTGTGACGAATTGCCTTTAAGTTTTTATTGTTCATGGATTGTTGAGCATTGCGGTAGTCTGCTGGTAACCTATTATTAGGTGGACCCATATAATCTCAATTAAATATTCCACATTTTATGTTATGTGTTTACTGCTCCATTTGCGTTATACATACATTACATGTTCTATTATTGTGTACCCAACTATTGCGTTACTAGGCTATTGCAGAGAGCTGAAAAATATGCAAATAATTAAAAATTTCCCGTGACTGTGGTCTGAGTCTGACTATTGGCATTTTGAATTGTTCTGCTAGATACAATGGGTATGGACTTTTGTAGTATCCCACTCAAAGAGGATATTTGTTTCTCTAGATTTTTGCTTGTCTGTTCAGTTTGTTTTTGGTTTTCTCTGACACTTGCAACAATATAATGCAAAAAGAAGTGATTGCAATAATATTATTTTATTTAAAAACTGAACATCACATATGGAGTTAATGGCTGAAAATTCCAGATTTCAATATCTCTCAAAATATTCATTATTTGGCCGAATTATTAAAGACCCAGTTGAGATAACATCCCTTATTATCTAAGCAATCAATACCCAAAAAATCAGATTGGCAAAATATGAAGATTTTTTACATACCCAGTTTGCTGTTATGAAAAGTACAGGTCTGATATGAATGCAACAACAGCAATAACTTTGATTCTCCTTGATTCTTCAAGAGGATGGATTGATACAATATTAAAATGTTGGTCTTTGCCACAACATGACTTTAAAGTGTGTAATCAGCAATTAATTTGTCACAGCAGATATGCCTTTGATTTTCAATCAAGAATCTTCTCAAACCCTTGAATAATCTGTAGACTCTTCAATAATGTACCATATGATTCCCACGTGCCAAGAAAGTATGCACAACTCAACAAATAAGATATTCAGCAATGATAATCTTCAATATGCTATCAAACCCTTGAAATACTTCATCAATAAGCACAAATTGGACCCCTGATTGAAGCCTAGACTCTGGCAATGATTCAGCTGATCTTTCACAGCCTCAAGATTGCAAATACATTGAAGATTGAACGTTCTTCAATGGCTGATATACAAAAACCCTTGTCTTCTCCAGAAAACCACAAAGCAAATTCAAGTGATCATTCAATAATGAATTTGATTTGCTTTTTGAAACCTTTTATAACTTCTCCAAATGAAGTGTATTTAATTTGCCTTTGAAGTTCACTTTAGGTTTTTAATGAAAAACTTTATTATAAGTCTCACAAATGGGTGCTCCAATCCATGAAATATTAAATGTACTTTAAGTGATTTTAATGATGGGTCATGGCCCCATTGAATATAAAGTGACTTCAAAAACTTTATAATATAACTTCACTTGAGCGCTTTAATCCATGACTTTATTATTTGACTTTAATATCATTAAATGACCCCCTTTTAATATAAGGTTTATTAACCCCATGATGTCCTTTTAATAATAATTAAAAATCACTTATCTCCATAATTAGACATTATTTCACAATTTTGTCTGAACTTGGGGTTTCACCATGACACCCTCTATGCATCCAACCATCTTACCAAAAATAGTAGGGGTCCATCTCTATCAACCTCTATCGGCTAAAAATAGCAAGAGCCTCCAATACGGGACCAGAGACCTCTAAACAACCTTATCACTAGCTGAAACTAGGGAACAACACTGAAATCACCACATGACCAGATACCCTACTATAAATAGAAACTCTGGAAAGATGACTTACTATAAATAGTGTGTAGAACTGAGTCCAACGAAGGCCAAACCTAAACCCATACTGAGCTCTGATGAAGAAAACATATAAAATCTCTGCCAAAAGGGACCCTCTAACCATCTGAGTTAGCCTATGAGGGTCAGTGATAGGCTGAACCATCATAAAACAGGATCACGCCAAAAAGGGGACATTGCAACTTTCAACTGTTTGAGTCTGACTATTAGCATCTGGATTTCTTCTGTTCGATACAATGGTATGAACCTATATTACATCAAGAATTGGACAAGTTACTTGTGAATTTACGAAACGTGAGTATCAGAATGGGCCACAACTAGGTTGGGAAGTGGCAGAAATATTAGGGTAGACTTAGACTCTTTAAGGAAACAATATGAAACATGGAGTTTGTAGGGATGGTGGTGGAAATGTTGGCAACTTTTGGAGACGATATGGGAAAGTCTTGTCTCCTACTTGGAACAGTATTACAAATGTTTCCTGTAACTTTTTCCATCCAATATCTCGTTGATCTGGCGGGAGACGGCAGTTCAAGGAACAAAGGTCCCTCCACTTGAGGCAGATGTTATTAATCTTTGAAGTCTATCCCCAGAGTTTCTTTCTTGAGACATAACATTGATGGCAAGAAATTAGCAGAAGGATGAAAAATTTAAAATTAACTTACGATGACCTGTGTGAAAAAAATTAAATGAAGGCATCCCAAAGGATTTAAAAAAGTACCAAAGAAAAGTATGTTCGAGGAAATAAAAGAAGAAATCTGCAACTATGACTAAAGTTTAATGGAGCCCTACCTTATATGCTTTGTCCTAGGTATCTTGTTTCAGCTCTCCATTGTCATAGCACTAGAACTGGTGAATACCTATCAATCTGCCTACCTGCCTACCTATCTATAAGTTTAATGGGGCCCTACCTTATATGCCTTGTTTTCTAGGTATCTTGTTTCACCTCTTAATTGCCCTAGCACTAGAACTTGTGAATCTCTCTCTCTCTCTCTTTCTCTCTAAAGTGCCCCCCCATATTGCCATTCCTAGAACGTGTCCCATAATCCCCTTTCATCCCAGTTTCAGAAGTGACTTAGAACATAGCTTTCTTTGTATTTCAACTCATGATGTCTATCACATTTATTTGCATAGATTTAATATGTAGTGCTTCTTCAAAGAATTCTTCTAGGCATCTTGTTTTACCTCTCCATTGTCTTAGCACTAGATCTGGTGAAAAGCTAACACATTCCATTCGATCACATCTCACACTTCATTTCACTTTTGAGAAGCTTTGGGATGATTTCATCCATGAAGAAACAAGACTTGAATCTAATTTAGTCAAAATGGAATATAGTTAGAACCAACCTCTCATTGGGAAGATGAGAAAAGGTGTCAAGAAAGGACCTAGGAAGGTCAAAAAGGAAAGGAGGACGAATAAAATTTTCTCAACAAGGGAAAAAAGACTCGAGCCATATCAAGTGTTTGAAATGCCAAAAGAATGACCACTATGCTTTTTAATGTATTGAGAAGAAAAAGGGGAAGGGCAAGCAGTAGTAGCAGAAGCAGTTTGTAGGGAGTGGAGAAGCTTTGGTAGTGGATGGGTTTTCATCCAGGCTTGAGACAACCTTTTCCATTGTATCATGCTTACCCACCAACACCATTTCTAATAGAGTGGTATGTGGACAATGGAGCATCAAGACACATGACCTAAAATAAGGCCTTCAGTAGATTTCTAGAGCAGAAGGTAGGTATACAGGTGGAGCTGGGTGATGATGTTCCATATCTTGTTACAGGGAATGGAACTGTATCTTTCTGCATGCCTTCAAGTGATGTTCTTGAACTTCATGATGTCTTATATGTTCCTAGATTAACTAAGAATCTGCTTTCAGTTTCAAACATGACATATTTTATGTGTGTGGTTGATTTTGATGATCAAGAAGTTATCATCAGAAATTATGGCCAAAAACTTGGCCAAGTATTGGCCAGAGGTATTCAAGAGGCAGGTCTTTACAAGTTGATTGCTGATTTGATCAAATAGGAGGCCTTGATACATGATAGTGCCAAATTCTGTGAACTTTGGCACAATAGATTTGGCCACTTGCACTATGGAGCTCTATCTCTCTTGAGGGTAGTGGTGCAGGGATTGCCTAACTTCAAGGTAGAGAAGATTGGAGTATGCAAGGGCTATGCACTTGGCAAGCACACTAAGATTGCGTTTCTTAGTAGCATAGATGAAAAGTGATTCTTGATCTCATTCATTCAGGTGTTTGTGGATCTATGTAGCAACTCCATTGGCAGGAAACATTTACCATGTTTTATTTATTGATGATTCCTTAAGGAAAACCTAGATTTATTTCATGAGGACCAAAGATGAAGTCTTGGAAAATTTCAAGAGTTCAAAGCTCTTGTGAGAAATCAGACAGGTAGGAAGATTCAGGTTTTGAGGTCTGACAATGGAGGTGAGTATATCTCCAAGGACTTTGATGCTTTCCGTAAAGATGCAATGGTCGAAAGGGAGTGGATTGTGCCTTATAACCCTTAGCCAAATGATGTTTAGAGATGATGAATCTGTCCATTATGGAGATAGCAAAGGCTATGATTCGTGAATTATATTTACCCATGTTTCTTTGGGTACAGGCATGTAGTTGTGCTGTGTACATATTAAACAAGTGTCCTCATATGGTGTTGAAGGACAAGATTCTAGAGGAAGCTTTCACAGGAGAGTATCCTGATTTTTCTCATTTTTGGGTGTTTGGGGTTTTATTCACATTCATGGGTCAGAAGAGAAAATGACTAAGTTTGAACCCCCTGACCCGAAGGGTGTCTTTTAGGGATACAACAAGTCTTCCTGAGCTTACAAGATCTATGTTTCAACACAATGAAAGAGAATAGTGAGTTGAGATGTGAAATTTGATTAGGGTGTCTGGTTCTTTAAGTCTCAAGAGTCTCTCATGGAGGTTGATGAAAGTCAACAGGTTGCTGTTCCAAGTTTTGATCAGCAAAATACAATAATACCGACTGCAGATCAGCAAAGTTCTAGTACAACAAAAGATACCTCAATGCTACCTAAAATTACCAGGAAGCCTAGATGGCTTATTAGACATTATTAGTAGGCACAAAAACAAGTAGGAGCACCAATAACTTCTTTTGGAGTGAGTCATCCACATAAGAAGTTTCCAAGATATGTTGCATTAATGTCTTCCATCATTGATGTTGAGCCTTTGCCATTTTGAGGAGGAAAACTCAGAGCAGATATGACAAGATGATATAATAGAGGGCTATAACTCTTTTATTCTAAATGATGTTTGGAAGATTGTGCCAGGACCAGATCGGAAGTTAGTGATTGATTTTCTAAGTGGTTTTACAAAGTGAAGCATGCAGCAGATGGGAGTATAAAAAAGTTCAAGGCCAAATTTGTTGTACGAGGTTTCTTTCAGAAAGAGGGAGTTGACTATGATGTGACTTTTGCTCCAGTTGCAAGCTTCTATTAGGGTAATTATGTCTTGCATCTCATTTTGGTTGATTTTTATATTAGATGGACATAAAAACAACTTTTCTAAATGGCAACATAAAGGGAGAAGTATATATAAGTCAACTTAGAGGATTTGAGGTGCATGAGTGAGAAACACATGTATGTAGGTTGAAGAAGGCCATGTTTGGGTGAAGCAATCATCTTGTGCTTGGTACTCATGGATTGATGAGTACTTGTTAAATTTGTTCTTCACTAAAATTGCTGTAGATCATAATCTTTATTGCCTATTTGATATATTTGATTTGTTAGTTTTAGTCCTGTATGTGGATGATGTTATTCTTACAAGAAGTAGTGAGAAGCTCATAGGATGGTGCAAGAGGGGGAGTTGGCATCCAAATTTGATATGAAGGATATTGCCCTTATGCACTATTTCTTGGGTCTTGAAGTGTGGCAACATATAAGAGAAGTCTTCTAAGTCAAAGGAAGTACACAATTGAGATTCTAAAGAGATTTTAGATGATGGATTGTAAGCCCCTTGGCACTCTAATGATTCTAAATCTCAAGTTGATTCTAGATTTAGAATTATATTTGGTGGATCTTTTTGTATACAAGTAGTTGATAAGTTCTCTCATGTACTTGGTAAATACTAGACCTAATATTTGCTTTGTAGTAAATACATTGAGTCAATTAATGATTGAGCCAAGGCAAGTTCATTGGATCGTTACAAAATATGTTCTCCAATATTTGAAGGGTACAATTCATTATGGATTAAGGTTATATTGGATATGAAGAGTTAATGTTGCATGGCTTTGTGGATTCAGATTGGGCAGATGATCGTACTTCTAGGAAGAACATTTTAGAGTTTTGTTTTAGCTTGGGGTTAAGTATGATAGCCTAGGTCAACTGAAAAAGGATTGTAGTGACATCAAGTTCAACAAAGGTAGAGTACATGGCAACTTCTTTTGCTAGTTGTGAGGCTATCTAGCATAGCAAGTTGATAGCATAAATTACTGATCAAATGCTGGATCCAACTATACTATACTGTGATAATCAGAGTTGCATCAAGCTCTCTAAAAATCTAGTATTTTGTGTTTTATTCAGGTATATAGATATTTTTTATCATTTCATTAGATACATAGTTCAAAAGGGAGCAATAGTTTGCAATAGTTTTTCAATAGGAACCCCAAATGAGTAGGTTGCAATGTTGCATACATTTTGACAAAGTCCTTGTCAAAAGGAAAGTTTGAGATTTTGAGAGCTAAGCCAGTTTTGGTGGAGAACAACTTACTTGTGAAGAGGAAGTGTTAATTTTTGATTGCTTAGCTGTTGTTCTTTTCTAGTTGGCACAACAACAATTAGTCTTTAAGTTGGGTAGAGAAACATTCTATATTTAGTGAATTAAGCTGCTATAGATTGGACGCTTATATTTAGTGTTAGCTTTCCTTAATTTAGGATATTATATTTAGTGATTTTTTCAAAGTTTTAGTTTGGGTGCAGGAGTAGTTTTGTATCCTATCTTTAGAGAGATTCTTAGTGATGAAAAATATGCTAAGGCTTTAGCTTTAAATAGTGCTTTAGTTTTGTTTTGTGTGCCCAAGTTAGTAGGTCTATTTAATGATTATGGGTTCTCACTTTTGTTACATAGGAAAATTTACAATAAGAATAGTATTCATCAAGTAATATAATTTGGATTTCATCTTATTTGTTGTTTTTTGTACATTCAACAGATTTGGTTTGCAGGTTAACATGCTCAAAAGACAATAGTTTTGATTGATTGTGTTGGTGCTCCAAATTGTACACACTTCAAGATCTAAACTTGGGGAACAAAGTCAGTTTAGATAGACAAGGTGGGACTCATGATTAAACTACAAGTAATTTGGGCCAACAGGAGCGGGCAACTCTTCTACACTTTTGGCTCTCTTAGGCCAAAGAAGGCATTCCTAGAAATCTTTACAGGGTAATTTAAGGGAAATGAAATAATATAGTCACATAGCTTAGCTATACTTTGTGTATAAGGATACCCTAAAGATTTGTTACTAAGTACCCCTTATACTAGTTTGTTGGTCTTTTAGATTGTAGATCTCTAAACAACAAATTACTATTAGGTCACAATGCAACTAAAGATACAAATCCAATTTTATATCCCCAAATGTAAAATCACTTACGATTTGTTACTTCACACGTAACTTGTGAAGACCTAGAAAATGCATAACTCTTTGAAGGTAGCCAACAAGTGTAGGCTCTCATGATATATGGTAGAGATAAGTATCAATGAGTTTATGCAAGTTGGTAAGATTTAATTGACAATAATTTACAAAAGATAGAGGATGTATTTAATATAAGGTATGATCAATTGCCAAAAGAGTATTGGTGCCTTAATCTATTGGTGATATCAGATAGAGTCAAGACTTAAAGGAAAGGGAAACACGTTTGCAAGTCTAAGTTGGAAAGATAGATATGAATCAACTAAGAATAGAGAACTAGAATTACATATAAGATCCCATTAGTTTAACCCTTGGAGTGTAGATCGATTGGTAGTGTCGTTGGATAAATGAATATTGGTTGTGTTGAAAGCTCGGAGGTGAGGGGAAGGCCATTTGCCTGGTAGTTATAGTGGATATATAGATTGATATTGCGTTCACGCGATAGTTGTATAAGTCTAGTTATCAAAAAAAGATCCCATCATCTGGCTACAATTTCACTTAAAAGTAATTCTAAGAATTAAAAGAACTTCACATTACAAGACATTCATTAATCATCCTTAGATGAATAGGATCACATATGCTATTAATGAAAAGCTTTTACACTTGTTAGACAAAAGACCATAGTTATAGGATTCACCCAAAACTCATGAGACTCCGCAAGTCCCAAGACGAACCTGATGAAACGAAGTTGTAGAATTGGGGAATTAGGTACCTGATGAGTTTGGCCAAACTTGCTGAACTTTGCGAGTCTTGTCATCAAGACTTAGTCATCACAGTCAGTGAAAAATATAAAAATAAAGCCAAAAAAACTTAAACCTAAAACACGAAAAATGACCTTTAACGGTTGAAATGTCATTCATTTCATTTGCAAGCACAAGCGAGGAGAAAAAAAGAGCATTGAAGATAAAAATACAATCGATTAAATCCAAAACCAACAAACATATTGGCAGCAAACGTTGATTGAATGCAACTTGAGTAGGTTTGGAGCAGCTCTTGGTGCATTTAAAGGAGCCTACAATGCATAGGGAAGAACTCACCATTAATTTGGAGCAGCCCATTGTTTAATTTGGAGCTAATTTGAAGAGGTATTTTCCTATGTTCCTTCTTTTTTTTCATTTGGTATTTTTTTAACATTTGTTTAATTCAATGTTACAAGACTCAGACTCGACTCTGACTCGACAAGCTGATTTTTAACTTGGACTCGGCACTCAGACTCGGCAAAATGAAAAAACATGAAATATAGAGATTTTTAAGGATTTAAAACTTTTATCATGTACCCTTCAATAAATAAACTTTAAAGACATAATAAACTAATCAAACAGAAGCTACTTTGATCACATACATAAGTATACATCGATCACATGAGTATAAAAGTGGATTTTAACTGAAAGAAACATCATTCTTAAATATATAAATCTTGTCAAATGTTTTAGGTGTACGAAACTCGTGGATTATAATATCCATGGCATCAAAAACAAAAGTCATAATATGGAGTCATGAACTATGGTAGAAAGGAGCTTATATCCCTCAGCCCAACATTGCTAGCTCTATGTGAAGGCATGCACTTGTATCTTAGACAAGTTTGCAAATGCTCCTACAACCATAGGATCATTACTTAAGATAGGGTTTGAAAAGCAAACTAGAAGTATAATTGTAATTCAATTTCTAGGAATTTAATTGGG